>JADLZN010001443.1:0-21324 GCA_018155175.1 Sinocyclocheilus anophthalmus
GGTAAGTCGCTGGGGGATATTTGTAGCAATAGCCAAAATTACACTGTATGGGTCAAAATGATCCATTTCTCTTTTATGCCAAAAATCATATTAAGTAAAGATCATGTTCTATGAAATATTGTAAATCCTACCGTAACTATATCAACGACTTCATGTTGAGTAGTACTATGATTGCGTAAGAACTCATGGGACAACTTAAAGATGATTTCTCATATTTAGATTTTTTGCACCGCAGATTCCAGATTTCAAATTCGTGCATCTCAGCCAAAAGAGTGTGTCCTATCCTATCAAGTATTTATAAATCTTAATTTCAAAAAATTGGCCCTTGTGACTGGTTTTGTGGTCCAGGGTCACAAATGTTTCATTTTCTTAGGAAATCCTGCCAGTAGTTTTTAACACCAAAAGAGTGAAAACTGTTAGCAAATTTAGCCAATAGTTGCCAAATCATGATTCTCTTGACTCAACATGCGACCACAAATGGAAAATCATTCAATGGGAATGAAGCACATTTCTTAAAGCAGTTGCTCTAAAAATAAATAAATAATAACTTAATCAATCTGGAAATAAAAGCACATGTTTTAGTTTGTTGAATCAATGAGATTGGTGGACGCTGAGAGACATCATTCTGCAGCAGCAGCTCCAGATATTAATGTTTTTCAGCATCTTACACCATGAGCACTACAGTTTTAAGCAGGGATGCACCAAAACTTCGGCCGCCGAAAATTATTGGCTGTAAATGGCCAGCAGTGTTCAGCGCGCAGGTTTCACTGTCTGCTCTGCTCATACCACTCTAGATGGATAACACGCCAAAGAGAAAGTTCATGAAGTATATTGTTCTGTTTGCAATAGGCTACGTGGATGGTAACATGGCAACACTGGTAAAATAAACCCTTGTGTTCAACTGATTGCTAAGGGATAATTAGTCAAAAAAGGTTCTGTCTGATTAGTTGCATAGAACTGAATCCAACTAATATACGTGATATTAATATATATATTTCTTTCCAGTTTGTACCTTTACATGTAGTCTTTAGCAGACACACTTATCCACATGATTTTACAAATGAGGACAACTAGAAGCAATCTAAAACTCAAACAAAAGAGCAAATGATACACAAGGCTCTAACAAGTCTCAGTTCGTTAACAAAGTCACGTGAAGGTTTTTTTCATAGATAATTAACGAAAACAGAAGATAGAAAAAGACATAGATGCAACTATGTGTATGAGCTTTGGCTTTTGTAGATGTGTATAAAAAGATCAAAAGGAAACAAATAAATAATATAAACAAAAAAATAATTAAACCAAATAGATTTCAAAAAGAATATGAGAAGCTAGTGTTAGTTTGTTTTTTTTAAGGGGAAACAAGCAGTTAGTAAAGATAGAGGCAAGTTAAAAGGAGCAAGTTTTGTTAAAGAAATAGCATGAATAGAGGAGTGCTAGTAGTTATAGGGTCAATAAAGATGGTCGTAGCGGCCCCTTTTGGTAAGAGATGTGTTTTTAGGGATTCTTTGAAGATGGTTAAGGGTGCGGGATGAGTTGTGCAGGAACTCACACTAGTGAGGGAACGTTAATGTAAAAGTTGTGAAAGGATTTTGTGCCTCTTTAGGAGAACAATAAAGCGCGTCACTTGCAGAACGAAAGTATTCTAGAGCACATAATGTCGGAAGAATGAAATTTATTGAAGGATTTAAATGCAATTGAATTTCTTTATTTGTTATCGTAGATATAACTTTCATAGTCACCACCAACACAAAAATTCACTGCCAACTCCACACGAAATCAATTAAAAAATAATGAATAAAAATGAAAGAAAGTAACAATCTAAGTATAATTAGAATAACATGACTTATCAAGCAAGTACTATAAAACAATGCCTCCCTAAACTATTACGAACATGTACACGCTCTTAAACTAGTTTGTTAGCTGATTCCAGAGCATTAATGCTCTGGGATTAAAAGTCCCAAACGTGGGAAGTACGGCATATAACAGTAGTATGATAGACGCATACCAGAGGCAGACGGTTCAAAAATGTGGTGGCATGGAAGTGTAGAGCCTACGATGCGCAGCCTTTGCTAAAACAGCTCACCTATATTATTCTTCTATGTTGGTCGTTCAACTCTGATGATCTCGTGCTCGCAAGACAGCCCTCTGGGTGCCCTAGGGCGTGGTTCTTTTGGAAGAGTGAAAATATGGCGCACCGCATGCTGTTTGCGCTGTAGTTAAAGAGATAAGGCGAGGAATTTGTCGGATGCTCTCAGGGCGATGAAGTGCCTACTCACCGAGGTCGACAGCATTTCCAGGGGGGTCATTGCGATTTCACTTTTTTTTAAACGTTAGTTAGTGTGTAATGTTGCTGTTGAGCATAAACAATATCTGCAAAGTTACGAAGCGGAAAGTTCAATGCAAACGGAGATATCAATGCAAACGGCCTTTTAAAATTCTGGCAGTTTAATGCATACAAAAACAGCTGGTAGGGACTACAACAAATTACTTCACGGGTCCGTGACATCACAAACCCAGATAAACCACGCCCTCTGGAAAAGGCAGCAAAGGGGGAGAGGCCATGCCGCGCTGCTTTAGAGAAGAGGAAGAGAAAACAAGAGGTGCACGTAAAAATCTATTCAAATATGAATCACGATTCTGTCTTCTAAAGATTCTAATGGACTCACAAGTTTCAAAATCAATGTTCTAAACAGCGGGTCTGAATACTGTGCCCTTGCCTTCTCCCGCTCTGCACACGCTCGGCATCTTTCTCTCGCTCTCTCCTTCATTCAACTCAGCTCCAGATGAACGGTTTCAATTATACACTTATTTTCACTTAGCTATGAGAAGCATTAAACATGGACACGCATGCGGTTGCCTTACTGTATTAAAGCTTTAAACAGGATAAAACCGTATAATGAAAGCTAACATAAGCAGTAGCATTTACAACAGCGTATCTAAAAGTATGAGACAACAACAACAACAAAAAACATAGGGCTATCATTAAAAGCCGTGCTTGCACAGGTTCTGCGTGATCCTCTTCAGTAATATCCTCTGCTTCTCAATCGGGCTTAAACTGATAAGTGATATTAACGACGCCGCTGTTTACAATACAACACACATGCCGCTGAGGTGGAGGGGCGGGACGTTTAGACACACACTAGAGACGGTTTAGCCAATCACAAACACACTGGACTAGCTAACCAGTCAGAGCCCATCGCCTATTTCTGAGGGGGGGCTTCATAAAAACAGGAAAAGATAAGCCTGTTTCTCAGAGAAGGGACAGAACGGTGAGGAATAAAGGTAAATTATGTGAAACATAATGCGTTTTTAAAAAAAACAAAGCATTAACACATATTAGACTGCACCCATAAACACAATCAATCCTAGAAAAAACCGTGAACCACCCCTTAAGAGATTGTATAATGTTAGGCGTAAATGTTTTGAATAAGAACACAGACCAACCCGCTAACGTTAGAATGTTGTTCGAGTTTCCATTGACTCATGCTGTGCTAAACACGCAAAGGAGAGTAGCGTGGCTTATATTGTAAAATGGGCCGGACAGAAAATTTTAGTGTAGGTTATAAAAAGAAAGGGTAAATCTGCTAAAACGGGCGGTTTAATCTCAAAGAGTGTGAAAACCTGAGTCTGTCCAAGTCGTACAAAACAAAGTGAAGGTAGAGGGATATATCTGAGGTGAAGATGGAAGACTAAGTGTCCTACTGATATGCACCACTTTTTACAGAGGGACTGTGTCTTGACTGGCTCAAGAGAATGTTCATGTTTGTTTCTTTCACGATATGTAGGCGCACAGTAGCTTTTACGGGAAGGACTCCTGCCGTTGTTGTAGACTGATTGGAAACCCGCTCTGGGGAAGGGTTGAGATGGGTTTGTTCTTTTGTCTCACTTTATGAGTGTTACTCAAGATTAAGACCTGTACAGAACAACAGTCAGAGACACCCCCAAGATCTGTTTTGTTTTTCCTTGGCGGATGAGAAGGGAGGAGACAGGATTGTTCTTTATCTATTCTTAGAAGGGACGCTCTGTAGGAAAACCAATTGCACTTCTGACAGTCAACAGATGCTAAGATCCAAATTGTTGTACACCTTACCTTTCGGCACGCGTGTTGCAGTACTCACGAGGGTGCATGGTCATATGGGGGTGCGAAAGACCTAACAGAATTCGGAGCAATTCTGTTGGCCCTAAATTCAAACGAGATGTAAAATAATTAGATACGCTCCGTCCATATGCTCCCAAATGGACAGGGAGCGAATAAAAAAATTGTCCGTTGGACTACAGCCATTGCTGCTGTTACAATCCTTTGAACATGATTATCGGCGCGTTGGTCGTTACCGAATCAGGGCTGGACGTGCTATTACGCTATATGTTGCAATTACACGTTGAGGCCGGCAGCCTATACCTTGAGAGCAATTCTACTAAGGCAATTTAAAAGCTTTGACAAGGGTTCAGTTTTTGGGATTCCGAAAAATATTCAGTCTGATCAGGGCTCGAACTTCATGTCTCGACATTTCTCTAAAGTCATGCGACAACTTAACGTAACGCATAATATCTCAAGTGCTTATCATCCTCAGAGTCAGGGGGCATTGGAAAGATTCCACCAGACCCTGAAGTTCCTTTTGAGATCCTATTGTGTCGAACTTGACTTTGACTGGGAAGAGGGGACTCCCTTGGATGTTATTAGCTATCCATGAAGTCGTACAAGAGAGCATCGGGTTCAGTCCTAATGAATTGGTGTTTGGACACACTGTCAGGGGCCCTATTGCTGTCTTGGCAGATCAATGGAACACATCTGAACCACCAGAGAATGTTTTAGACTGTGTAAATAGCTTTCGTTATCGACTCTATGAAGCTAGAGCCATTGCTCAAAGAAAGTTAGGTAAGTCTCAAGAAAAGATGCAGAGATTGTTCGACCACAAGGTTAAATCCAGAGAATTTCAAGTAGGTGACAAAGTGTTGGCTTTATTGCCCGTTTTGACTAGTCCTTTTCAGGCTAGGTTTACTGGACCTTATACGGTTGCGAAATGTTTTCCCAATAACAACTATTTATTAAATACACCTGATCGCCGGAAGAAATTACGGGTTTGTCATATTAATTTATTAAAACCTTATCTGACTCCTGTAACCTCTTTGTCTGTTGCTATTGTATCAACTACTTCATCTGTTGGTCAGGGCACTTCAGAAGTATCTGAAGAAATAGTGGAGAATTTGGGTCCAGTGGATACAGGAGAAATGATCGGGCCTTCGCAAGGAGTAGTGGAAGGACGACTTAACAATTCTGATATCTTTGCTAATCTGACTCATCATTTGTCTCATTTGTCTGAGTCAGAAAAGGCAGATATAGTGGAATTGGTGAGTTAGTTTCTACTCTTTTTTTCTGATGTCCCTACTCAAACTCATGTTATCGAGCATGACATAGACGTTGGAACAGCTCAACCAGTAAAACAACATGCGTATCGGGTTAACCCTATCAAAAGGGAACTACTTCAGAAAGAAGTGGATTATTTGCTCGCCCATAACTTGGCAGAACCCAGCTATAGTTCTTTGCGCTCTCCATGTATCTTGGTGAGTAAGCCCGATAATTCGTATCGTTTTTGTACGGACTACAGGAAGCTTAATTCCCTAACAAAACCTGATTGTTATCCATTACCTAGAATTGATGATTGTGTTGATCGCGTTGGCTCCGCAGAGTTTGTCAGCAAGTTTGATCTTCTGAAGGGCTATTGGCAAGTGCTTTTGACATCCCGTGCTAAGGAACTGTCCGCTTTTGTTACACCCGATAGCTTCCTGCAGTACAACGTCATGCCTTTTGGGGTTCGAAATGCTCCCGCTACATTCCAGCGGTTGGTAAATCAAGTACTGTCTGGATTGTCGGGATGCGAGGCTTACTTAGATGATGTCGTACTGTTTAGTTCTTCCTGATCCGAACATCTTGACCAAATTCGAGAGCTTTTTGTACATCTGGCCGAAGCCAATCTAACCATTAACCTTGTCAAATGTGACTTTGGAAAAGCTACCGTAACCTATCTCGGTAAGGTGGTGGGTCAGGGTTGTGTAAAACCAATTGATGCTAAAGTTGATGTTATTGGTAAGTTCCCTACACCTGCTACCCGTCGTGAACTCCGTAGATTCCTAGGAATGGTAGGGTACTATCGAGGGTTTTGTCAGAATTTTGTGTGTAGTTACTCCTTTGACTGATTTGTTAAGTCCAAAGAAACCATTTATCTGGTCTAAGCCATGTCAGTCTGCTTTTGATAACGTTAAAGCTCTCTTAGCTAATGCTCCTGTCTTGGTTGCTCCTAATTTTCAGAAATGTTTTCTTATCGCTGTGGATGCCAGTGCTTGTGGTGCGGATGCTGTTCTTCTACAGGAAGATGCTGATGGAATTGAACATCAGCAGGTTTATTCCACCATTTAAAAAGAGGCTTTATCTTTTGTTTTGGCTGTTCAACATTTTAAGGTCTATCTGAGCTCAATTTGTGGACCCATTACCGTATACACTGATCACAACCCTTTGACCTTCTTGGACCGAATGTGTGGTAAAAACCAAAGAATTATGAGATGGAGTCTTATTTTGCAACCTTTCCATCTACAGATCAAACATATACGTGGCAAAGATAATCTGATTGCCGATGCTCTTTCACGTGTGTAAAGGGTATGTGTAGTGTCTTCAGTGTCTCTCCTTTTCTTTCCCTCTCTTTCTCTCTCTCTCATGTTCTAGGAACGACATGATTATCCTGAGGTGACAATCGGCGGGATTGGCAGAGATGAGTATCATGGTCCCCCCCCCCCCGTAACGGAGTTTTCTTGTGTTTTTTTAATTTATTTTTATTTATTTTTTTGTAGTTTCTTTAGGGAACCTCTTTTTGGATGGGCGGTGTATACTACACCTGAGTGTCTCCTCATCGATTGGTGCAGATTGTGGCGTTTTGCATCCTGTCCCTCCCCCTGTTTAATTGGTAATTCGGGACGTAGAATATACCCAGTGTGGGCAAAAAAGTATTATAGTACACCACATTGATGCAAGTTCCTCCCCTTAAACAAGACGCAGAGAGCCTGTCATTTCATCTGGTATACCTCAACTATGAGAGACAAAATGAGAAACAAATCCAGAATCCCCATTGTAGGATTTTTTAAAGATTAATTGGTAAATTTCCTCGTACAATAAGTTTTGGTTACCTACAAACGCACAGATTTCTGCCCTCACAGACCTGTAACTTTTCTTAAGGGCTCCTCTGCCTCCACTGTTACCCTGTATTATGGCGATCTGTTTGAACTCGTTATCATTAAGACAACTTGTCCAAACCTCAAAACGTCACACTCCAACTACTTCCCCATGCCAAGACCAAGAAGCTGTCAAGGACAACACAGAACAAATGTCGATCTTGCACCAGGCTGGGAAGACTGAATCTGCAATCGGTAAGCAGCTTGGTGTGAAGAAATCAACTGTGAGCAATTATTAGAAAATGGAAGACAAAACAGACCACTGATAACCTCCCTCGATCTGGGGCTCCACGCAAAATCTCACCCCATGGGGTCAAAATGATCAAAAGAACTGTAAGCAAAAATCCCAGAACAACACGGGGGGACCTAGTGAATGACCTACAGAGAGCTGGGACCAAAGTAACAAAGGCTATCAGTAACACACTGCGCCGCCAGGGACTCAAATCATTCAGTGCCAGACGTGTCCCCCTGCTTATGCCAGTACATGTCCAGGCCCGTCTGAGGTTTGCTAGAGAGCATTTGGATGATCCGGAAGAGGATTGGGAGAATGTCATATGAACAGATGAAACCAAAATAGAACTTTTTTGGTAAAAACTCAACTTGTCGTGATTGGAGGAGAAAGAATGATGAGTTGCATCCAAAGAACACCATACCTTCTGGGAAGCATGGGGGTGGAAACATCATGCTTTTGGGCTGTTTTTCTGCAAAGGGACCAGACGACTGATCCGTGTAAACGAAAGAACGAATGGGGCCATGTATCCCATGTATTTTGAGTGAAAACCTCCTTCCATCTGCAAGGGCATTGAAGATGAAACGTGGATGGGTCTTTCAGCATGACACTGATCCCAAACACACCGCCCGGGCAACGAAGGAGTGTCTTCGTAAGAAGCATTTCAAGGTCCTGGATTGGCCTAGCCAGTCTCCAGATCTCAAACCCATAGAAAATCATTGGAGGGAGTTGAAAATCCATGTTGCACAGCGACAGCCCCAAAACATTACTGCACTAGAGGAGATCTATATGGAGGAATGGGCCAAAATACCAGCAAAAGTGTGTGAAAACCTCGTGAAGACTTACAGAAAACGTTTGACCTCTGTCATAGCCAACAAAGGGTATATAACAAAGTAAATTTTGTTATTGACCAAATACTTAAATTCCACCATAATTTGCAAATAAATTCTTAAAAAATCCTCACAATGTGATTTTCTGGATTTTTTTTTCTTGTTTTGTCTCTCATAGTTGAGGTATATTTATGATGAAAATTACAGGCCTCTCTCTCTTTTTAAGTGGGAGAACTTGCACAATTGGTGGCTGATTAAATACTTTTTTTCCCCACTGTATAAGGACTGAGAGTGCTCATTTGGACGTCACTCTCTGAGGGCACAGATTTCAGGAGTGGCTCTTGATCAGAATTTGACATCTCACTGATCACTTTTCTTGTACCCTTATGTCATGTAGTGCTGAGTTTTTCTTATTACTTTTTCACTTATTTTTTCCGCCCCTTTTGTTCTTATTTTTCCTAGACTTATGTTATTTGGGGTAATTGTTATATTTGGTTAATCAACAATAAAATTATTTGTTTTGATTGAACAATGGTGTTTGACCCATATTTTATGTTGCGGTTCGAAATGAGCTGACCGTAACAGACGGGGCTCACAGCATTACTGGAATGATTTCTGAGCCTGTGTGAGAAACAGTGCGAGCTGTAGATTAACACCTGCTTCACCTCCTGAAACAACTTTAATTCCTCCACTCAGTTCTGTGAGCGCATTCCATGACGGATTGAGAGCGTTCTGACGTTCATTAACTCCACCATTACATGCTGCATTCAACTGTTATTATTCTATTATTGTTCTTGTACTGATTGTTTAGTATGCCTGATGTTTTGTCCACTTACAGTTTAGTTTTTAGTGGGTCGTTAATCTCATGCAGTACTTTTTGAATGACACAAGGACATGAAAATGAACAGTATGTTGATAAAGAGCCAAAGTTAGTTATCGTTTAGTGCGTGATTGTTCATTTAATTGAGGACAACAATCCATTTTCATATTTTATGATTTTTTTAAATGTTGATATCAAACTAATCTGTTGCATTTGATCAAACAGGATGGAGGTTTTGGAGTGATACAAACCAACTAACACCAGCAAAACATCCCAGAATTCATCAGATCCATTGAATAAAGGATCCCGCGTAAAACGGAATTCTGATGATTTCTACTACAAATACCATTACAAACCATCAGCTATTAACCATTAAAACCATTAAACATGTTTGCGAATGTGTTTTAGGACGACTCCATTAGGATTTTAGTGTTTTAACATCCACGCATAGAGACCGGACAAACTACCAGTAGAGACCAACAGGGTTCATTACAGTTTCCATTAAAACCAACACAATTCCCATTATAATCAGTAAAACCATTACAAATCCCATTGATGGTCTCTTTTTTATTTTTTTAAAGCAGGTATGTTTCTGATGCTGATTTCCCTCCAATACATGATGCCACTTCCTGGAGATATCATTGATTTGTTTGTTTGTTTGTTTGTTTTGTTTGTAGTTAAAAGAATTTTGCAAAAGACTTAACAGGCCTGAATTAATATCACGAGAAGTCGATTAAGACAATACCAAGTGTCACGTGAATGATCAGTCATCAAATGCAACAAACAAAAAAATATAAGAACATTCTGACACCTTTAAGGCAATGTGGTTTTGTGTATGTTTGTGAATTTGAAGCCCCCTACAGTTAAGTGAGTGAAAATCACTGAATACCACTGTCGTAATTACAGCATTTGTTTCTGCCGTAAAGCAATCTGCTCTTTTCACAGGATTTCGTACCCACTCAGCAAACACACTCCCAGAACAGTTTGTGAAAGAAACAGAAGACATTCATCTTATTAGAAGTGTGCCATCAGAATGATTCTGGAACTGATAATAAATAAATAAATAAATACTCTCACTTTAAGAGCCTAAGTATAGAGCATAAGTAATCAGTCACTGGTAAAACATAAATTATATACTTAATTAAATACTTCCAATTTATATGTTTCTTGGGGGGAAATAGCTGAAACAGCTGGTTTTGAATAGCCATCAATGGAGAGATGTTTTTGTCATCTTAATGGTGTAATTGCAGCATCTACCAGCAGGGGTTACGCGAAGTCAGACAACGCGACTTTTGTAAGCTGTAGAAACAATCTAACTTTAGCAGAAACTATCTATGTTTATCTAATTCTATACATGGTAATCATTGTGTAACTACAGAAGCCCGTTTCCTCCACTGAATAAAAAAAAAAGGTAAAATATTTTTATCTCAAAATTCAGACTTTTCTCGCAATTCAAGTATAACTTGCAATGTAGAAAGATCTATTTTTCCCAGCAGATCGAGTTTTTAAGCTAACTTCCAATTCTGAGAAGAGTGAATTGCAAGAAAAGCAGTCGATTGCAAATAATAACGTACAATCGTGAAATAAAATTTTATATAAAGAAGTTGCAATTGTTTTTTGTTTTTTTTAGTGAGAGGCCTGTGAGCTGACCGTGCGCATTACCCTTGGGCTAGGCGATCATGCATTATATTAATTACTTAGTGTCTCACAGAAGTGAGTACACCCCTCACATTTTTGTAATTTTTTTATTATATATTTTCATGTGACAACACTGAAGAAATGACTCTTTGCTACAATGTGAAGTAGTGAGTGTACAGCTTGTATAACATTGTAAATTTGCTGTCCCCTCAAAATAAAACAGCCATTAATGTCTAAACTTTAGCCACCGCAGTGAGTCACCGCCTATAAAATGTCCAATGGGACAAATAGCCATTTTCTCTCCCTGGTTGTCATGTGACTCATTAGTGTTACAAGGTCTCAGGTGTGATTGGGGAGCATGTGTGTTAAATTTGGTGTTATCGCTCTCGCTCTCTCATACTGGTCACTGGAATTTCAACATGGCATCTCATGGCAAAGAATTCTCTGAGGATCTGAAAAAAATAATTTTTGCTCTACATAAAGATGGCTTAGGCTGTAAGAAGATTGCCAAGACCCTGAACTGAGCTGCAGCACGGTGGCCAAGACCATACAGGGGTTTAACAGGACAGGTTCCACTCAGAATAGGCCTCGCCATGGTCGACCAAAGAATTTGAGTGCACGTGCTCAGCGTCATATTCAGATGTTGTGTTTGGGAAATAGACGTATGATTGCTGCTAGCGTTGCTGCAGAGGTTGAAGGGGTAGGGGGTCAGCATGTCAGTGCTCAGGCCTATACGCCGCACACTGCATCAGATTGGTTTGCATGGCTGTCATCCCAGAAGGAAGTTTCTTCTAAAGATGATGCACAAGAAAGCTGCAAACAGTTTGCTGAAGACAAGCAGACTAAGGACATGGATTTCTGGAACCATGTCCTGTGGTCTGATGAGACCAATATAAACTTATTTGGTTCAGATGGTGTTGAGCGTGTGTGGCGGCAACCAGGTGAGTAGTACAAAGACAAGTGTGTCTTGCCTGCAGTCAAGCATGGTGTTGGGAGTGTCATGTTCTGGGGCTGCATGAGTGCTGCCGGCAACTGGGGAGCTACAGTTCATTGAGGGAAACATTAATGCCAACATGTACTGTGACATACTAAAGCAGATCATGATCCCCTCCCTTCGGAAACTGGGCCGCAGGGCAGTATTCCAACAAGATAACGACCCCAAACACACCTCCAAAACAAGCACTGCTTTGCTAAAGAAGCTGAGGGTAAAGGTGATGGATTGGCCAAGCATGTCTCCAGACCTAAACCCTATTGAGCATCTCAAGGTCTCTACATCCACCCGCTCCGTGATGTCGTCATGGAGGAGTAGAAGAGGACTCCAATGGCAACCTGTGAAGCTCTGGTGAACACCATGCCCAAGAGGGTTAAGGCAGTGCGAAATGGTGGCCACACAAAATATTGACACTTTGGCCCAATTTGGACATTTTCACTTAGTAGTGTGTTCTCACTTTTGTGGCCAGCGGTTTAGATATTAATGGCTTTGTGTTGAGTTATTTTGAGGTGACAGCAAATTTACGCTGTTATACAAGCTGTACACTCACTACTTTACATTGTAGCAAAGTGTCATTTCTTCAGTGTTGTCACATGAAAAGATATAATAAAATATTTACAAAAATGTGAGGGGAATACTCACTTCTGTGAGATACTGTATAGTCGAATTACTTTTGAACAACTGTTGCTGTATGCCTATCTACAGTTCGCTGCGCCTACTGTTTGCATTTCCTCTCTTCCCGTCATCTGGTGTAATCTAGAAACGTCATGCAAGAACACTCTTCGTAAGTAAAATGTCACTATTCTACACTAAATATGATAGAAAAAATTAGAAAGTAGGAAAACATAGTGGATCACTAAAAAAAAAACCCACCCAGCTATTTATTTTACTAAAGCTGAGGGTGGGAGTTGTGGACCGCAAATATGACCGTACCATGGAGCAATTACACACAACAGCCCTCATCCCCACCATATTTTAGTTGTTGTGTTCCTTACCTTGATAGATGTATTGCTTTTTGTGTTTGAACAAACTCTATAGGCCTAGTATATTCCCTTATGGGTTGAGAAATTCATTTTGCACGTCATGATGTAAGCTTTTCATTTAAACACATTTTAAGCATTTTGGTTTAAAAACTAATTTAACTGTTCATGGACATTAAGCAGTGGGGCAGAATTCATTTTGGCAAATGCGCGCGTTAAGACGGTTTCTGCACTGGACCTCTTAGCGCCTGGACAAGCTACGTTATTTTTTCGTGGCCTTGTGTTAAACGTTCCGGAATAGTTTGTCAAAATGGCCTGTCCTCCTCGTCAACAGCGTTATTTGTTTCTTAAATGAACGTTAATAGTTAAAGAAAGCATGTGCACTAGTTGGCTATTATGCGATCTTGGCATTATATGATGAGATTTTAAAAGGATATAGTTCACCCAAAAAATTTAATACTGTCATCATTTACTCAGTTTCAAGTCGTTCTGAGCCTGTATGAATTTCTTTGTTCACCTCAACATAAAAATATATTTTGAATAATGATCATAACCAGTTTCTTGTTAACATTGACTCCCATAGTGTATTTCTTTCATACTATGGAAGTCATGGGGGCACAGAAACTGTTTGGTTACCAGTATTGTTACAAATAGGATACATTTCAGTTCAAACAAAGCACATAATGGAACTCATCAGGTTTAGAACAACAACAACACACTGTTTTGGTGACTATTCCTCAAGCAGCCTAATATAGCTTCTGGGGATGCACCGATACCATTTTTTCCAGTACTCGCCCGATACCGATAATTTTATTTTTGGTACTTGCCGATACCGAGTACAGATACCGGTATTTTTATTGCATTTGTACATTTTTTAAATATTGGGTACAGAAAACAAGGGTACATGTATAGATTTTTCATTTATGCAAATCGATACGTCACCGTTTATATCGCACCTTCACATTCTCCATTAGCAGTTTTCGCTATGGTTTGAATGTAATAAATAGACAATTAGAGTTAACCTGAGTCGAACAATTCATCTTGATAAGGTTAATAACTTTGATAAAAGGTAGGTAGCCTAATGTATTACAATCAACCAAACATTTGCTGTTAGTTGACAGGATTGACACAACTCATACTTACGTCGGCAACCCTTAGCCTAATGAAGTCTGTAGTCCCCTGGCATCTGTTCACCCACTTATCAAGGCAACCTCAACTTCATTTTTTTCCCCCCATCTCGGTCTGAATATTTTGGACCCAATTTGTTCAGTTTACTGGCAGTCCACTGGAGGAAGAAATTTGGGGGTATTATTTGGCACGTTTACTTTATGTTGCCTAGCTCACTTACATAATAAGAACTATAGTGCCCTGCCCCCTAGTAAAAAATATCAAAATATATCTGGTCTGACAAATAAGTTTTGGTTTGACTGTATCTTTTTCACATTTAATTATGCCCATTAAAATGTATTTTTACAAGTTGTTACTTTCACTGTTTTGCTCTATGGTACATCATCTTTAATGTAATAGCATTAGAGCTGCTCCATTGCAGCGGCTTATTACTGTAATCACGCGCTTTGCTGTAATGATGCAGGGAACCACTCGTTATAACTCTCCTAACTGTGATATTTTCAGAAATAGAAGTCGCGTTTTTTTTCATCTGAAACGTACTGCGATTTATATTCCAAAGCCACGCTGAATGCGAACACGCACGCAGCAGAATTGAAAAATGAAAGGTGACAGCAGTACAGCCTAGCAATTTAAAGCAGTTATCCAAATTATGCGGGTGCCTAGAGTGAAGTGAACATCAAGATCACACACAGAGTCAGGCACTCGCCTCTACAAAAAAAGCTCCCTCCCTCCCTTCCGTTAAGTAACTTGTTCATTGTTTTACTTACTTGTTTTTACATATCCGACCGAACTACAAACTCTCCAGTGATGTCTGTAAGAAAGATATATTCACTCAGCCGCCACCACCTCGCACCATCAAGCCACTCAGCGTGCTTTGCTTATCAGCTCGCGTACATCAGCTATACAGGCGTTAATACTGTATGTTTAACATTATATTCATTGCATAGACATCCTTAATCTCTAATAACATTCTACTCTCTGTTGTTCTGTTGTCAGTTTTGCTTTGTCTTAATGGCACTGAACACATGCTGTGTGGTCTCGGCGGTATCCGGTGCCCCTAATTAGCTACTGTTGCTGTTTGTCAATAAATGTATAACATTAGAAGAACTCACCTCATTGTCTTGACCGAAATCGTTTTTGTAAAATATTTATGATTTATGATTCAGTGAAGACCATTCAGTCACTATTTGTAGTCTATTTAGTTTATGACATATAATCTTTCTTATTCAGTGCTTAAGTGTTTTTGTATGTCATTAGTTGTTCTATTGGATTACGACTATTTTTACTTTGTCTTCAGTAAGTTTGTTTTTATTGGCTATATTTTTTTTTTTGTGTACTTGGAATTGGTACCCAATTGTGAATTTGAATGCATCAAATTGATTGGATAAAAATGTTATTTTAAGCTATATATATCATTATTGTGATGGGGGCCCTGCAGTAAGTCATAGCCCCGGGGCCCACAAAAAAAATTGTGAGATAAAATTTGAAGTAAAAAAGTTTTATTTCAGTTGTTTTATTATTTATTTATTAATTTTTAAATTCAGTGGTGGAAACGGCCTGCATATATTACTGATATCTTCACGCATTTAGCGCTAACTTTTTAGGACAGCAGTAGTTGTTCTCTTTAGGTGTTTTAGGAGGGAGTGAGTGTAATTCACACTAGCTGCTCACAGATGAAGGGCATTTGTCTCAGTGAATGAATGAAAACTTCGCCATGTGCAGAGAAAGCTGCTTGCTTTCCCCCTCAGGGTAACATATAAGAGACGTAATGGAAAAATCTCAGTCACTTCAATCTACTCTCAGCCCCCGGATCTCCAGCAAACTCAGTGCGCTGAGGCTCCAAACACACGCCAGAGCCCAGAGGACCGAACCAGGTGAGTTTACACGGCTTCACCACGACCGACGCATGCTTCTCGATCACATAGTCATGGAGAGAGAGGGAGAGAAAGAGAGGGAGAGAAAGAGAGAGACGGAGAGTAGAGAAGGAGGGAGATGGGAAGAGAGAGGGAGAATGAAATATAGAGAGAGAGGAGGAAGAGAGAAGCGAGAAGGAGGAGATGGAGATCAGAGAGGCGGGAGCGGGTAAGAAGCGCGATAGAAGGGGAGAGGGATAGATGAGGGAGCGGGTGCGAGCGCGACTTTCTAGCAGTAGAGAGACGGGCGGGGAGAGTTAGGCTAGAGAGGTAGCACATCGAAGGGAGAGGAGAGAAGATAGAGGGCGAGTGAGACAAGATAAAGTTAGAGCGAGAATATCTGGTCTAGGCTAAACTATACTTTTGAGCATATCTGAAATTAAATGAATACTCACATCTCCGTCCCCGAGCCCCACTAGGACTAAGCGTATCGTTTTTATTGTGGTTTTTCACTTGCTCGTCTATTAGTTTGTTTTCAGTCGCGAATGAAGCACACTTGCGGAATCCAGACCTCGATACGAACACACACACCCGAACACACACATTCATCTCTAATATGTCGTGTTTATTGATATGTTGGTGATCTGATGGAGGACTTTGACTCTATCTCAGAGCTGTGTTTCTGACTGGAGATAATTGCTGGTTTCATTTCATTGCTCACCTGTTAACGTTACATCTCTCTGATATAATTGTTCCATATTTTGAGGGGCAGTCGAAAATAAGCGTGCCGGTCACAAATTAAGGCATTGCTGCTCTTTTACTGTACTAAGTGCTACAAGAGCGAGGTATTCTAGTATCTACGAGGGGGGAATCCAGTCCCATTAAACAGCGCCCTACCGTATGAGTGCCTCTAAACAAGCTGTTGTGAGAGAACAGCTAGAGGAGATGTTAAAGGCAGGTATCGTGGAATCATCTCACTCGGCCTGGGCATCCCCTGTCGTCCTTGTACCAAAAAAAGATGGTAAAATGCGATTCTGTGTTCATTTCCGGAAAGTTAATGCTATAACAGAGAGTGATGCATACCCCCTTCCTAACATCACCGAAATTCTTGAATCCCTCTCTGGGGCAGCCATATTTTCTACCATCGACCTTAACAGTGGCTACTGGCAGGTGACAATGGATCCACCTAGCAAACCCATGACTGCCTTTATCACTCCATCAGGGGGACTATATCAGTTTAAAGTCATGCTGTTTGGGTTAAAAAATGCCCCAGCGACTTTCCAAAGACTGATGGAGACAGTTTTAGGAGAACTACGAGGTAACATATGCTTTGTCTATATTGATGACATCATAGTTTACTCACCATCTATGGACCAGCACTTCCTCGATCTCCAAACCATTATCCATCGATTGCAGACTGCAGGCTTGACTATCAACCTGAAAAAGAGCAAGTTCTGTCTTCAAGAGTTGACATTCCTTGGACACGTAGTGAACATTCATGGTATTTCAGCAGACCCGAGTAAGGTTGAAGCCGTACGGTCATACCCTGTACCTCGTAACCTCAAAAAGGTTCAGCGCTTCCTTGGACTCGCTGGGTGGTACCACCGGTTTGTATCAAACTTCTCCCGGATTGCAGAGCCCCTTAATGCCTTGAAGAAAAAGGGTCGTGCATTTCATTGGTCTTCTCAATGTCAACAAGCTTTTGAACAACTAAAAGCATGCCTCACCTTACCTCCCATTCTTGGACATCCCAACCTTGACCTCCCATTTATTGCATATACGGATGCAAGCAACACTGGACTAGGTGCTGTGTTGACGCAGCGGAGGGACCAGGGCTCCGAGAAGGTGATTGCCTACGCTAGCCGAACCTTGAACAAAGCCGAATCAAATTACTCCGCGACTGAGAAGGAATGCCTTGCCGTCGTATGGGCTCTGGAAAGGTGGCAGCATTATCTAGAGCCCAAATTGTTCACGGTTGTGACAGATCACTCAGCTCTCCAGTGGGTAATGAGCTCTACAAGAACCACCAGCCGTCTCATTAGATGGGTCCTTCGGTTGCAAAAGTTTGATTTTGTAATTGAATATCGTAAAGGAAGGCTGAATGTCGCACCTGATGCACTCTCCCGGATCCATGCCCAGCCCAGTTGCAGTGTATATGCCAGTCGCACAGAGGAGTCAGACCTTCCAATCACTGCTGCTTCTATATGGGAGGAACAACACAAGGACCCTGCAATCATTAAGATATTTCAAACACTGGCAGAAAATGATGATCAGCTAAGGAATCAGTATGAGGTAGTCGAAGATAAATTGTACCACACGACTCAGCTGAAGACTGGCCAACGCCATTATTGGGTGTACGTTCCCAGCACTCTGGTTTCACCCCTCCTCCAACACTATCATTCAAATCCTTTGAGTGGTCACATGGGTATTTACAAGACTTACCAGAGGCTGCATGATGTTGCATTTTGGCCTGGGATGTGGGCAGATGTGAAGAATCACGTTAAACGATGTATCAAATGTCAAACACTCAAAGGAGAAAATCGGAAACCTGCAGGAAAAATACAACAAGTTAGTACATCACATCCCAACGAAATGCTAGGCGTTGACATCATGGGACCAATTTCCTCCGAAGTACCCACCAGAACGAGTACCTGCTTGTCTTTGTGGACTATTTTTCTCGCTGGGTGGAGCTATTTCCCATGCGGAATGCTAGTGCACAAACCATTGCAGCGATTTTTCAGAGAGAGATTCTGACACGATGGGGTGCTCCTGACTTTATCCTGTCTGACAGAGGTGCTTAGTTCCTGTCTGCCATATTTAAGGAGGTATGTGGTAAATGGTGTGTCACACAAAAACTCACGACCACCTACCATCCGCAAACAAATGTGACAGAAAGACTGAGTCATACCCTAAAGTACATGATTGCTGCTTACGTAGAAGACAATCATAAAAAATGGGATCACTACTTCTACGATTTGCAGTCAATTCAGCTGTCCAGGAAACCATTGGCATGACACCAGCAGAACTCCACCTAGGGAGAAAATTGCAAGGTCCAATGGACAAACTGTTCCGAGGCAAGAATCTCAGTCCGGATTTACCCCCCTATGATGTTGTCAATCATTTATCTCAACTTCAATCAAAAGCAAAGGAGTGCTGTAAAAAATCTCAGAAAAGACAACTTCGGAGCTACAATAAAAACCAACGTGAAGCTTCCTTTAATGAAAAAGACCGTGTCTGGCTAAAGAATTTTCCCCAATCCAATGCACAATACCACTTCAGTGCAAAACTTGCACAAAGATGGAAGGGTCCTTACCGGGTAATAAAGCAGCTGGGACCACTGAATTATCAGGTGGCGTTGGAGTCCACTGGGGAAGATGTTCGCACTGTGCATGTCAGTAATCTGAAACGGTGTTTTCCCACCGCCGAAGAGTTGGAGGTCCAGGAGAAGAAACGACTTCTGGAAATATTCCAAGATTCCCCCGAAGAGGATGAAGAATTCTTTGGATTTTAATAATTCAGCTCATGCCTATTTTACAACCTTGGGTTGTTTCCTCAAGGGGGGGGAGAGTGTGGCAGTATGAAAAAATGTGCAAGGATTTTTAATGTGTTATGGCCGAATGGAGGAGGGAAATCAATTATCCGGAAGTGAGGAAATGTGTATTTAAGGTGGAGCTGCAGGAGAGCGCAGCCCTAATTAGCAGATAGATGCAGGTCGCCTGAAAATCGCGTCATAAACGCTGTTGCTGCATTGTGGAGACCGCGCTGTGTTTGGGCAGGGTGGATCGCTATGAGCGTGAGTTGCCGGGCGATCGGTTGAGTATGCGTGCTGCACCTCCGGACACCAGCTGCAGAGCGAAGCAAGTCTCTTATACTGACAAGTGCGAGCGGGATCTCAAGGAGTGTTGAAGCTGCTGAGGTTTACATGCATCAGTGAAACTGCTACCGCAGAGGCACCTTCCATTTTCTTTC
Source organism: Sinocyclocheilus anophthalmus (assembly GCA_018155175.1). NCBI lineage: Eukaryota > Metazoa > Chordata > Actinopteri > Cypriniformes > Cyprinidae > Sinocyclocheilus > Sinocyclocheilus anophthalmus. The sequence goes on from JADLZN010001443.1 coordinate 19,660, forward strand.
AAGTTTTATTATTTCTTTGTCATTGTTGGACTAGAAAAACGGTGTAAAGGCTATATGGGAATTTAGCCACAAAGCTTGTTTTTATTTTTTTTACTTTGGTGGATTGTTGAAAATATGAATGTGAACCAAAGTACAACATTTTCTGTTTGATTCCATATTGATTGCTGAAAGTATCGCTGTGAAACTGAGGTTGCATTTGTGCATGTGAACTTGAAACCGAATGCAACGTTTTTTCTGTTTGTTTTTTCCCCCATTAATTGTTAAATACAACTTTGAAGCTATGAACCTGAACTTATTTTGTGTGGACATTTCATTCCAATTATTTTTGTAACCGGTGGCTAAAAAAAGCTATTCTGGGTAAAACGGTTATATTTGACAAGACTGAGCTTGTCTGGCGCCCGAACTAATCTGATCCGATTTGTTAAATTTAGTTTTTTTTTAAATCGTTAATATTCTCTCCTTAATCTGATAGCAAGGTTCCTTAGCGCCCGCCATCGCTACACTGTAATCAGTAATGGACTACAATTTGTAAGTACTCTACCCAGCTCTGTATATTGTAAAACCAATTTTACAACAATCAGCGAGCAAAAAGTACAGTACTATTTTTTATAAGCTGAGAAACCAGTCGGATTCACAATTCTAGAATATTCCTTAAAATAAATCAAAGCCAATGTTTCTGCACTCAGATCCATGTGACAATGAATAATGTTGATGTGGGATGCAACTCTACTGTATCTCTGTAGAAAAATGCTTGCGGATTCATTTAAGGAAGTCTGTCAAAACATCTGTGACATCACAGATTTCCCTTCCAGATGTTAAAGTTTCTATAGATCTCCATTGTCAATGATTTTCAACACCATAGCCGTTTTTTTTTTTTTTTTTAAACCCGTGTTCCAGCAGGTCTTTAGTGATGTTTGAGGGTAGCTTTGAAGCAGCTTGTTTCTTTCTTTCTTTTTCCCTTCAGCTGAATCTTTTCAGATATGTGAGCTTTTAAGGCCATGAATAAATTAGAAATTATTTAACTGATTTGCACTGAGCTTCACACAGCTCACAGCAACTCATGCAATTGCAAAACTTGTCTATAGAGTCTAGAGTCTATACAGTTGGACTGCTCTTCAATATTTTACTTCCCTCTTGTTCGTCCTCCTGTTTGACAACTCAGAATTTCCTGAAGCCATGTCCATCACACTGACCTGGATGGAGCAAGGTGAGCTGCACCTGTGAAATACCAACAATGCCTCTTCTATATTTAGATCCTCCAGCAGGCTTCATAACAACAAGCTCATGAATGACAATTACACTACTGTATCGAGGAGCAGTGAAGACACCTGTAGCTGAGATGTAAGTTCAGAAACTGTCTACTCTTTTTTTTTTTTTTTTTTTTTTTTTTTTTTTTACTATTTATTAATAAAATATCACAAAGAATGGGCACAAAGTGATGTATTTTTAATCCAAATATAGGATGACCTCTTTAAGCAATTACATGTACATACTAGACAGTAAAGTTTGTAAAAAAAAAGACAAACTTTTTGTTGGCTTGAGAAAGCCTAAATCCTTTAAAAAGCTTGAAGTTTGAAGGTTTTTAGTTTAAAATGGTTTTACAACTAAAATGGTTTTAGCACATTTTTAGCATGTTTAAACATTGTTAACATGTTTTAGCATGTT
>JADLZN010001444.1:0-35000 GCA_018155175.1 Sinocyclocheilus anophthalmus
AGATGGCCTAAAAATATTAAAAACATATTATAGGTTTATCAGTGTGTATTAAAGTTGGAAGATTTTTCTTTGCACTCTCTTATTATTAACATTTTGTTATTTTATTATTATTTATTTAAATAAAAATGTTACATAGACTAATGCAGTTTCAATCATTCTTGAATCCTCCACTTATTATATAACATTTGGACAAAGTTGTGTCAATATACAACATTTTTTAGGAGTCATATTTCTCTGACCTTATACTGTAGATGCTTAGTTCTAATTTCAACTGACGGCAGACGTCTGTTAGAATACGTTAGAGTATTAATTTTACCTTATTCCCATTTATCATATTTCTATTTCTACTTCAAGGAAAAACAGGGATAGTTCACCCAAAAATGAAAAATCTGTAATTATTTACTCACCCTCATGTCTTTCTAAACCTGTATGACTTTCTTTCTTATGATGGTTAGAAAATTGTCTCAGTGTTTTTTCCCCCACCCATTCAATGAAAGTCAATAGGGTACAAAGTTGTTTTGGACTTCACTGTATAGACTAAAACAGTAGAAACATCAAAATACTTAAAAAAAAACATCAACATATATTATTTTTTTTCACAGAAGAAATAAATGCAAATATGTTTAACATCATGAGGGTGGGTAATGATGACAGGATTTCATTCTTAGTAATTCTTGAAACTTCAGTCTCCCTATGTGATATAACATTTCAGAACAGTTGAAATAATTTCTGACAAACTTGGCATAATTAGCAAACTGCCCTTCACACCACGAGACAGAACCACCTTCTGCCTCATTAGATCTGTCTAATTCATTTTTCAAAGAAAACGACTAACCAAATTATGTTCTAAGAATGTTTTGCTAATGTTACCATTAAGTTATGAAAATGTTATTTCCGAGTTCTTGAACGTTCAAAACTCCGTTTTTAAGTTTAAACCTTTTTCTTGGTTATGTGACGTTAAGAAACGTTAAGTGAACATCCTAATTTTGCAATTATTATGGGCATGTTTTACTTTTGAATTGCTTGAACTAAGTAAGTACGTTTAAAATTTGTTTGATGTTAAAATTGGTTAAAAAAGGTCCAATAAAACTTTTTGAAAAAAGTTCAATGAACAATGTATAAATAATGTTTTTCTGCTAGCATCTTGGGGACATTATTAATGAATGAGTGTTCCATTAATGTTACTGTAAGAATGTTTGGTCACAACTTTGAGAAAACATAGCCAGTACATTGTGGCTAAGTTTTGGAACGTTAATGTAGCTGTGAAGTGACGGCTAGAAAAATGAGTCATTATACCGTAAAAAATAAGTCATGAACAAAGCTGGTTCTAATGCTAACATACTCACTTCTTTCAGGGCTGCAGTGAGTGCTGTAGTGTTACATGACCCTCTGCATTCCTAGGATGGCTGACAGTTGAAAGTGTCCGTCTCATTTGTTTGCCCAGCAAGGAGGCGCAGCCGTGGTCCCGAGGCTCGTCTCAGTTTACCAGGATATCGGGAGCGTGTGCTGTACTTTCAGTGTTAATTTGGTGGGTTTGCCAGACCTTGAGACTTTTCAGTTGGACACGTTTCACAAATACTTTTTTAACCCCAACAGGACGCCGAACATGACCCTGGTTTCATGGTAACCCGATACATTTACATCCTTGTGGAATGCGAGCCGACTACTTAGCTGCATACTCCAGAAACAAAGGGACACAAATGCACAGGAGAAATGGACTTTTCCACTAATTAATTCATAGGAAAACTTTTCTTTGAATGAACACACATTTTCTTCATGCCATTGTGTATATTATTGCTGTGTTTTATTTAATCTGTTGTATTATAGACTATTTTTTATTCATGCTTACGATAAACCACTCATTCATATATGTAACTATTTCATGTCTAGTATCTATTAATTCGCCTTCTTATGATCGAAACAAGTGTGTATATTATATGCTGATACCTATGCAACATATTGATGTTCTAAGAATTTTTACTAATTTTTGCCTCAACACCCAAGCGAATTACATATTCAAAATACCATGCTTACAGACAAAGATTCATAAAAATCCCCAGTATTTCCAACCCCCCGCTTGGGATTTCAGCCTTCCTCATTGGACAACCCCATCTTGAGAGGCGTGAATCTCTGAAGGCTTTAAAAGGCCACACTCCATGTTTACCCGCCCCTGTCGGGTTTCAGTGATGATGCTAAGATGAAGATTTGAGAAACGCTCCAGGATACCAAAGCTCTTGCCAGGCTCCGGCCTAGTCCTTTTCTTTCATCAAGTGATTCTGACTCAAACTCGCTCTTTCTCATCAACCAACTTCAGCAAGATCTTGGGCCTTCAGATTGCATCAGGAATCTATTTTCAGACATACGAGTATCAAACTTAGTATCAGTAATTGCACTTTTTTGAGTAGTTTAAAAATGGTGTACTTTTACTTTTACTTGTACATTTTAAGTGATGTATCGGTAGTTTTACTCCTCTATTTTCCTCCTTTTGTGGTCATTACATGCTTATTTTAATTTTTATCCATCAATGTGATTGGATAGAGAGTAATAGGTCTCCAAATCAAATTGTGCATAGAAAACTTAAACCTCCAACTGTTTATCATGGCTGCTGGAAGCGCATTCTTCAAGCATCAATTCATTCACTTCCTCTACTTATATTTATGTATTTGGATTTCTGCTTTACAAATATTTGTACATGTGCATCTCAATAAATTAGAATTTGTCGTGGAAAAGTTCATTTATTTCATAATTCAACTCAAATTGTGAAAATCGTATATTAAATAAATTCAATGCACACAGACTAAGTAGTTTAAAGTCTTTGGTTTTTTTTAATTGTGATGATTTTGGCTCATTTTAACAAAAACCCACCAATTCACTATCCAACAAATAAGAATACTTCATAAGTTTTTTGTTTATAAGTTAACTTCATCAATATTTTTAGTTAATAGTTTGGCCTTCTGGAAAGTATGTTCATTTTTACTGTACATGTACTCAATACTTGTTAGGGGCTCATTTTGCTTTAATTACTTCCTCAATTCGGCGTGGCATGGATGTGATCATTTTGTGGCACTGCTGAGGTGGTATGGAAGCCCAGTTCAGGTCTGGTGAGGCTGGTGAACCCCATGGGGTTCAGGTCAGGTGAGTTTTCTGGCCAGTCAAGCACAGCAACACCATGGTCATTTAACCAACTTTTGGTGCTTTTGGCAGTGTGGGCAGTGCCAAATCCTGCTGGAAAATGAATCAGCATCTTCAAAAAGCTGGTCAGCAGAAGGAAGCATGAAGTGCTCTAAAATTTCTTGGTAAACGGGTGCAGTGGCGTTGGTTTTCAAAAACACAATGGACCAACACCAGCAGGTAACATTGCACCCCAAATCATCACAGACTGTTGGAAACTTAACACTGGACTTCAAGCAACTTTGGCTATGAGGTTCTCCACCCTCCCTCCAGACTCTAGACCTTGGTTTCCAAATGAAATACAAAACTTGCTCTCATCTGAAAAGAGGACTTTGGACCACTGGGCAACAGTCCAGTTCTTCTTCTCCTTAGCCCAGGTAAGACGCCTCTGACGTTTGTCTGTGGTTCAGGAGTGGCTTAAAAAGAGGAATATGACAACTTTAGCCAAATTCCTTGACACGTCTGTGTTGGTGGCTCTTGATGCCTTGACCCCAGCCTCAATCCGTTCCTTGTGAAGTTCACTCAAATTCTTGAATCGGTTTTGCTTGACAATCCTCATAAGGCTGCGGTTCTCTCGGTTGTTGTGCATCTTTTTCTTCCACACTTTTCCTTCCACTCAACTTTCTGTTAACATGCTTGGATACAGCACTCTGTGAACAGCCAGCTTCTTTGGCAATGAATGTTTGTGGCTTACCCTCCTTGTGAAGGGTGTCAATGATTGTCTTCTGGACAACTGTCAGATCAGCAGTCTTCCCCATGATTGTGTTGCCTAGTGAACCAAACTGAGAGACCATTTTGAAGTCTCGGGAAACCTTTGCAGGTGTTTTGAGGTGATTAGCTGATTGGCATTTCACCATATTCTAATTTATTGAGATAGTGAATTGGTGGGTTTTTGTTAAATGTGAGTCCAAATCATCACAATGACAAGAACCAAAGACTTAAACTACTCAGTCTGTGTGCATTGAATTTATTTAATACACGAGTTTCACAATTTGAGTTGAATTACTGAAATAAATGAACTTTTCCACGACATTCTAATTTATTGAGATGCACCTGTATATATGCTTGCCTTTCTACACGGCCTGACATTTGGTGTGAGGTTGCGGGTATTGCATACAGTGTTAACTCCTGCAAGTGCCACGTTCTGTAAATTCCCCACTCACTTATGAGACGCTCGATGTGTGCTGCCTCGTCTCTCTCTCGCGTGTTCTACTGCAGTCACTTGGATACGTCGTTGTTGCTTGTTGAACTTGTTGACTTTTGATGAGTTTGAGCGCGTGATGCGCGCTGTGAAAAAGTGTGTTGGAAACACAAATTGAGGACCAAATCTGCATCTTATTGATGGCCCGTGGCGTTAATATACTGCATATGTGCCAGCGCGTGATGTAATACAACTGCAGCTCGTTAATAAACCTTTTTAAAATCCATTTTATACAATCCGCCTTCATTTAGCAAGTGCACTCGCACATAAACAATTTTCAAGTTCAACACTTTTTGTTCCGTTCAATTGTGGATGCTGCTGATTCACAGAGACCGCCGCGGCTCAGCAAAGAGACATGCGTGTGTGTGTGTGTTTTCCTTTGAAAAAGTTTCCCCAGAAATACTTCGCTATTTAATGCATTTTTCCTTACAAATTGTATGATCAGCATAACAATTCGAGTAAATGTGTAAAAGGTATGGCATGAATTTGCCATCCTTCTAGAACAATGTGCATTTGTTAAAATTGTAACATAAATGATCAAGTTTAGTTATTTTTATTTCTTTATTGCAAAACGCTAAAACTGGCACCGTTTTGGAGAGAAATGGGCTCTCATTTTAACCCATATCATGTTGTGTGATGCTGAACTATGAGTTTTTAATGGTGTTTGTATTTGCACTGTTCTAAACATTAATATTTTATGCACAACAACAGCAGCGTGCTGTCTCAGTGGCCTTACACATGATTTTAAATCTATTTTTTCAAACTTTATGATTTAAATGGGGATGATTGTTCTGAGAATAACTTTAATCTTTTCTTCAACTGAATACTGTTTCCGTGCTGTTTTGATGTATTTTAAAGAGTTGGCAATCAAAATTAAAACTGCTGGATGATAGATACTCTTCATTCTTTATGACAAACAAGATAATGTGAATTACAGAATGTACAACGTTTTTAAAATGTATCAGTTGCGGTGTACAGCGTTTATTATGAGGGGGTAGAATCCACCGCTCAGTACTCACTACTCAATACTCATGAGTACTTTTAAATAGGCTACTTTTTTACTCTTACTCAAGTAGTTTTTTGGACAAGTACTTTTACTCTACTCACACTACATTTTTTGGAAGGTAATGGTACTTTTACTTGAGTATATTTTTTCAGTACTCTTTCCACCACTGCATATACCACCACATGGCATTTTTAATGAGACTTAGTGACCTTGTTTTGTTTTATTTATCTTTTTTGTTCTGTTCTGTTTTGCTTTGTTCTTTATTTGTTACACCACATGAATTGGATGCAATTAAAGCTGTTATATATATATATTTTAAAACTTCTTATTTTATACAAATGTATAATTCATATTATGCCGGTTTACTTAAAGTTTCTTTGTATTAATGAGACTTTTTTTCCCTTCATTTTGACATCAGGACTGATGAATCACACTGATATTATCCGCCCAAATTATATCACAATGAATTTTAATATACAAGTTAGAAACATATGAATCATATTTAAGTTGTTATACATATGAATTGCACAAGACGTCTTGGAAATCATAAAATGCAAATGGCTCAAGTCCAGTCCCTGGACTTATACATGTCTTTCTTATTTTCCCTTTGTTCTCTCTTTTCTTATCATGTTGTTGTCAGTCAGTATTATATGTGTGTTGCTGTCTGAGCGCCCTGAGGGCTGCTTTTGAATCTTTTCTTTAGCGTCAGTAAAATAGTCTGTGCCATCAAGTGCCTCTAGACACGTCTCTTTTGTAAATGATGGGATACGCAATGTAAATCAGGCAGTTTCCACTTTTGTTCACAAGCACGATAATCCAACTGTTGCCATATCCAGAAGTCCAAAGGCTGAAACGTGACTGAAAAGATGTTATGTGAACAAGTATACTGAAGACAATCGGGTGATTATAAAATAATTCAAACAGACCTGTTGATCTGAATCTGAATGAAACCTAATGGTGAAATCCCTGCTGGTCCCCAGCTCTATGTGCACATGTAGTTATGTGTGTGTTTTCGCTATGGTTCAGTTCTCACCTCTCAGACGCCCCTCTCCATTAGAGTATCTGCTAACCTTGCAACACCAGGTTGACATCCTCATTTTTCACCTGGCCACTGCCTTCCCCACTATCCTCCGCCTCCTTGATCTTTTCATCGCTCTATCCCACCTTCCCCAGTCACAACAGTAGTTACCAGAAGGACCGCTGTGGTAATTACAATGACTTAAAGCTATCAAATCCAAAACTGACCATATCTGCTTGTGTTGTTATGTTAAAGAAGCATTTAACTGACAGCTGTGCTATTTGTCAACAGTCAAACAGCTGTTTATGCATTGGTTTAGGCTGCTGTTATACAGTAAGTAAGACAGCCTTTCTAAAATGTTGCCAACAAAACGATTTGAATGGTTGTTAAATTACAATGGTTATAGCAGTATTATTCTAATAGTGCATTGAAGCTAAAATAAGAAGCATTGTCATAATCCAAGATGCTTTTGAAAGTGAACTTGACAATCAATCAATCAATCAATCAAAATAAACAAATACACAAACATTTATTTATTTATGAAAATAAAGAGAAACAAATCTTGGAGAGAGAGACGAACAAATCTTAACAGGAATTTGATAACAATAATAATAATTATTAGTAGTAGTAGTAGTAGTCGTAGTATTGTTAATTAATTAATTTAGTTATAATTAAGATAAATAAATCTTGGAGAGAGAAAAATGGAGAGCGAGAGAGAGAAATTGGGAAAATCTTAACACTAATTTAGGAAGGACTTAAATTATTATTATTATTATTTTACATTTATTTATTTTTTTATTTTTTAACCTCAAGTCATTCTTAGTATATTTAAGAAAATAATTGCACACATCAGTTTTAAAAAGTTTGCAAATGTGAATCACAGAAATTCTTTTTTTTTTTATTGTAAATGCAAATAGTTTGAGCTCGTGTTGAGACGTTCTGACAGGAAGTGATTAAACGTGGCGGTCAGTCTTCTCTGCTCTGTTGAAGTGCTGAGGAAGCGTATCGGAGCTCTTTTGAGCTTCTTTTCCTGCTCTTTTGATGTCTGCTTTAACGAGGTGATGCAACGGGGCTGATGCATATCTTAACGCACCTCAGGATCTTCTGCGTGGTGAAAGATGACCTTCCACTGATAAAGAGATTCATCACCTCGCATGTAAAACTAGACTCCTCTTAGGTTTCCACCATAAGTGTGTCCCTCTCCAAAGCCGAGCTGTTACATCATCAATCAATCAAACAGACTCAGAAAAAATCTAACAGAGGTTCTCCTGTGATTAAGAGTGTGGAGCAGACGCTTCCACAATATACTGCTTTTGTTTTGTGACTTGGGCCTTTTCATTCTGAATGTGTGTGTGATCCATCAGAGAGCTTTATGATGAATCGTCGTGTCCTTCAGGAAGTGCCCTGAGCGCTCCGACACTCGCTCTACTCTCCCGCGAACACTACAGACGCGTGATGGAGATGCTCGGCCCACACTGGCTCTATGCTAAATGGAGAATACATTACAGAAGTGACAGAGGACTATTTTTCTTTCCATTGTTATCATTTATGGAGGCTGAATCTGTTGAAGTTCATTGTTAGACTTCCCAGATTGACAAGGTGAAGATGTATGGATGGAGCGTAAAAGTGTTCTACACAAGTGCTTTATTTATTTATTTCCTCCTGAAGATCACTTATGTTATTCATGGTTTTTTTTTCAGACAAATTGTTCACTTTCAATAAGTGCTACAATTAAACACTATTTTTCTACATGCCTTCAAGACTGTATACACACCACACACACACCACACACACCACACGCAGACACACACTGCACACACACACTCTCTCCCACAAACACACACACATACACACACACACGCACACACGCACGCACACACACACACGCACACACACACAGGTTTGTTTTTGTGAAAAGTGGGGACTCTCCGTAGGCGTAATGGTTTTTATACTGTACAGACCGTATATTCTAATGGCCTACACCAACCCTCCCCCTAAACCTACCCCTCACAGGAAACCTTGTGCTATTTCAGATTTTCAATACAATCCATTCTGTGTGATTTATAAGCGTTTTGAAAATTGGGGACATGGGGTAATGTCCTGAAAGTCACCTTCTCCTTGTAATACCTATGTTATACTTTTGTCATTATACAAATTTATGTCCTCATTGTCACCAAAACGCAACACACACACACACACACACACACACACACACACACAAACACACACTCTCACTCACTCACACACACACACCCCACACCCACACACACACACACCACACAACGCACCCACACACACCCACACGCCGCACACACACACACACTAAACACGCACACACACACACACACACGCACACATTCTCTCACACACACACTCACACACACAAACGCACACACACACAAACACACGCGCCGCGCACCACACACACATAACACGCGCGCCGGCACCACACACATAAACCCGCGCGCCACACACACACATAAACACGCACACACACACACACACACATGCACGCACGCATGCACACACACACTCTCACACTCACACACTCACACACACATATACACACTCACACATACTCACATACATACACACACTCACTCACACACACCACACACTCTCACACTCACACACACACACACACCCACCACACACACACTCTCTCTCACACACACTCACACATTGTCTCTCTCTCACACACACACACACCACACACCCACTCTCACTGACACACACCACGCACACACACCCACACTCACACCCGCACATACACACACAACGCACACGTTCTCTCACACACACGCACACAACACACAAAACGCGCACACACACACCCTCACTAAACACGCACAACCCACACACACACTCTCTTTCACACACACACACTTTTTCTCTCTTTCACACACACACACTCACACTCTCACTGACACACAGCCAATTTTCCATTCAAGTATTTTTTTTCCTCAAATTCCAAATTTTGCAACTGTCGATGCAATCTTTTTCTTGCTTTTTTTTTTTTTTTTAATGATATAAACTTATTTCAAAGGAGTACTTTATCTCACACGCAACATTTATTTGTAAAAGCAAAGTTGATTGAAACAGCCTAGAGACAGCACATTTTTAATTTTATTATTATTATTTATTTGTTTGTTTGTATGTATTCACTTTGTTGATAATAGAACAGTGCAAAAAAAGCGGATGGAAACTCATCTGTTGTTGCATAAACTTTCCCTAAATATTTGTAAAATGAAAAGAGACAACTGAAATTTGCCAGCTTACTGCTTATTAATTTTACAACTAATTTATTATTAAATTAGGAAATATTAATGTACCAAAATGGCTTATTTAACTTTAATATGCATCGTGAAGATCATAGAACCAAAAAAAACGATTGATACATTAATACATTTTCAGAGTTTCGATTTTCGAATTTACACTGTATATGAAGTCGTAACAGATTTAGCACACCCTTAAATGCACTTTTATGATAACAACACTAAGGACACAAACACATCATTAATTATGTGATGTGACATTATATTTATTTGCGTTAAAACACGTTTTCTCTACACAAAGTGTTTCACAACATTTTAAGTAATGACATGGTATTTTTGTGTTAAAAGTTTGACAAAAAATACTGCCTTGAAAATAAGTTGTATGAATTGTTTTTTGCTTGAACAGACCCTGGTCACTATACACTTTCAATGTATGGAAAAGAGCAGCATGAACATTCTCCTAAATTTCTCCTTTCGTGTTTTACCAAAGAATTATTTCCGCAACATGTTGGACCATTTTAGGACCTTTTGCACTTCCATTCAACCGGATCACGCAGAGTTGTTTGGCCATCGGCTTTGCGTTTCCATCCATCTCCCGCTTAATGAGACAGAAATGTTTGTACCATTGAATTATTCCGTCTGATGCTTCTTTCTGATGTCACCAGGGAAATCGTCTTTAAAGTGCTGGACATGTTTCATCAGCAATTATGTCCTTGTCTGGACAAACCTGAATCCAGCAAACAGATGAATAAATGCATAGAGAGGTTTTCTCGTAATCATGTACAGTCACCTGGGACCAAATTCAAACTCAGACAGAGAAGAGGAAAGAAAATCCCTTGAAATCGTTATGAGCCATAAAAAGTAAAATATGTAAGCGAATGAATAAAAGTTGTACGCCATTACGACAGCCGCTATTACAGCCTTTCCTCTGCGCGAGGAATAAGTCACTCTTTTTGTTTAACCGTGTCCGTACATTTGAATATTCATAAAACATCCGCCGCCGAGATGATGTCAAAGTAAATTTAAAATGTCCACAGGGGACGTTTTCTATGGGGAAGATCTTGTACATCTAAAACTTCAAAGACACCCGTTAATATAAAGATCTATTATGAATGATTAATTCAATATTTATGAATATTTTAAATCTCCTAATAAATTATCATGTATGCGATTAAGTTCCACATTTATCTGCAGATGCAGAGAGTCTTTAGTCGAAAAGTACGCACGTAATTCTCATAGGCTAAATTACATGATGTTACATGGGTTGTATTTTGACATATGATTTATCCTGCTATGAAACCGTTTTTATGCTGGCCATTATTCAATCTATAAAAATGTGTGAATTTTCTCAGAGCTCAGGTCTGATGCTGCACTGCTGGCATACAAAGTAGCCGCTCTTCATAAATCCAAACACTGACAGTCTATCTGAAGCAGAAGTAGATACTCTTTATGCGTGAGCTGAGGAAGTCCTGCTAAATAACTAACCGAAGCAAAGATCGCCTCTTTTTTTTTCTTTTTCTTCGTTTTGTATACTTCATTTTCATTTATGCATTCATGCTATATTTGAAAACGCATTTGAAGTGGTTTTTAAAACACGTCTGACGTACAAAAGCTATAGAAGCACTTCGGTAATTAGAAAAGTACTTGTAAATAATAAATTAAAGGAGTGGGAGAGTTTTGCATTTTGCAATAAGAGAGGTGCAGTTTCCTGCATTACCATAATGAATCAGAGAGAGCTGAGGGTCTCGTCTAACACTGAAGCCATAGGAAAGATGAAGAGGTCTTATCTACACATTTAGTTTGGGCCTGTATCATGCTTAGGCACAGTAACATTGCTATTTTGCTCACTAAATTCAACATGTCAGGAATTATGGTTGCGGGTTCATACATACAGTACAATGGCTTTAATGACCTTTTCTATGATGAGCATGTTTTCAAGTTATATAAAAAAAATGTAAAAAAAAAAATATATATATGCAGGAATGTGCAGAAAATAAAACAGGAAAGTTATCACAGAGGAGCCCTTAATAATAAATAGCTAAAATGTAACTATTGTGCATTTTGGTCATATGGTGTTTTTTTTTTCATACTTTGTTTTCTTCTAAAAATCATGTTTTTGAATACTACATTGTATGATTCTCCAAAGATAAATAATAACAACAACAAAAATAATAATCATAATAATAATAATAATAATCAAATAAAGGAATAAGAAACAACACCGATAATAATAATAATAAGGCATGAGGTAACACCCCTCCCCCAGACTGTATGAAACATGGGAAATTGTGTGAAAATACACCAATTTGTCATAATATCAAATACTATGTATTAACATATTTTTATTATGGAGTCCTCTCTATAATCAATTTCCTGCCTGTTTCTGCATATTGGTGGCAACCCATGACTTTCTTTTGCACTTTTTATTATATTATTAGTAGTATATAAGATTAAAGAGTGATCAATATATATATATAATATAAACCAATCAATCTATTTATTTCAAAGTCAATAATTCTCTTAATATAATATAGTTATATTTATAAATGGTCATAATTATAAAAAAATATCATTAAATCAACACGGCATGCTTGGCTGTAAAATGTGGTGCAACTTTCTAAAAATGTAACGCCATTTAGGAAGTAATAATTCATATGGGTATTTGATAAAAAAAAAAAAACGTAAAAAGAACGAATGGTTTTTTTTGAAAATAATGATCAAGATCGCTCTTCATAGTTAAACCACATGAGATTTTTCACTTTGTGTCTCTATATATCAAAATATAGGCCATGTTTATTGTGGGGGGAAAAAAGGATAAAATAATAAATAACCATGAGCTAATGTTTATTTTTCCGATCATTCAGCAATAATAGTAGTAGTTCTGACTCTAAATTCTGCATGTTTTGTAACTTTATTCAGTGTTATTGCCAGTGTTGGGGGTAATATATTACAAGTAACGCGAGTTACATAATCAGATTACTTTTTTAAAGTAACTAGTAAAGTAACGCATTACTTTTAAGAGTTACTTTTTCAAATAAGTAACGCCAGTTACTTTGTTTTCCCATTTATTGACTGACAAGTCTCCTGTCCTGGGAGAAATCGCAAGTGCAGAGGTGTTGTGTGCGCTGTGTGAACATGATGTAGTTCTAGACTAAATGTGAATGTGCATTAATTCATCCCACTCACAAAAAACTGATTCATCAAAATGAATTAAAACAGTGAAATGCAAACTCAGAAAATGACGCAAACCTGCAATAATTAAATATGTTAAATAGCACAAATGTATCTAATCCCATTCTATTGCTGACCTTTGATGATCCAGTTCAACCATACTAATAAGCAAAAATGATTTTAGAGAAACTAACAATTGTGCTTTGTTTTTTTTATTGCTGAGGAGTGTTTCTTCTCCTGCGTTCTACTGTACAGACGTGAATTTACTTTTCCTTCAGCCTGAGGTTTATTCATTACACTTTTTGGTGTGAAAGGGCTTTTACATTTGCTATAAATAGAACTTCTTATATTAAAAACAATCAAGCCCTGCTCATATCTAAAAAGTAACGCAAAAGTAACGTAACACATTACTTTCCATAAAAAGTAACTAAGTAACGTATTTAGTTACTTTTTTAGGGAGTAACTCAATATTGTAATGCATTACTTTTAAAAGTAACTTTCCCCAACACTGGTCATTGCCGTTTCTGCCGGTGTGTTCTAGTGTACATTTCCCCGTATGAAAGGCCTTGTGGTCGTAAAGTGTGCCACATGCAGTCGGAACGCTATCGACTGCGGCTGAAGTGTCTCAGCTTGAATCATCCACTTAAGATCAGCGTTCTCATAGAGAGTCCCAGCGTCCCCTCGGCCCAGCTCGTTATTACACCGTTTAACGAGAAGCGCAGCACAATGCTGCCGCTCGGGCCTATGGGATCTCTGTGTACATTATCCCTCAGAAGGGCCTTACAGAAGCTGACAGGAGGATGTAATATATCTCAAAACAATGGATCCAGTTTAAGAGGCGTATTGATTCAAAGCTATCGCACCCATCATCATTACCATTATCTGTTGGAGAGATGGTCCGTCCCCGCATTGCCACGCTGAAAGCCAGGGGTCCGTTCAGAGCCTCGGCGCTCGCCGCTTCCACTCGCTAACCTCCTGCACTGTTTTAATAATCCTTAAAGGTGCTGCTCGGGCTTTTAAAAGAAATGAGCTGGGTCTGAGGAGGACTTTAACAGGACAAGAAGCCATTGAAACGCTGGCTAAACGGCCCCGCTAACGTCCCCGGCCCCTGCGGAGCAGCTCAATACATTGCAAAAAAAAAAAAAAAAAAAAAAAACAAACCCCCTTTTTAACTCCTCCATTAAGTTTAGGCGTCCTTCAGGATGCCTGACTCTATTCATCCCCCATTTAGGGTCCATTGAAAAGAGCGCCACTCCCCGCGCAACGGACTGCTGCGAGCAATACAATATCTATTAGATTACAGTGCCAGCACTTTGCTCTAACGGCTAGCGAGGTGGGCCGCCGCCGCGCAGCGATATTGCGGCTTTCATACGGGTTTAGGTGCTTTGTTATGTGAAAGGCTTTTAATATGAGCTTGCCCTAATCGGATTTGTTAAAGAGATCCTTTAGCTAATGTCATGCATTAGAGAGACAGCTGTGGCGATGTCGAGCGCTTCATTAAAAGAATGGGGAGGCGGTGGTTTGACTGCTTGTTTGCTAACATGAAACGATACAGGCAGTGGCCTCACGCCATGCTGAGTAAATATTGGTCGAATTGTTGCTGTGTGAATTTGAACCTGATATGAAATGATATCTTTTGTTGTCACGCTTTTTTTATGTTGTCTATTTCTTTATTATGAAGCGAGCTCATGTTGTTTACTCGGGCACTCATGTAAATTAGCCTGTTCTTGTCGTAGCGTAGCAGTTAAGGCAAGGCAAGGCAAGGCAAGTTTATTTGTATAGCACATTTCATACACAATGGTAATTCACAGTGCTTTAGCATTAAAAAAAAAAAAAATAATCAAAAAAATAAAAAAAGGAATTTAAAAACTTTGAAAAAAAAAAAAATTGATTTAAGAGGTTTAAAATGAATTTAAGAAGACGATTATACATATAATATAGTGCAATCAGTTCGGACATCGCACAGAGCTCATTCAATAAATGCACAGCTAAACAGATGAGTTTTGAGTCTGGATTTAAATGTGACTAATGTTTTAGCACATCTGATCTCTTCTGGAAGCTGATTCCAACTGCGGGCGGCATAATAACTAAAAGCACATTCCCCTTGTTTTGTGTGAACCCGTGGTATTTCTAACTGACTCGATCCTAATGATCTGAGTGGTCTGTTAGGTTTACATTCAGTTAGCATATCTTAAAGGGATAGTTCACCCGAAAATGAATGTTTGGTGAAAATGTGCTCACCTTCAGGCCATCCAAGATGTAGATGAGTTTGTTTCTTCATCAGATTTGGAAAAATTTAGCATTATATCACTTGCTCACCAGGATGCTCTGCAGTGAATGGGTGCCGTCAGAATGAGAGCTGATAAAAACACGTAATCCACAGCACTCCAGTCCGTCAGTTTTAACGTCTTGTGAAGCCAAAAGCTGCAAATTCTTTATACAAAAAAATTGTATACTCTCTTATTAGGTATTTGTTTTGAATAAGTAATTACTTCGTTAAAAATAGTATGTTGTATGAATATGTGCAGTACAAATGTAATCCGAACATGCTAAATACGCCATGTTGTCATTGTTATGTGGTCTACCAGTGTCAGTCGCATCATAGCCTCATGGGATAGTAAAGTGTGCAGGATCTCGCCAGAAGTAGTACGTCATCCAGGAACTTTTCGATTTTATGATTACTGGTATCTGGATTTTTTTTCCTACTATATGTAGGGAAACTTGTGCTTTCGGATGCAGCCATTGACAACCCGCAACATATCCTAATCCTGTTCCTCCTTAACCAGCCTGACCTTCAGACGGGACGCCTCTCTGTGTGGAGTTTGCATGTTCTCCCCGTGTCAGCATGGGCTTACTCCGGTTTCCAACTTGTGTATAAGATAGACTTGTGTATGGATTTACTGGTTCTCTCCATGAATATAGCCATAGATGCTGGAATGACATTTAGAAGAAAATAAACAAACAAACTAGACTCAATCACAGCTTTCATTGGCCAAGGACCACCCAACAAGCCATCTAACTAATATTTGAATTATATTCGCTTCAGTTAGGGGGGAAAAAAGCTTTTGGCTTCTCTCCGGGGGTGGGGGGGGGGTGGGGTGATGCCCAAGAGGGCGCTCGCCAACAATATACGAATGCACGTTCTTTCTAATCAATAAAGATAACACGACACCTTTGAAAAAGTTCATAATATTTAAAATAATGTTTATAAACCATATATAATTAACTAAGATGCTTAAACAATTAGAAACAAAACTGCATGCTGTATGTATGTATAGTTTAATACAAAGGACCGAAAACCAATCACAGAGTACTTTTTTCATTTAAAAACATGAGATGCAGTGGGATGGGGAAAAACCGCCATGAAGTCTCGAGTCATGTTTTTTAAAAGTTGAACTTTCTAAACATGCAGCTCTCTTGTACTCTCATGCGTTCTGTGTGAACGGCTTGGTTTCAGTTTTGACGTAAACAACATCTCCGCATTGACGCTCTCATTTTCCGCAATATTTTGAATGAACAGCGCCGCATCTAGTGGGTTCAGCTGGATGGATAGGCTAAAACAAGCGTTAAAATGCAATGACACCTACGTGTCATCGCATCTTGTGTGCCATTGATAAGGCTCACGACGCCTAAAACTGTGGATTTTTATTTTAAATTCGATGAATATTCGAAATTCAAATTTTTTGACAGCCCTGCTGACATATAAAGCAACCAATCACAGTATGTTTTGTTCAGCTTCATATTTAGTGGCGTGAAAGTGTAAAGCAAAGAGTGTATGCTTTTGAAAATCCAGACCCTGATAAGTGCTCATTGTCATAATTGTAAACACAATGATTTTCTTCGTCAATGAGGGGGTTTGGCCCCACGATGGCTTTGTTTTTTAGGCGGAATCCTGTAGAATTCAACCAATCCGATGACGACTTCCCAAAGTGTTTCCCATTTTTTTTAGACCTAGCCAGTCTAAAGTAGTTTACTGATCTTAGCTGGTTTATCTAGTTTCCCAGCTAAAACCATAAAAGCAAACCACCTTAGGCTGGTTTGAGAGTTTTTTGCCCATTTTTGAAGGCGACAATGCACAAAATCAAGTGCTCGAAGCACTTTGAGGGGTCAAGAACCCGGATCTGTCTTCCATCACCCAAGAAGCACAAGTCAAACACGATTCACGATAGACACTTGTTGTTTTAGTTTTTAAGAGTGCTTTCACACTAGAGCTTTTGCTGAGTCAGTTTGGCGCATTTAGTTGCTACGAAGGAGGTTTTCCGCCTTCGCCTTCGGGTTTCAAAATCTCGACCTACACGGACATCAATATCAGGCTTTTAAAACATGGCCAGCACCAGTGGTCCATCCTCTTTATAGGCGGCTTTCAGCGCGGCCGTGGAAAAACAGCTTGACTTGACACGGGTGATGGGTGATTTGCAAAGAGGACAAGTGCATTAGAATAAAACCTCAACGGTGATCTTTCAAGCTGTCAGCCATACATATTTCATTATTTTCATAAATCAACGGGCTGAGATGTCTCCCTCTCTCGCTCTTTCTTGAGCGACAGACTGATGGCCTCTATTCATAACAGCCCGTGGCAGAAGGTAAACTGCCTCTGCTCCGGTCATTGTTAAGTGTTAAAAATGATCTCCAGCCATCTCGCTCTTTTTCCACACTCTCTCTTTTCATTGAAGGGCGTTCTTTACAGGCCCATACCTCTGTCCCACACTAGATAAATAGAGTTGTTTTTAGGAGACTGTGTATAGGACATACAGTAGCTTCAGTTTCACCTCTGTCATCACAGTTTGTTCTTGTGCTTGTTTGCGTAATCATTGGTAACATTTTGTTTGTTCTGTTGTTCACCCTATGTGATTGCCAGTAACTTTACATAATTGTCAGTAACGTTGTTTTGTTTATACTTTTCATTGTCTGTTTGTTGTCACTTTTGGACAACTAATGTAAATGATTACATACAGTGGGGCAAAAAAGTATTTAGTCAGCCACCAATTGTGCAAGTTCTCCCACTTAAAAAGATGAGAGAGGCCTATGAATTTTCATATTAGGTATACCTCAACTATGAGAGACAATGAGAAAAAAAAAATCCAAAAATCACATTGTAGGATTTTTAAAGAATTAATTGGTAAATTCCTCGATAAAATAAGTATTTGGTCACCTACAAACAAGCAAGATTTCTGGCTCTCACAGACCTGTAACTTCTTCTTTAAGAGGCTCCTCTGTCCTCCACTCGTTACCTGTATTAATGGCATCTGTTTGAACTTGTTATAAGTATAAAAGACACCTGTCCACAACAACCTGTTCAAACAGTCACACTCCAAACTCCATGGCCAAGACCAAAGAGCTGTCACAGGACACCAGAAACAAAATTGTAGACATGCACCAGGCTGGGAAGACTGAATCTAAAATAGGTAAGCAGCTTGGTGTGAAGAAAAATAACTGTGGGAGCAATTATTAGAAAATAAAAGACATACAAGACCACTGATAATCTCCCTCGATCAGGGGCTCCACGCAAGATCTCACCCCGAGGGGTCAAAATAATCACAAGAACTGTGAGCAAAAATCCCAGAACCACACGGGGGACCTAGTGAATGACCTGCAGAGAGCTGGGATCAAAGTAACAAAGGCTACCATCAGTACACACTGCGCCGCCAGGGACTCAAAGCCTGCAGTGCCAGACATGTCCCCCTGCTTAAGCCAGAACATGTCCAGGCCCGTCTGAAGCTTGCTAGAGAGCATTTGGATGATCCAGAAGAGTATTGGGAGAATGTCATATGGTCAGATAATACCAAAATAGAACTTTTTGGTAAAAACTCAACTTGTCGTGTTTGGCGGAGAAAGAATGCTGAGTTGCATCCAAAGAACACCATACCCTACTGTGAAGTCCTTGGGGTTGGAAACATCATGCTTTGGGGCTGTTTTTCCTGCAAAGGGACCAGGACGACTGATCTGTGTAAACGAAAGAATGAATGTGGCCATGTATCGTGAGATTTTGAGTGAAAACCTCCTTCCATCAGCAAGGGCATTGAAGATTAAACGTGGCTGGGTCTTTCAGCATGAAAATGATCCCAAACACACCACCCGGGCAAAGAAGGAATGGCTTCGTAAGAAGCATTTCAAGGTACTGGAGTGGCCTAGCCAGTCTCCAGAACTCAACCCCATAGAAAATCTTTGGAGGGAGTTAAAAATCCGTGTTGCCCAGCGACAGCCCCAAAACATTATTGCTCTAGAGGAGATCTGCATGGAGGTATGGGCCAAAATACCAGCAACAGTGTTTGAAAACCTTGTGAAGACTTACAGAAATGTTTGACCTCTG
Organism: Sinocyclocheilus anophthalmus; assembly: GCA_018155175.1. Taxonomy (NCBI): domain Eukaryota; kingdom Metazoa; phylum Chordata; class Actinopteri; order Cypriniformes; family Cyprinidae; genus Sinocyclocheilus; species Sinocyclocheilus anophthalmus. Next base: position 19,153 of record JADLZN010001444.1, read on the forward strand.
TCATTGCCAAGAAAGGGTATATAAAGTATTGAGATGAAATTTTGTTATGACCAAATACTTATTTTCCACCATAAATTGCAAATAAATTCTTAAAAAATCCTACATTGTGATTTTCTTGGTGATTTTTTTTTCTCTTTTTGTCTCTCATAGTTGAGGTATCCCTATGATGAAAATTACAGGCCTCTCTCTTTTTCTTAATTTTGTTTGCTTAATTATCACTAGCTTGTTTCGTTCTGTTGTTCGCTTACGTAATTGTAATGTTGTGTTCTATTGTTTATTTACGTAATCATCAGTAACATTTCATTTGCTTTGTTGTTCACTTAAATAATTGTCAATAAAATGTGTTCTATTGTTAGTTTACATAATGATCAGTAACGTTCGTTTTATTCTACTTTTACTTTACGTAATTTTAAGTAACACCGAAGAACAACAATGTAACAACATGCAAACAAACAATAAAACAAACATTTACTGGTGGAGACAAAACACATTACTAATGATTTATAAAAGATGTTTTCGTTCTGGTTATTTGTTTTTTGTAATCATCAGTGTACAACATCCGTGTGATTTTTATTTATTTATTTATTGTATTGTTAGTTTACGAGTCTCTAAGAGTAGGAGATTTAGAGGAGCATACATGTGTTGTACCCATAATCCAGTGCGTTTAGTGATGTGGTCTCTGACATGTTTATGGGTTATCATGAATGCCTGACTACCCTTAGTTGTTGTATATTAATCAATAGCAATATGATTACGCCCTGCATTGCCTGTTTGCATTATTAAAATCTGACCAGTGGATTGGTGTACGTTTGCTTTTCAAATTAAAGTTAGTGTCAATAATTAATGCATGGGATTAATGTGTGATCTCTATGCAGGGGTGGCCCAGTACACTTTGATTCAGTATTGACTGTGTGTGCGTGTGTGTAAATACTTTGCCCTTGAATAGCTTTGCTGATTCCCCATAGACCCGTGAGCGGCACCGATCTACATTACGGAAATTTCATCATAATAACTTCACTGTACGTCAGACCAGCTCTCTTTGTATAGTCTGGTATGTTTTTAACACTATAAGGTGAAATTGGAAATACATCTATTGGAGTACCAAGCAAATGCTGTTGTGGTAATCGTTCAGTATCATGATATATACAGTATATATATCAAAGTACTATGATATTACCATAGTACTGCCACAGTACTTTCTTTTTAGAGAAAGTTTGGGATTTGCCTTTGTCCGTGAGAAACTCCTTCACAGAAACCTTGAGAGTTTTCTCCTCTGTGCACTTGGCAAAGTCAAGGCAAGGAGTGTGAGGAAGTTCCTGGATTGTGGTGTGTTCATACACATGTGTTTGTGTACGGTGTGTGTGTGTGTGTGTGTGTGTGTGTGTGTGTGTGTGAATGTCTCTGTGGTAGAGACCTAATCTTACCTGCTATCATTTCCTGAATGACCTCTGCTTTCAGTGCGTGATGGATTATATTCTGCACATAGACATTAATTTTCCTGAACAAGAGGGCAAACTAAAAAAAAAAAAAAAAATCTTCACCAGTGGAATATATTGGTGCAAGGATAATTTTGTAAAAACAACAGTTGTGAAAAGCCACATTAACTTCTTTCTCACATAACAGGCAAATGCATTTTTTTTTTTTTAGGTTTATTGTTGTTTATTTGATGTTGACCTTTTGGTGTTGCCCAATCATAAGTGGACATATGTACGAAATGTTTTTTTTAAAGCATAGCTTGTTTCACAACTGATTATAGTGATTTTTTTGGTGATATATATATATATATATACGGATCAGTACGTACCTCGGTTCGGGGGTCAAGGTTCGATACGATTTCGGTACAACAGGGAAAAAAAATCTACTATGCTCGGTTTCTTTTCATTTATTTTGAACAGACAGTAGTACAAATTACAATTTTTTCCACCTAGATGTGAAAATACTAAATATTATTACATTATGTTATATACTGTGTTGCGGAGTAACTAGTTACATGTAATGGAATTACGTAATTTAATTACAAAATAAATGTAACTGTAATCAGTAATTAAATTACAGTTACTTATGACAATTTTAAAGATTACAAAGGGGGTTACAATCTGAATATTTTCACAAACACCCATATACAGATTTAATAGATTTTTTTCATAAATTGCAGTGACTGCTCTAAAATATGAGACACCAATGTTTTAGGAGTTTAAGACACAGAATAGGACACGTGCTTATTCGATAACTGTTTTATTTCCTATTTGGGTTTATGTATATGCTTCATGTTTTAAAGATGATCTGTTAGATGCCTGTGTTTCCTGTCATAGCTGCAAAGATTTGATTTAAAAAACAGTATCATAGCTACTAAACTATTTCTTGTTATGGTTTTAAATCTGTATTTAACCTCAGAACGATCTCAAAGTAAGTCTTATTTTATGGTGGCTGTGCTTTAAATTCTTATGATCTTATCATATTTTCTCATCAAAATATTATCATCTTAATTCAAGTGATGAAGGATTTCGAAAGTCTGGCAGTAATCAGTGTTGAGTCCCACTGTAAGGTTAACCCTGTGTGCTTTAAATGTTTGAAAATGATTATCAGTTGAAAACATTCTTTAGAAATTTAGAAAAGTAATAAAAAGTAATCAAATGTAATTAGTTACATTACTTTTATAAAGTAATTGAAATAGCTCCACTACTTATTACATTTTATATAAGGTAACTTGTAATCTGTAACCAATTACATTTCCAAAGTAACCCAATTCCCAAACACTGGTATTTTAATATATAGATGATATATATATATAATCTTATAACTATATATATATAGTATATATATATATTATAATAGGATGCACGATATATCGGCCACCATATTGGTATCGGCCGATAAATGCTCATTTTTTCTGTTATCGGTATCGTCCTGATAAGAAAATTTGGCCGATATCTTTAAGCCGATAAATAATGCATTATTTCCTTTAGAGACACTTCAGATGCGCGCTGTTCCGTTTGCAGCCTTTTGTGCAATTGTACGTTGTATTATTGTGTTTATTTGATGTATATCTGATTTATCTAATATAGAATGCGTTTGGTTAAGTTTAAAGAGCGCTTCAGTTTACCGGTGATCGTCTTTAGCTCAGCGCACGCAGCTCAAACAGCAGTGCACAACATTAATAACTATGATTGGGAATGTTGTGTATATAACATTCTAATGAGAACATTATTATAATAAACGTTGTGCATTCTTTGGGTTTAGCTGCTGTGTTTCAGCGCGTTGATATGGGAAGAGCGCATCCACACAGGATCACACATTCTGACTATAGCACGCATTAACTGCATCATTTTGTACATATATAAGTTTTAATATTATGTTTATGTTGTATTAATTTTAATCTCAGGATGCATTTCCTTGAGTTGAATAAGCTGCCAGCAAAGCACTTCAGTTTACAGTGTTCATTCAGCTCTTTAGCTTCAGCACGCGCAGCTCAAACGGCTTCTATTTAAAACAGTGGTATTAATTTGTTACTTTTTCAAAATCATTGATACATTATTAATAACAACAACCACTTGTATTTTTCTCTTATTATTTTCATCAGCAATATGGTTTAGTAATTAAAATTATTTAATTATTGTCCGTGCAGATGCTATTCTGTTTTATTGATCTGTGGCGCGTTCATTTTGATTCTTTACACGTGTAATGATGTCCAGTGACTTGTTTGCATTATTTTATTTGTAAGACTTTTTTTATGACGAAATTTGGTAATGGGAGAGTAAAAATAATTTTAAAACGTACACCGTTCAAAATAGGCTGCTTATGTTGAAGTGTTTGGAATGTGGCTTTTAATGATGAGACCTTTATAATCAGGCTCTCAAAAAGTATATAAAAAATTTGGATATAGATTTATCGGCCAACATATCGGTTATCGGCTTCCAAAAATAAAGAATAATCAGTATCGGCCAAAATTTTCATATCGGTGCATCCATAAAACGCATATATATTATATTATATATTAAAATCTGTACAGATAACACGTAATATACCATTATAAGGAGTAAATGCTTGAATAACATTTGATTGAGTTTACAGTTTAAACAGAGGAAAAAACAGTGTGCACACGTAACGTAGCCCTATATATCCAACCGCCAGCCTCCCGCTCCTCTCTCGTGAAACCAACACGGAAGTGACTAAAATGCAATTCATCGACTGGCCGCTAGAGGCTGGCTTCAAAAGGGAGTCAATCCCATAGACTCCCCGTGTTAAATTGCCCAACTTTACAGCAGAAAAAAAATTTTTACAGCCTGGTAGTAAAAGTTGGCTTTTAGGTAGGATAGAGCTATTGCCGCTTTATGTAAACTGTGAGGGGGATGAGTTACCTTTTTATACACTCATCTTTGGATTAACGTTAAATAGCCTTGAAGAGTTCTGCATAATTAGGCGTCCTGGCCACCGTCGAGCTATGTGGGCGTGTGTTTTCAGCACCTCCCTCCTCTTGCCCATTTTCCTGATCCGGAGTACGTGACTGCCAATATGTCGACGCGTGGCTCCGCCCTTTGACAGCTTCAAAAACGCTCTGTTAGAACTCTGTACGGGGTGACGTCACGGACACTACGCTCCAGTGTTTATACAGTCTATTTATATACGCTGAGTTTTCAGTTCAGTTCTCTGTGACCAGGCATTTATTTTTGTTAAGAAAAGGAAACTCAAATGGCAGAAAGCGACATCCTATTTGTTTGTCTTTATTTACAAAATGGCTGCCAGTGTTTTGTTATTTTCATCTGTGATGTACACAAAGTAAACAGACCTTTTATACAGTGATGCTTATAATATGACTAAATGTTTCAGTGATTCTTGCTGGTATAGGAACACAGTTGCAAGTGATTCGCGCCGGCTCACAACACCCACACATCACAACACACACACACGCGCACACACAAAACACAGTCACCAATTCACACACTAATGCTAACTTGACAGAGCATTTGGTACTTTATCAAAATAAAATACAGTGAACCAAACATCAGCACGCTCGCTTCTGTGTCACCGTTGGAACGCGACTGAAGTACAAAGCCTATAATTTACATAATAAATAATAGTTTAGCATTCAGATACGTTACATTGCAAATATGGAAATATTATGGAGTATTTGGATTTGTGCCGAAAGAGAGAGATAGGATACACAAGCACAGAGCTCCATTTCACAAACGGTTGAGTGCAAAAGCCTTTAAAGTATACTCCTTTGTCAATCTATGTGAGAGACGCATTCAGAATACCAACGATGTCCGACCGGTTACGGTTCGTCCCAGGAGCACACGTATACGCTTCCACCCCTAATTCAATATATAGAGATATATATATATATATATATAATTAACATATGAGAACAAACTTCATTGCTTCTCATGCATAATTTTTTCATCATATAAAGCAATTGTGCACAACACTGAAACCTGTGTAACATGTTTACTTTAAAAAAAATAGAAAAGTATTAGAATGGAAAATAGTTATGTGTGGTTTGTTTTGCTGTTTAGTTTTGCCATTTTTTTCTGTTTTACTTTACTTTGATTTGATGTTTTGGTTTGCTTTACAATGCTTTTTGTTCTTTGTTGTTGTTTTGTTTTGTTTCATGTTTAGTTTTCTTGCTTTTTTGTTTTGTTTCGTTTTGATGTTCCAGTTTATTTCCACATCTACGCCAGATCATGTGCATGCTCAAACCTGTCCGTCTAGCATGTGTTTACATTTAAAAACAAGCAAACAATGGAACAGCAGTGGAATTAAAAACCATTGTGTGTGATCAGCCCCTAAACAACTTGATTCATATGGATTACTTTTACATTATGAACTTTCTGAAGCTTGACATTTTTGCTGGAAAGGACTTTCAAAGGCGGGACAAAAATCTCAAGCTTCTTTAAAAATATCTTCATTTGTGGTTCTAAGATGAACATTTCCTAATGCGTTTTTGAACGACATAGACTAAATTCAATGTTTTTAGGTTAACTATACCTCATTCCGCGTAGGCTCTTTGCTAATTGTTTTTTATAAAATGGTTTACCAGACTTAGACATATGCCTGGTCAAGTTCATATGACTTTATAAGTAAACTGATTATTTGCACAATGGTGAGAAAATTAAGAGCTGAAGTTAGCAATTTCGTTATCAACTGGGCGGTGTGGACACTTCTCATAGCGAAGAAATTTAACAGACTTTATAACCTTTAATTAGTAGTTAGGGATCGTATTAAAAGCAGGCTCAGTGAGGAATTCAGAGTTAGTTTACTTGAGGCCTTAAACTTGATTTTAAAAATATTAAAATTAACTTCATCTTTTAAAGGGGTCATATGATTCCGTTCTAAATTTATTTTCTGGATCTATACATTTGTCAAATGTGCACATACACATATACTACACTTTGAGGTCTTTTATTAGCTTTAATTGTGAGGGAAGGCATTTCAGGCAAAATAACTTCACACACACACACACACACATATACACTTTGGGAGTATTAACATAAATACAGCACATTAACACTTGTTCCTCCCTGTCAGCATATGAATTAAGATTGCAGGTGCCCCGTGGAGGTTTAGCCCCGATACTAATTAAGCCACGGTAATTAGATGTGGACTATCCACTCATGTGCCGGCTCAGCTCTGTACGATACAGCGGGAAAGACTCAGGTGAAGCCTCACCGGCCCTGACTCACTGCAACTCAAGACTGCGCGGAAACTCAGACAGCATTGTGCGGTGGGAGGTAAAAGGATATTTTCAACTTTTATTTTCAATAATTTCAACAGACAGGAACATGTTTGAAGCAAAATAGCTCCACTTATTGTGGTAGCTCAGCAGGCATTAATGAATCATGTTTAAAATATGCAACCGTTAACGAAAACTATGATGAAAAACTATTTTTCCGCGACTAAGATAAGACGGAGACATGTAGACCTCCACAAGTTTTCATGCTTGGGGTTGCCAGATTTCAAAACTTGAAATCCCCCTATTGGATGTTTTTTTTCATATTGTCTGTATTGTTTTACTTTATCTTTGCAACCTGGCAACCATGTGCACAGTTTTGAGATAATATTTTCAGAATTAAATTCATAGGATGTGTTCAGGTTTTGTTAATGTTAATTTAAATGATAATTTAATAAATCAGGAAACTAGATTAGTTAAAATAACTGTGTGTGAGTCAACATTGTCTTTATTTGTGCTTATATTTGAAAGTGCAGTGATTCTGATAAAATTTTCTTCCAAAATGCATATCCAAGTGTAACCTATTAGAAAAGAAAAATGTAGGTCGAGACTGAATTCTTTGCACAGATAAATTGTACATTGTTCATTCAATCAATAGCATGCATTTAAAAAATAGATTTCGACTAAAGCAAAATTTAAGTTGCTATATGGAGATGCTTCTACAGTGAAAAAGAAGAAAAAGAGTGTAGAAACTATTTTCTCTCAGAAATTGCTGGTAAATTTCAGAAAGAATAAAAAAACTCTATTCAGGACAGGGCTGGTCTTATCCCAGGTGACTGGGCTCTGGCTGAACCCTGTCGCCACTGAGACAAAGACAGTAAGAGCGAGGTGTCTCCACTGCACTCCTGTGCCCTGCTGTAGACACAGCGTCTGGCTCACCTCCACTGAGACAGATCCAACTGTCTGGACACTTCATGAGGAGAACAGCATGCTTTAGCATTCCAGTGCACTGCTTCTCCATTGTTTTTCTAAGTAAACGTGAGCTAGACAGACATGTTCGACTGTTGTGCTTATCTCTTTAGTAGCATCTAAAAACACAAAGCTCAAGTTAAAATTAGTTCAACTTCTCTAGACCTTGACTTTTATTCACTACCCTGTGTCTCAAGTTTTTAAATGCAAAAACTCGCTCTCGTTGAATGGCCACTTACAGGGGTGTCATGCATTCGTTATTTTTGAGGGAGCACGAGTTGGGGGGGGTCATCATGTGACACACAGCAGCCACAACAGCACTTATGTTTTATTTTCCGGTTTATTCGAAACATCCCCAAACGCATTAACTATATCATGAAATATCTTGATTCTCACCTTTATAGATTATGTTGATCTATAGTGGGCGATGGTCAAAGTAACCTAATAATGTAATCTATTAACTATGCATAAAAACCTGTCTGTTTACTTAATTAACAGATATGGATGTCATGCCATAACATATTTTTAATACAACTGAGTTTATATTTAATGTGAATTTAACACTGAAAGTTAATGTGAATAAAAACATATCATCATAACACTTTCATTGTACAGAAAGAGAGCAAAGAACATTTACATTATCCAAGAACATTTTCACTGACAGTCTAGTTCAAGCACTCTCAAAAACTCCCATTAAAATCACTGCAGCTGTTTACACTATGAAATTAATATCTTACAGATTCGTACACACATTTGCACTTTGTTGTTTCTGACGAGAGAATTCGCCAGAAAGAGGTATTCAGTCAGTGAGCGAGTGAAGAAAACACTAGCATTTTAGCAATGACTCATCTGAACACCTCTGATTGGCCATTGCATTCATAAGCTCAACAGCATCGTGTGTGATTGGTTATATTGCACAGTGCTGTAAAAACGTGTGTGTATCTGGCTCAGCACCAGCCAGCAAATGCAAATTTGAATTTAGCAGCTGGTGATATGACGCACTGAACGATCTAATCACATCGGTGTGATTGTATTAAATATAGAAAATATTAATCGGCTATTTTTGTCTTTTGGAAGCTGCATTCAAAATACACTTTGAATGGGCATGAGGCCTCTGGCCACTTACACTGTTGTTGTTTATAAGAATGTAATATAACATGAAAATGATAATAAAGCACAGTAAATATGAATATCATTAAAAGTATTAATTAGATGTGGTTTACCAGTTAGCGCACAATTCGCTGTGCATGTTTTGTTTTTTTATGTTATTTTTAGTTTTGGGGTTTTTTTTGCATTAATTTGCTTTGCTTTTTTGTTTTGTTTTTTGTTCATTTTTCTTTGCAGTTTTTTTTCTTTTTTGCATTGCTTCGTTTCACTTGTTTTTGTTTTGCTTTGCTTTGCTTTGCTCTTTTTGTATTGCTTAGATTTGCTGTATTTGCTTGTTGTTTTTTTAGGTTTTTGTTTTGTTTCACTTTTTTGTTGTTTTGCTTTGCTTAGATTTTTTGGTTTGCTTCACATCACTTTTTCTCGGATATTGCTTAGCTTTGAAGTTTCTTAGTTTTGTTTATTGTTTGTTTTGCTTGTTGCTTTGTTTTCACTTTGCTTTTTTGTTTTGCATTGCTATTTTTGTTTTGCTTAGCTTTTGGAAATGTCCCCCTTATCTTGCTGTTTTTTGTTGTTGCTTGTTTTTTTTGCTTTTTGTTTCACTTACTTTTTTTTTTCTTTTTTCTTGCATCACTTAACTTTGTTTTGTGGGTGTGTGTGGTGTGTACTTGCTTTTTTGCCTTTGCTTTTCTACTTGCTTCTCAGGCTTTTATTTTATTTCCCATATCCACCAGAGAAATATCTCTGCCTTCAGGGACTCCTGTGGGCCCATTGGACAGTTTTTAAAGGACCTTTTCCTCTCACTTATAAATATTTCTTACTTTGCTGTCCATCATGTTAAATCCTTGATTTACTTCCGGCATGAACAAAAACCAGATGATACCATTTGGTGAAAAACACTGATTATAGAGACAGCATGACAGCATGTATTTAGAGAGAAGAGGAAATAAGACAGAACCCCTATTCCTGATCTGAAGCTTTTGAAAAGAGGATTAAATACAAACAAAATACAGCACAATTTTTTTTTTTACTGTTGTTGGGTTTCTATCCAGATTCAATCCTGTATAATTTCTCCTTGATCTCCAGTTGTATGTCGGGAAAACACATCACCCCCAAACACAGTTCTCATGCGGTGGACCCACTCAAAAGAGATGCATCACTTCCAAACAGAGCAAATGGAAATGTAGCCTGTTAAATTTCCCAGACATTATTATTTCATGTTGGCTGGGGTGTGTGTGGGAATCTCATTCACCTCCATTACCTGAAGTCTCAGTGGAGCAAACTAATTTCCCACCTGCCCAGCATCCGGGATCACCTGCATTTAGCCTTGGAATGGAGATTGGAATTATTTCCACATCTCTCATGTTGTGATTTTTCCCTGTTTGTTCTGTTTCTCCTTTGCACCGAGGCGTTTAATAGCCTATAGCGGTGCGCGTAGACCAAGAACATGTGTTATTAATATCAGAGGGTGCAAAGGACACTGGGTAATTGAGTGTTTGTTGATTATGTGGTGGCTTTTTGCTTGTACAAGTTCCCCTATTCGCTTTCCTCTTCTTGTTTATGTATATATGTGTATATGTGTATATGTGTGTGTGTGTGTGTGTGTGGGCCCCAGAGAGCCCGACACGAGCCCTAGTTCCTGTGATACTGCATCATTACTTAGCAGTGAACAGAGAGCACTTGTTTGGATGTCAATAGCAGGTGAGACGGAGGTGTGTGTGTGTGTGTGTGGAGGGGGGAACAGAGGCCTTTGGAATAGATTTATGAAATGAAGCATTTCGCTTGGCATTATCTCCCTCATCCAGCCACACCTTACATAAATCACAGCACAGCCGCACACAATGGGACATTTGTTATTACCTCGTTGTCTCAGTCTGGTTCTCCCTTTCAAACTCCCCTTCTCTCTCTGCTCTCTCTTTACAGCGCCGTCTGAATGCAGGGTACAGCATTCTCTCTTTAGAAATACTTCTCATGTCTCAAATCCTGTATTAAAGTCCCCGCAGTCACATACGCTGGGAAAAAAAAAAAATGTAAATTTAATGCAAATTTTTTAAACAGAACAGTTTGGACTAATATGAGTGTTGTAGATATTAAGAATTTTACTAGGAGAGTTAGTTAGAAGACTCCTATTGTTAAGGATAGTTTTCACCAAAAAAATAAAATAAAATTGTCACCTACTCTGGTTTTGAAAAACGCTTGAGTCAATTCATAATTGAATCACTCAGGTTGGTTTTGTGAACCAGATCAAATCGTTAAAAAGATTAAACTTTAAAAGAATGATTCATCGAGAAATCGTACATTTATTCTCTCATGAAGTTATGAATGTACAAAAGATCTGGACTTGAAAATCAAATCAGCCTGATTCATTTTTAAAGCAGGTCAACTGATTCATTGAAAACATTTGGTTAAAAAGAGTGTTTCATTCCAAAATTGTACATTTTAACTTGTGAACGTGCCAAAGAGTTGAACTTAAGAACTGAATTGAACTGAATCCAGATAAATTTTTTTAAGCCAGATTGCCAGATTTATAAAAAATATAAGATGACATCATGAAGTCATGAATGTGCAAAAGAGTTGGACTTGTGAACCAAATCGTTCAGATTCGTGAACGAATCAAGACTGGTTTTGTGAACCAGATTAACTGATTCTTTGAAAACATCTGATTGAAAAGAATGTTTTATTCACAAATTGGATATTTTGTCTTATATAAGCTAATAGATGCAGCAAAGAATTCAACTTGAGAACTGAATCAGTACAATGCATGAATCCATATTGTGAGCCATATCACCAGATTCACTGAAAAGATGCTACTCAAGCAAATGATTCATTCACAAACTCATCGCATGGACTCTTGTTTGTGCCAAAGAGAGAATTTCAGACCATCCATCTAATGGTTGCTCATGACCATAATTAATTTAAAAAAGAAAACTGACTGGAATAGATTTTATGAATTTTTTCTTCTTCTTTTTTTTTAATGCAACGCTTGAATGCCTATGTTGTGTTGTGCATGAGTATGAGTGCAGTGAGCAGAGAAGCATCTGTGTTCATGTTCTTTCTTGGAGTATGTTTATGTCCTTAGTTGTTTCTGTGATTGAGGTGGATGATTTTGAAGATGCAGGGATGAAAATATATGACCTTGGTTCATTCAGAACAGAATTTTCTGATGAGGTCAGTGTTTAGGTGGAGACTGAGTAAAGCTCTGTGTGTGTGTGTGTGGTGTGTGTGTAGCAGCTTGAGTTGTGTCCTAAGAAGCGGCTCTGTGCCACCCTGCCAACTGCTGCCCCACAGGGGGACCATGCATAGTCTGTGTGTGTGTGTGTGTGTGTACGTGTGTGTCTTGCGGAAGTGTCTCTTTGCCCAGGGCCGGTGTCCTTCAACTCTGGCATCTGTCTTTAGGTTCCCTACTGTACAACTGCTGTGTGTAACCCAAACCAGACAATACAAAGACAGAGGTCAACATTCAGACATTGGTTGTTTTCTTTTTATTTATTTTCTTTTCTTTTTAAAATAAAATGTTATAATATATAGTTAAAAAAAAAATTATAATACAGAATGCTGGGTAGTCCGTTACTGAATACATGCAAATGTAGTTAGTAATGTAATCTATTACACGATTTATGTAATATAATCAGATTGTTTTTAGATTATTACTTTTTGATCATTACTTTTGACTTAACTCATTTATCACATACAAAGAATAAACGAGAAAGAAAATGTATTCCATTCTTTGTTATTAACATCATGAAGTGTATTAAACATGACATGTCAGTGTTTCCTAAACTAGGATTTGTGAAGGAACTGCACGTGTTTCATAAATTTATGAAAAGCTAATAGTAAATTAAGTCTTTAAAATTTTAAATTAACGGGGGGACAAAAACAATTAAAAATGAATACATAAAAAAATATAGCTGCAAGCAGCAATTAAGGGGCCAAGCACAACAGAAGCAAGCAAGCATCAGACCGAATGAGTAATTGAAGCCATTTGAACAAAATCTAAATGACGGACAGGAAGTTCGACTGACTATAGCAAAAGGGGTATCAATTTTCTCAGCATGACCCAAGGAATATTTTGATTACAATAGGCTAATACAATCAAAAGTTATTAACATTTTTGTAAGTTGTATTTATAATATTTAATGAATGGTTTATTACTTTTGACCAATAGGTGGCGCTGTTACCAAATTGATGTGGCGTGGTCAGTGTGAGGTGACAATGGCACATACAAAGTTTGGTGTAAATATGTCAAAGCTTTGCAGAGATACAGCCTCAGATGCAGTTTGGCATCGTCACAGCAAATTTGTTAATGCATTAAACAATAACCGTTTCGTATATCAATGCAAAATCTATAACTTTTTGCCAGCATAGTCTGAAGATGATCCGAGTCAAATTTGGTGAAAATTGGATCAACGGTCTTGGAGGAGTTTGAAAAAAGTAGATTTTCAACATAAATCAAAATGGTGGACAGGAAGTTCGGCTTACTATGGCAAAATTGGTATCTATGTTCTCTGCAGGACCCAAGGAATATATTGAGATCACTTTCATTACAATAGGCCAATTTAATCAATGCATTTATGAATATTTCTTTATAACTTTTGGCCACAAGGTGACACTGCCCCCAAACGTATTGAGTACTGTCAGAGTATGGTGCCGAAGACACATACTGAGTTTCGTTATGATATGCCAATGCGTTCGTAAAGTATAGCATTTTACAACAAAATTGAGAATGGCCGATGCCCAAAATGGCTGACATGGGAAAATTGGATATGGTTCGACTCGGCATGCTCCACCAAATCTAAAGAGACCAGTTGTGCCGATACACTGCAGGGTAGCCTCAGGTCATGCTTGTTATAACACACACCAAGTTTGGACTCAATACGCCAAACTGTTGCGGAGATATAGCCTCACATCCATTTTTGCGTGCTCTTTGTCGAATCCATTCATGTGCGTTATTTGAGAACAGTTTGACTAATCAACTTTCTTTCCACAACTTTTTGCCAGCATGGTCTGAAGATGATTTGAACCAAACTTGGTGAAAATCAGACAAACTGTCTAGGACGAGTTTGAAAAAGTAAGTTTTTCAAACTATTAAAAGTAGCGAAAAAAATAGACTTTACGATTTTTACATTTTGGTGTTCATTGGACTCGCCATGAGCCAAGGATTCAGAGGAAAGGGATTTTTCTTCTAGACCTTATGGGTCAAAAGTTATTAGCATAAACATGAGTGAAACTTTGGACAAGTGGTGGCGCTAGAGAGTTTGAGATAAACACACCAAATTTGCTGGGGTTGAGACTGTCCTCTATCTGTGTGTCAAACTTCATCACTTTCCCGCAAGCGGTTCTATGGGCTACCATAGACTCGAGCGGAAGAAGAAGAAGAAGAAATCTAACGGATACAAGAGGTGCCTACACACCTTTGGTGCTTGGCGCCTAATAAAATTTGAACTCAGGTCCAGTCTGTGTGTGTAATTCCACAAAACTTGAAGACTTTCCAAACATTTATAAGCAATAGGCCTTTTTTTTAAAGGATGATTGAAAATAATATAAAAAAAAAGAATTAGGGAGAATCAATGAATCATGAATAATTTACTGCCATTTTGTAAATAGAAGTATTTAATTTTTGGAATCTAATTAATCCACACATAATCAGTTACTACCGAGAATTATTATTGTATGTATGTATATATGTATTTATTTATTTTGGGAGATCCAGGATATCTCTCTCTCTCTCTCTCTCTCTCTCTCTCTCTCTCTCTCTCTCTCTCTCTCTCTCTCTCTCCCTCTCTCTCTCTCTCTCTCTGTCAGTGATGGTGTGATAGTGGAAGAGTAATTCGGCCTCAGCTCTGTTGGCAGGGTGATAAATGGGTGATGAGGAAGTAACGGCCGTCTCTCTCTCTCTCCTCTCCTCTCTCTCTCAGAGGAGCAGAGCAGCAGAGGCCTCTCACACCCATGTCTATATTCCCAACGCTCCAGCCGTGACCCTCCAGAGCTGACGGAGCCGCCACTCACCCCTCTGACCCTCCGCAGGGCTCAGCTGTGACCCCTGCGCTGTGGTGTGAGGGCTGGATGAGCGGACGGTGCAGGGTGGTCCTGCTCAGATGTCAAATACTTCCTGTGGAGAATAAAGAAATGGAAACGAGTCTTATGATGTTCTTGCTGTAGTTTGTGCTGGTTGGACTGTTTGTCTTGTTTAGTTGGAAAATCATTTGTGAAGAATGATGTGTTGAATACATTTTTGTCGGCCTGACTTGTCTTGAGACACAGTGAAGGAGTTAGTGAAGCATGTTAGTTGGTCTCTAGTGAGAACATCACTGTCTCTTAGCACAGTATTATGGGAAACACAGACAGGAAGACTTTCACCTGCAGTGGCTCTCTACCGTACATTCACATAATTCAAAGAGGTCACATCAGCTGACCCCTGAAAATGTACCTTACTGTTGTACTCTAGTAAACATTACTAACAATGCTGTTTAGATCCATAAATATCTACAGTGCTGGGTAGATTACTTACAAATTGTAGTTCTGATTCCAAATTACATGACAAAAATTGCAGTTAGTAATGTAATCCGTTACGTTACACATTTTAGGTAATATAATCGGACTACTTTTTGATTACTCTTAGATTACTTTTGACCTAACTTGTTTATCACATTGATTTAAATAGGATAATTTTGTATCATATCAATCTAAAAAAAATGCAGAGAGATAGAAAATATATTCCATTTGTTCTTTGTAGCAACATGACCTAGCGTTATGTCAAGGTTTCCCAAACTGGGGCTCATGAAGAAACTGCTGGGGCGTTGTGAGTTTAATAATTAATCAAATCATGAAAAATATAAAATGAAGATAAATAACAGTAAAAATTTGCTATTTATGGCACTTTCTGAATGTATTTAAACAGCAGGCTATTTTATAAAGGTACATTTAAAATATGAAAAAGAAGAATTAGGGAGTAGTTTATATTAATAATTTATTGCTATTGTGTGAATAATATGCAATTATGTAATCAATAAAACTGTAACTGTAGTCTGATTATGAGTATTTAAAAATGTAATATAATCTAATTACAAGTACTTAATTTTTGGAATATGATTATGTAATCCCTATTCAT
>JADLZN010001444.1:37500-47106 GCA_018155175.1 Sinocyclocheilus anophthalmus
ATAGACACTACATCACTCCATACAGCTCATATCTTCCCATCTCTCCTCATCTTCCTGTAAATGAGATATCTCAAACCAGCCCCTCTCTAAATATATCCTGGGGCATACAGTCAAAACGTGAAATATCTCATTTAAAACACTCCCACTCTCCATTTCAGCTCATCTGCGTAACACTGTAAAAGCTTTGATATAAATGAACGATCTGATGGTGAAGTTTGCTCTGACTAGTTGCCTGCGCTCATAACCAGCAGCGGCGGGTCTGTAGGGGGAGGGTTAGCGGGTGTTCGGCGTGTCGCTGATGATAAGAGCCCGTACTGGTGTTAGCACTGAAGATCAGCCCGCGTTTGAAGTAGAAATGACGGACTCAGACCCGGGCGATTAAAAACACGGCCAAAAGAACTGAGAGAAGCCTGACTCTGATTAAATCCAGCAGAGAGAAACACCAGCAGAGCTAAACTCACATCTGCAGCGCACACACTGAGAGCGTAAGCATCGCTCACAAGAGGAGCTGCTAATACAACATGCACAAAATGTGAAGTTTGGTCTGTTGTTGGTGTTGATTAGGTGAGCTAGGTTGGTTGTTTAGGTTTGTACCTTAGGCCAGAAACATACTTTACGCAAATGCACAAGCGCTACGCTTGGACATAGCATTAGCATTTCCGAGCCATTGTTTTTTTTTTTTTGCAAATTTCCTGCCGGTTTAGCTAAGTTGTTAATTACGGTCTCGATGTGTATTTACATGTTCGACAAACTGGACAATAATTGTAGTCCTTACTTGTTAGCAACTTTGTTGTAGAACAAAATGTGAATTAGCCTTGCAGGTTGGCCTACAAATTGACGTCACGGCTGAGTATTCAAGTAGCTTTTCTATAAACATGTTAGTGAAATCCAACTTGCTCAGGAAGATTCTTTTCAAACTGTTGCGCCGCAATCACAGTAGTTGACCTGAATGAGACAATTGACTGTAGGCGTATTAGTTGTTTCCCAATATGCGCACTATTCTACGTTATTTTGTAGTATCAAAATTTCACGCTGAAAAAAATGTCCAACAAGAAAGTGCACTTCTTATACCTGGATGATGCACTTAATAAACTGAAAAAAATGAAGCATGGAGTATTAGAAATGCAATAGTCGCAGCTTTTCTATCGTAACGGAGGGGGCGGGGCTATTCAAATTGACAAAATAACCGTATTAAAATCATACATTATAGTAGAGTACAAGTTTGAGTGTGCAATGAATACAATGTCATTTGGGACACAGTTTACGGTAATTGATGCTATAGCGCCCCCTGTGGCAGCGCTGAGAATGCAACACAAACTCGCATTGCTATAAATTGCTCACAAATCAAGCTGGCATTGCGTAGAAGAGTCTGTATTCACATACTCACGAATACAGTGAGATGACAGTGGTCTCTATAGCCCTATTCGGACGGGACTAGTTTTACTTTGCGATTTTAATCCCGTCCGAATGTGCCATGTCTGTGTTTTTCTCACACAACCTCTCTAATAATTCCAGAGCAAATTACCTACTGTTTTTCGGCAAACTCAGTGATCCTCTGAGAAAACTAATTCCGTCCAAATGTGAATGCAGAGTATTTTTTTTCACGACGCATTTCCTTGTGCGTTTTGGCCACCGTGAATTACCGTAGACGCTCTTGTTTGATATGTTTGCCTCTCGGCAAAGAAATTTAAAAAAAGAACAATAATAAAATCAAGAGCCAAATCGCAATGTCTCCCTTATTTAAAACACCTGATTCAGATCATCAGCTCATTAGAAGAGACTCCATGAACTGAACTCAGTGTGTCAGATAACAGACGTACAAAATGTGCAGGACTAGAATTAACCACTGCCTTAGAGTTCAGCCAAACGATTTATCTTTGAAGGAAGCACTACATTGTTTTCTACCTTTCAGAGAAGCCTTCACATCGTTCCAGATGTTGTGCTTTTCCAGGAATGTCGGACTGTAAGAACATCCAGTTCCTTCTAAGTTCGTCATTTATCTCTATTCCTCTTTCCCAAGCTCTTAACAGTCCTCTCTGCTAAAGCAGAAATCTTCCTATTTTCATGTAGAAATTTGTCCAATTCTTCAATAGAAAGACATTTTTTTGATGTTATTGCCATGAAAATCACTCCTGACTAAGTCCCTAATAGCACCAAAACGTTGCTTTTGGTATTGGTATTAATAAAATAAAATAAACTAATAAATGTATATTTTTTAAATTAATAAAATAAAATAAAAAATGTCAAATACAATAAATCACATTTATTTAATTATTTATTTAATTTCCCTGTGCTTCAGAAATGCAATGTTTAATAGTCATTTGAGTTCCTGTTTGTTTTGTGCCTCACTCAGAACTAAATGCATGCTGGGTAAGTGAAAAAACTGTTAAAGGCTTGTGCACAGAAATTCATAAGCCATATTTCGCAGGCGTCTCATCTCAGGGCTGTCAGTGCTGGTCTGCACGGCTTCTGTAGGCCCAGCGGGTGGCTCTGTTATGCCTGACTGCCTTTACAATGTCTCTGTGAGTGAGTGTGATCTAATGCCACGCTCAGCACTGCACCATACACTCTGACAGCAGTTTAACCTCCGCATCTGTGTGTGTGTGTGTACTGTATATGCCAATAAAAAGAAGCTACAAATCCAGAATTAATTTTTGCATTCATTTAATCTAAAATATTCGCTCGCCTTTTCCAGATCAACTGCTCACTTCACATGATACCTCAACGTTTCTATTAGTAAGGATTATGATATTTTAAAATATACCGTTTCTTCCATTCAGCCTTTCAGTTTTAGATTTTCTTGAAGTTAAGGTTATCAGAGAAAAAAAATATTTTGTGCACCCATAAAATTAATAAATGAATGAATGAATAAATGGCTAATAAAAGCGGTTTTATTTTTCATGGATAGGGTCACCTTGTCCATGCTGAGATGCCAAATACTACTCATTTTATCATCATAACCTTCCTATTGTTAGACACATGCTCAAATTTATCATGCATGACTAACAGAGCCTTTTTCCCCTTACTGATAATGTTTGTGTGATGTTACATCCATGCCACTAGCTGTCAGTATTTAAGAGAGTGTCCTTAATATATACTTAAAAAATTTTTTTAATATATATATAGTTATTGGTAGGCTGGAGGTGTATTTATTTATGTGCTTGTTTGTTTAAATAAGTATTAAAGTAGTCATATACTTTTTAAGTTATGCAGTTCACTAACCTGATCAATCAATCACTAAATTACCATAACTAACCATAAATTAAATAGAATAGAAAATACTTACTTATTTTATTTTTCACAAAATTTCTCATTTTTATTTAGTTTAACTTCATGTACTAAATAATAACCAAAATATAAATAAACACGTAAAAACTTATATAACATATTTAAATAAAAAGCAATAACAAAAATTAAATATAATATTATTCAAACTAAAAACTAATGGAAAATTTATGAACCTAAGTCTTTGATACCATTATATATTTTGAATTACTTTTGATTTTACTTTCATTTTACCTTAAGTTTGAATATTTTTAAAATGTTTTTGTTTAGAATTTAGTTTTTTTTGCATTGATATTTTAATTATATTTAACTTTCGGCATTAGTTTTAGTCATTTTAGTATTTTTAAACTTATTCAGTTGGCTGCGCGAGGAAAACATTTCCAATTTTCGTTCAAGTTTTCTAAGTTTAAGTTGTTCATCTAAAATTTATATAAATATATTATTATAATTTCCATAATTGTAGTTCAGCTTTATTTCAATTGCCGAAATTGAAACAAAGCTGAAATGAAGAGGGGCTTTCTCATTCCAGAGAGCATTTGATTGGAGTTCATCAATATTTTTGTTTCATTTTTATATATTTTCCAATTTAAAAAATGTGTATCTGATAAAAAAGTGAATTTTGCTAAGGCCTCTGACTATCAGGGGGTGGTACCCAGAAGCTAAGCACCTTTCCCAATAGCGCATACAGTGTGAACTGACCACTATAGGGCCCTGGGGCCGTAACCTGATCACTAGGTCCCTCAGTTATTATTTCAAATGATCTAATATTAGCACGTTTCTCAATTTAGATATTAAAACCTACATCTTGTGCCTCAAAATTCTGCTCTAACTCTATAATAGAAGAGATCGGCAGTATATAAGAGAGCAGTCCAGTGGTATCATGGCAGATGAAGTCATCCGAGTGGGCAGCGACTCGGCTAATGAGCCTGACAGCTGACCAGCCGGACACACACACACACACACTCACACACACTCACACTCGTCCCCGCTCTTCTACATATGCTCACACACCTGGCCCGCATCGTTACCTGTTTACAAATGACCAGCAATTTTCTGCTTGGTTCAGCAGCAACTGTTCTCGTCCCTGGTGTCATCATTAGGGTTTGAGAGTTCATGTTTGGTTATTATGCCTGTCTCTAGTGTTTTGTCCCTCTTGTTTTGTACACATAATCACGGCCTTTCCCCCCTCTCTCCGCCACCTTTTCTGCTAAATTATGCACTCTGGGCCACATTTCTCCAACACGGCATTTGCATGCTTTATTTGGAGGAATGCCACATGTGTACATGTGCAAGCGTGTGTTGGTGCGAGCGTGGGTGTGTGTTTGTAATTACGGAAACAATAGCTCGTTCTGAAACGTAGCGCCTTGCTACCTGCTGCCTGCAACAGCACGGAACCTCATAAGTGACTGATTTGGAACGCTCTGCGTAGGCAGCAAGTCTCTGCTGCGCTTACTATAAATATAGTGCTCTGCACGGGAGAGACTCAGTGTTAGCATATTAGCTAATGATAGTCTAATAAGTAAAAAAAATAAGACGGAGCACACACAAATAGTCAATGAAATAATTGGTGTTTGATTCCATCAAACTATTTTAGTGAAGCATTTCAGTATTGAATGAAATATGATTTTATTTGTAAATGATGATGTTTTTATTATTTTATTTATTTTAAATTCATTCAAAAATGCAATTAACATATACATTGACTTGGAATGACCTCTTCTGTTTTAATACTTTTCTTTTTTTTTTTTTTTTTTTTTCTGAATTAAAATTCTTTTGTTTTTGATGTCAGGGTGCTAACTGTCCCAGTTATCAAAATTTAAATGATTTTCTTTTTTTAAATAAAAAGGATTAAAGGAACAAAATTTTACATTTAATTAACAACCTTAAAAAGTTCTGAAAAGTTACTTTTAAAAAAAGGGTTACTTGCATGTAATTATGCATAATTTATTGTTATTGTAATAGTAAGTGCATGCAACGTGTAATAATGACACCGTAAAATAAAGTGTTAATAAATGTAATGATATGTATGAATTACTGAATTAATTTATAAACTCTTATGTGTACATTTACATGTATTGTAAACAACGTGAACATATGTTATTACTTTTTATGGATAGTTTCACCGCATTTTTTAAAATTCATTACATTTTAACTTCTCGGTTTTTCTAAGCCTTTAAGTTTGACGTGTTAAAAAAGTATATTTCTAAGAATTGATTTATGACTTTTTTTTGTTTGTTTGTTTGTTGGTAAAGCTTTTAGTTATTGTGGAAATTACTGTATACTTACAACAAAGTTCTATTTTAAAATACTTTAAATATAAGTTTAAAGTACCTAACAGGGCTGTGCATTAACTTTTTTGCACATAGCACTGGTGCTACAGAGGTTGAAAGTTTTGTAGCACAGGCCAAAAAGTTGTTGCACAAGTATAAAACGTCTGTTATCATTTCTGAAAACAAACACAAGTAATGGCACCGATGTAAACAGGCACCGATGTTCCATACAGAGCACAAAAAATACAAACCATCACAAAAATAGTTTTTAGACAAAGTTTTCTTAATTTGCTAAAAATGGTAGAGTGCAGAAACATAACACCTCTTACACCTCAACAAAATATAAAATAAAAAGAATGGCAGACATTTAGGCCAAAGTGTGCTAAGATAAAAATCTTTGTCATTATTTTATTTTTGTTATTAGAAAATAAGAACAAAGATATACATTGGGTACGGAAAGATTCGAACCCCTTAACTTTTTTCACTCTTTGTTATTGCAGCCATTTGCTAAAATCATTTAGGTTATTTTTTTTTCCTCATTAATGTACACAGAGCACCCCATTTTGACAGAAAAACATAGAATTGTTGAAATTTTTGCAGATTTCTTAAAAAAGAAAAACTGAAATATCACATGGTCCTAGTATTCAGACCCTTTGCTGTGACACTCATATATTTAACTCAGTGCTGTCCATTTCTTCTGATCATCCTTGAGGTGTTTCTACACCTTCATTTGAGTCCAGCTGTTTTTGATTATACTGATTGGACTTGATTAGGAAAGCCACACACCTGTCTATATAGACCTTACAGCTCACACAGTGCATGTCAGAGCAAATGAGAATCATGATGTCAAAGGAACTGCCTGAAGAGCTCAGAGACAGAATTGTTGCAAGGCACAGATCTGGCCAAGGTTATAAAAACATTTCTGCTGCACTTAAGGTTCCTAAGAGCACAGTGGCCGTCCATAATCCTTAAATGGAAGACGGTTGGGACGACCAGAACCCTTCCTAGCGCTGGCCATCCGGCCAAACTGAGCTATCGTGGGAGAAGAGCCTTGGTGAGAGATGACAGAAGAACCCAAGATCACTGTGGCTGAGCTCCAGAGATGCAGTCGGGAGATGGGAGAAGTTGTAGAAAGTCAACCATCACTGTAGCCCTCCACCAGTCGGGGCTTTATGTCAGAGTGGCCCGACGGAAGCCCTCCTCAGTGCAAGACACATGAACCCGCATGGAGTAACTCCAAGAGGTTAGATAAGCTCTGGTCTATGCGACCCAGTAGCACTTTTGGCCTTAATTCTAAGCTGTATGTGTGGAGATAACCAGGCACTGCTCATCACCTGTCTCATACAGTCCCAACAGTGAAGCATGGTGGTGGTGGCAGCATCATGCTGTGGGTGTTTTTCAGCTGCAGACAGGACGACTGGTTGCAATCGAGGGATAGATGAATGCGGCCAAGTACAGGGATATCTAGTACCAAGTACTTTCTCCAGAGTGCTCAGGACCTCAGGTTGGGCCGAAGGTTTACCTTCCAACAATACAATTACCCTAAGCACACAGCTAAAATAACTAAGGAGTGGCTTCAACAACAACTCTGTGACTGTTCTTGAATGGCCCAGCCAGAGCCCTGACTTAAACCCATTGAGCATCTCTGGAGAGACCTAAAAAATGGCTGTCCACCAACGTTTAGCATCCAACCTGACAGAACTGGAGAGGATCAGCAAGGAGGAATGGCATAGGATCCCCAAATCCAGGTGTGAAAAAACTTGTTGCATCTTTCCCAAAAAGACTCATGGCTGTATATTTTTCGCCTCTGGCTTGCTTAGTTGGGGACCCTCCTTCATTTCCAGCGAAATCGTTGACATGATTGCAAAGATATTATTTAAACTGAGCTGGATGGTGACATCACTGAATTCAATGATGAACAGTCTTTAACTGAAAAATGAGTGTTTACTATTGTCATTTTGCATTATTGATACTATTTTCCTAATTAATGCTGTTCAATTGCTTTGTCACAATCTGTATTGTTAAAAGGGCTATATAAATAAAGGTGACTTGACTTGACTGTATTAGATCAAAAGGGTGCTTCTAAATACTGAGCAAAGGGTCTGAATTTTTTTTATTTCAGTTTTTCTTTTTTAATAATCTGCAAAAATGTCAACATTCTGTGTTTTTTTGTCAATATGGGGTGCTGTGTCTACATTAATGAGGAAAAAAAAGTACTTAAATGATTTTAGCAAATGGCTGCAATATAACAAAGAGTGAACAATTTATTTAATACTTTCCGTACCCACTGTACATTACAAATACGCATAATATACAAATAAAACAAACAGTGCTTTATTTTTCAGGTACAGTATTTAGCAGTAACATTCAAGAAATTGAATGAACAAATATTAAAATAAAACACTATATACACTACATACATCAATTATACTTTTTTTCTGTGTTTTGTTGTTTTATTAACATTAAAAGAATAGTTCACCAAAAATGAAAATTCTGTCATCTGTCTTTCAGTAGTGTTTCATTTTTATACCATCATTTACATCATTTAAGTTGTTTTAAACCTGAATTAATTTATTTCGTCTGTTGAACATAAGTTATTTTTGAAGAATGTGGGTAACCAAGCAGTTGCTGGTCCACAGTGACTTCCATGGTATTTTTTTCCTACTGTAAAAGACAGTGTGGACCAGCTACTGTTTGGTTACTCACATTCTTCAAAATGTTTTCTTTTGTGTTCAGCACAAGAAATAAATTAATACAGGTTTGTAAATAATGACAGAAATTAAATTTTTTGGGTGAACTATCCCTTTAATGACAGGCGGCAGCATGTTTAGTAGCTACTGTCCCCCTTTACGAGCTGGCAACGTTTTTCTCTCCAACTGTTACTTCATTTAGACATACAACTGTAAACCTTGTGTGTTTTTGACAGTATTAGAAGTTAACGCAATCAGACGCGAAAGACAACTTAGTCCAATAATCAGGCGCTTTTTGACATGCTCTCAGTGGCGCTTCATGAGTACGCGCTCAGAAAAAGCGCATGCAGAACAGCACGTGAATTAAATGTTTAACCGGTATTCCTTTAAAGCAGATGGAAATAATGTAGTTTTGTGATTGCGCATAAGTGCAGTGTCCCGTGAGAGTAACTACCGCTGAACTAACACTGATGTGAATGCATGTGGCTTTGAACATTATATTGAGATGGAGGGAGGCGCCAGAACTGCAGCTGATAGAATGTGCGATGTAGCAGATACAACAATATTTCCTCAAAAGCAGATCGTGGAGACATTTTTATCGTCCATGTTCAAAAGTCGTCATATCGCACACCCCTAACTACCAAGTATAATCAATCTCACACACACGAACAAGCACAAGAAATCACTTCACACTATTAAGCGGCTGTGTTATGAACATGCAAAACTGTATCGCACGCGTGCTACAGTGGTAAATTTATTCATCGCACAGACCAGTTTTTTCATAGCACATGCGACATATATGTAGTAGCAGTTTACCCTTTGCAAAGTTTCTGAGGCAAATTATTCTATTTCGATTTGAATTATAATTACAACTTAAATTTGCTGCTCTTAAGTGTGTTTATGTTGTGTCTGATCTTGATGGACTGAGCGAAGAAATTAACATTGAAAGATTTCCACGCCAAAGAAAGTGCATTCGCGTATTAAGTCAATAACAGTTGAAAGTTGTTTGTAAAGTGTCTGTGTCAGGTGTTCACAATGTGAATGTATACAAACAAACGTCTACAGTTACTTATGTAACCATGGTTCCCTGAGTAGGGAACGAGACACTGCATCCTCTAGGGGTCGCTATGGGGAACGCCTCGTCGTGACCTGTGTCTGAAGCATACATTGAAAAAACACCAACTCGTTGGCCGGCAACAGCCATGACGTCACTACTGGTGCGACTATAGTATAAATAGGCGCCGGGAGCACACATCATTCACTTCTGAAGCTTGCATCCGCAGCATGGCAGGAAGCCTAGAGGACGCAGTGTCTCGTTTCCTTCTCAGGGAACCATGGTTACATAGTAACCTGAGACGTTT
>JADLZN010001444.1:47256-149756 GCA_018155175.1 Sinocyclocheilus anophthalmus
CGTGACTTTATCCGCTACGGCCAAAGGCTTAGGCTACATACCCCAAATACTTACCTGTTAGGGCCAGACTCCTGGGCCGGGGTAGAGCTCAAGGCTTGGAATCAGGAATAGATTCCTTTAAGGGAATACGACCAAGAGCCTAGAATCATTCTAGTCTTGGCCTGTCACACAGGGGCAACCGCATGTTTCTTTTTGTATGTGCTGAAGGAACTGTCTCAACAGACCCTTATTAGCAACACCCTGTTAAGTAGGTATCCAGAGGATACATTGGTGGAGTGGTGCCCAAGGCGGAACCTGGGTTTTATACCACTCAGAAAGAGCATGAAGCTGTTGTGCGTAGCTCTTACCGTCCAGGATTTTAGAAAAGTGGGCAAAGCATAACGTGCACACTTACCACTTATGTGGATTTTAGAAAGTGGGCAAAGCATAATGTGCACACTTACCAGCTATGTGAATTTTAGAAAGTGGGCAAAGCATAACGTGCACGCACTTGAAATACCGTTCCAGGGGTCCTCATGGCACCCTGAAAGAGCAGCCCATAGATAGAAATAGCGTATCCCCAAACGCTATGTCTAAAGCTATAATGCTGGAGTGGCTAGCATACATCTGTAGCTGTGGGAGCAACACACCTAATTCTCAGTTCGAGAAGGGGGCTCGACCTGCAGCATGTTCCAAAGCTGTAACAGCTAGCAATAGTTTACTTAGCTGTGGGAGCAACACACCTTGTTCTCAGTCGAGAAGGGGGCTCGACCTCGTTCCAATGCTGGAACGCTAGCAGTTGTTTACCTTGGCTGAGGGAGCACAAAAACAGCTCTCAACGAGAGGGGGCTCTACCTGCAACATGATTGTAAAATCAGAAGGGTACACATACTGCAAGCTAGCCAAACACTCAGAGCATCAGAGAGGCAGAGGAAGGGCCTAATTCACCTGATTCTGCTGGTTCCAGGTGCTCTGGAGAACAGAGAACTCAAACTTCTCATGTGAGAGGAGAACTCAGAATTCAGAGTAATAATGTTGCTCATTCCAGGTAACCTTTTGATAAAAGGGGAGCATTGTCTCATTACTACCACGAGGACAGCCCATGGAGCTAGGAATCCAACTCCTCAGAGAGGATTAACGCTCAAAAGAAACACCATACTCACAATAACCCTCAATGGTGAGGGGAGCGATGCTTCCAAAGTGTGTTGACATAGACACACTAGTTGAGTGGAGCCCAAGGTACCGTGGTCTAACCAACTCAGAGAAAGGGAACAAGATCAAAAATGCGTAACCCTTACCATACAGGATTTTAGAAATTGGGCAAAGCTTACGTGTGCACTTACCATAGTATTTGGATTTTAGAGTTTTCCGAGCATACTTTTACAGATACCCGGAGGTACTGGGCCAAACGGGAGAGGCAAGCTCAAATACAACCCTCAAAGGTGAGGGGAGCACTGCCCGAGCATTTACACAGGAAGGTTCTCGTAATGCAACCTATGCCTCCCGCTCGATGCCTCAGCTAGAGGGGATATCCTGGTGATCGGGAATCCCCTCAGGGCGACCCAGATACGGTAGACCAGTCAGGGTATCATGAAAGCGTAACCCCAGCCCGGACGTCCAGGAAATTTTTGCACCGGGGGCCTGATGAACACGAAAGCTCCCGCAGAAGCCTGTGTTATGGCCGCATGATCCAGGAAGTTTGAAGCCGAAACCCGGCTTTTCTTACCTTCTGGACATATATCGACGAGTGAAATAAACACTGCAAGGCGAGCACCCGGCTCCGAACCCGGCTTTCAGAGGGGGCCTCATCGAGGACTTATCCTAGAAAAGGGACAGAACACACAGGTCCCGGGAAACACTGCAAAGAAACTAGCAGAGGGTAACACACAACCACCATCTCATTAGATACACACATATATATATTCATATATACATATATTTAGACATTGATCGTACTCACCCACCACGGCTCCCGTGTTGGAGCTCTGTCTGGAGAAGCCTCTAGACCAGACCATCAGTAAGGTGGTCACTATGAAACCATAGAACCAACCAAACATCATAGGCCCAGCATAGGAGACTATAATGCAGGAAAATCTCCCACCTAACCTCGGTCAGGTGGAGAAATGGTGGTTACAGGGAATTATGAAAGGTTAATAAAAGGTAGATGTTACAATCCCCTGAGGGAAAGTAGTGGATCCCTAAGTTTTAAAAAAATTTTACTTCTGATCCGACGAAAGCGCGACGCATCCCTCGGTTTTGCGTACCCTCCCTTTGACCCCGAATCCTTCCTAACCCCTACCCGCAGGCGAGGGATCGCTAGTCGACATTAGCCTTTTGAGCCAGTCTCTGATCCTCAAACCGAGGCGGGCCAGGACCCCTGGTTTGTTCGGGCTCAGACCTGGACCTTCGTGGAATTAAGGTTTTGAAGGCCGCTGAGCGCGCCTTCGCCTCCCTGAACTTTTCGACCATGTACCAAAAAGTTCAGAGGGCGAAACCGGGGCATCGAGAAGAAAGCCCCTTTCTTTCTTCCCGATGTCTGCCAGGTTTACCCACAGATGCCTCTCCGTCACTACCATCGCCGCCATAGATCTGCCCATGGCAGAGGCAGCCTGCTTAGTAGCACAGAGAGCGAGATCCGTGGTGCGGCGCAACTCAGCCATCTCATCAGAAGAAAGGCCCTCGCCTTTATTCAGGTCTTTCAGCAGGTCAGCCTGGTATTCCTGGAGCACCGCCATAGTGTGCAACAAAGCCACAGCCTGACCTGCCACTGCGTACGCCATGCCGTTCGTGCGAGATGTGGCTTGAAAGGGCACGGATGGCAAGGAGGGAGTTTTTTTTTTCGAGCGATTTCGCACCCATAGATAATACAGCTACGTCTCTTCTACAGGGGGCATTCTCTCATAGCCTTTTTCGCGCATCGCCTCGATGTTCGCATAACTGGTATGCTGAAACCGATGGATGCGTGAGGAAAACGGCCTCTTCCATTCCTTCTCGATTTCAGTATGGAGATCAGGAAGGAAAGGAGGCTCACTTGAGCTGGAGGTGTATGGCCAGAGAAATAACGTTAGTCGAGGCGACCTCGCGACGTCACCTCCTTAGTCCCGCTTCACGGCAAGTAAGCCTCGCTGTGGCGCGATCCATAACCTCTAATAGCTCATCATATGCAGGGCAGGAAGATTGAGAAGGCTCAGCCTCAGCTTCTTCGCTCTATTCATCCATTTCCTGCTCTTCCTGGGCTGGACCCAGCAGAGCACTGGCCCCTGGATCAGATGATGTTAAAGAGAGAACATCATCCTCCAGCGGCTCTCTCTCATCCACAGACGATGAGCACGAGAGGGAAAGCCCCTCTTTAAACTCATCGGCCAGGTCCACCTGAAGCGTCGGGTCCTGAACCGCGGGAAGCAGATGGCTGCCCCTCTTTACTCGAAAAGAGAGACAAATGAGAGCGGAGTTTTTTCATTGGAAAACGCTCGCAGTGCATGCAGATTGCCACCTCGAGGACATCGCGTGCGTGCTCTTCGCCCAACCAAACCACACATAGATCTGTGTGTCATCTGGTGTTCAAATAGCATGACACGATGCACACAACTTCTACATGGCTCTGCTATTACTCGCCCATAATTAATAAATAGCTCTTATTTTTCTGGGAAATGCAAGCTTCAAACAAAACGGTCAGTGAAGATGAAGAAGAGAATGATGTGTGCTCCCGGTGCCTATTTATACTATAGTCGCACCGGTAGTGACGTCATGGCTGTCGCCGGCCAACGAGTTGGTGTTTTTTCAATATATGCTTCAGACACAAGTCACGACGAGGCGTTCCCCATAGCGACCCCTAGAGGACGCAGTTCGAAGTTCCCATGAAAGGGAACTTGTTTTGGCCAGATTTTGGTTGACATGTCGCACCCTTTTGTTCTTTGATTTTGTTAGAATTATATCAACTCCTGTATTTGTCACTTACTCATAAATAGATTTTTCTCCTGCGTAGTTTGTCTTGGATTTATTCTGGAATTGCATGTTTCTTAAAGTGCTGCCTACTGTGGCAGCTCGCAAGGTTTTGACAGAGCAAAAATATGAATCTGAGTGCTTGCAAGTGTGTGTGTGTTTCTGAGGGTTTGTTTTACGATCACACACAGCCTGTTTAATTTCGTGTAGATAAGCTCCAGGCCAGTGTTTCTCTTTATAGTAAATGCAATAGTAGTGCTGTCTTATACACACATGCGAGTCGTGTACACAGAGGCCATTTACAGTGCATCAATGCTATTGCACTCGGCCTGTCATATATATCTCTTGAGCGTGACACCTGCTTTAACGCTTCACAGTGCGGCACCCACATGCACGGCTGCTAAACTAACAGGGACAATGTTGAGGGGCTTTCAGCACTTCCAGTCATGACAGAAAAGGTGGCGGGTGAAATATGGAGACGGGTGGTACTAGAGAGAGAGAGTGTAGGAGAGAGAGAGAGAGAGAGAGAGAGAGAGAGAGAGAGCTATATAGAGCGAAGAGAAGAGAGAGAGCTGGAGAGAGAGAGAAGAGAGCGCGAGAGAGAAGGAGATAGAGGAGAGCGAGAGAGAGGGAAGAGAGAGCCGAGAGAGAGAGCGAGAGAGAGAGAAAGAGAGAGATAGAGAGAGAGAGAAAGAGAGAGAGACAGAGAGAGAGAGAGATCGAGATTGCCTAACTAACATGACATGTTGAGGCTTTCACAGCGCTTCCATTCATGACAGAAAGGGTGGCGGGTGAAAATGAAACGGGCGTACTAAAGAGAAGAGAGATGAGAGAGAGCGAGAGGAGAGAGGGGAGAGAGTCGAGAGAGAGCGAGAGAGAGAGAGAGAGAGAGAGAGAGAGAGCGAGAGAGTGAGAGCGAGAGAGAGAGAGAGAGAGTGCTAGAGAGCGAGAGAGAGAGAGAGAGAGAGAGAGAAGAGAGCTAGAGATAAGAGAGAGAGAGAGATAGAGAGATAGAGAGCGAGAGAGATCGGCTAGAGAGCGCGAGAGAGATAGAGAGACTGAACAAGAAGGGAAGGTTAGGTGTATGTGAGATTTATAGGCTTTTCTGACTAGTCATGTTTACAGACTAAGATGTGAAATTCAACTAACCGTGTTTAAGTTTGTTAAATGCTAAGGGAATAGTGAAACAAATGTTCAATATCGGACCTTTTGATTGTTTTTGTTTGGTTTTGTTGTTTTGTTTTGTTTTGTTGAAGCAACGATGACAAAACATTTCCAGGATCACTGGACACCTTAATTATATTAGTATTTTATTTTATTTTATTTTATTTATTTAATTTTATTTTATTTTATTTTTATTTGTATTTTTTATTTAAAGCATCACCCCAAGAAGCCGTTTACTACACGTGAATTTCTACCTAAGGGCCGGTGTTGATGTACGATTTTCCAAAATCCCTTAGCTGTTATAAATTCACCGTAAACCATGGCTTCAAGGGGCTTATTGCTTTTATAAAATGGTTATTCCATATATGTAGTAAGGTTTCACAGAATAAAACGGAGCAAATAAAGAGTAATGATACAAATAATAACAGTATTCTTCCACCAAACAATGTTCCTCAGAAACAGTTGTGGTTGCAACAAAGTGATTGCCGAGGAACACACAGAAGTAAACAAAGGTGTGTGTGTTTGTAGAGTAATTTACAACAGCTTTGAACGTGGCTCAGCCAATCAGAATCAAGGACCAGAACTCTCCGTTTTATAATCATTTTTTGTTAAGGGTTAGTTCAACCCAAAATGAAAATTCTGTCATTAATTACTCCCCCTCAGTCGTTCCAAACCTGTAAGACCTTTGTTTCTCTTCGGAACACAAATTAAGATATTTTTGATGAAATCCGAGAACTTTCTGACCCTACATAGACAGCTATCTATGGAGGGTCAGAAAGCTCTCTGATTTCATCAAAATATCTTAATTTGTGTTCAGAAGATGAACGAATATTACCACTCTAACGCACAGAAACATCAGTAAAATAGTCCATGTGACATCAGGGGTTCAACCGTAATTTTATGAAGCTATGAGAATACTTTTTGTGCGCAAAAAACCCCCAAAAATAACGACTTATTCAACAAATCTTCTCCTCCACGTCACTCTATAGCGCCATTTTGGAGAGTATCACATATTGGGTTAGACCCGTTGTGGCTGTATATGCAGGGTCAGAAAGCTCTTGGATTTCATCAAAAATATCTTAAATTGTGTTCCGGAGACGAATGACGGTCTTACGGGTTTGGAAGAACACGAGGGTAAGTAATTAATGACAGAATTTTCATTTTTGGTTATGAAGTCATAGCGAAACTAAACATTTCCAAAATCATTGGAACCTTTTTTTTGATTGTTTTGTTTTGTTTAATGATTAGGGCATAGTGAAACGAAATGTTTCTAAGCTTCCCTTGAGCCTTTTTTGTTTTGTATTATTTGTTTTTTGTTTGTTTTCGTTTGATTGGTTTCATTTTGTTTTGTTTTTGTTAAATTATGAAGGCATAGTGAAACCAAGCATTTCCAAGATCAATGGAACCTTTTTGTTTTGATTTTGTTCAATGATGAAGGCATGGTGAAACAAAAACTTTTCTAAGATCACTGGAACGTTTTTGTTGTTTGTTTGTTGTTTTTTTTTGTTTGTTTGTGAAAAGATGAAGGGGAAACAAAACGTTTCCAAGATCACCAGAACCTTTTGTTTTCTTTTGTTTTGTAAATTAATTTTATTTGATTTTGACACATCACTGTTGTAAACACACTAACCTTTTTGCAATACATTATACTTTGTTTTCTTAAGTGCCCATTTTTAGCCAAATTTGCAGGCTTTGATGGAAATTACACCAAAACCGAGAGAACGTAATTATTGTTGAAATGTATATAAATCATCAAAAGGTATATGAAGTTAAATGTTTCCTGTTTTTTGTTTGTTTGCTTGTTTTTCCTCTCCCTCCCCCTTATTTTTGCCAACAGACAGTTTCCATAGTTCCACACACCATACAAGTCGTTTTTTTTTATTAAAAATAAATGGTTTAAAAACAATAATAATTATTATTAAAAACAAGAGCTGTTACTGTTAATGCTAAATTACAATTACAACAAAGTTTTCATTCTTACATTATGAACATATCAGAATGCAGTGGTAGTGATGTATATCTTCTGGTAGTATGCGACCATACTGCTCTGCACCCTTCAGAAGTGCTCAGCCCCCCAGAGCGAGTGCAGCGCAGTGATGCTCACTTACAATGAAACTCAGCCATAAATTCTCTCGCAGCGTCTTCAGTCGACTGTCCCCCTCCGACTCTTACAGTCGCAAATAAGATCCAAATTATGCTAATTATATTATCTCCTCACACCGAGAATTAAGACAGAGAGCAAATCAGATTGAATTCTAAACTGTTGAACTCTGCCGCACCTCTGCTGCGTTAAACGGAGATCCAATTAGTTCAAATGCAAATTCCAGCTAATTAGTTTTTCATTTCATTTCATGGGTGCAAGCAACACTTTGGCATTATTTGCATATAATTCTCTGCGATGAACATTTCATCTTTAGTCTTTTAGTTTATTTCAAAAGCCTAAATGAAAACAAGCCATGCAGATTCATTTGCAGGATTATTGCGTATTGAAAAGACATGAGCTATTCTGTTATGCTACAGTCTCGTATTTGCCGTTTTCCCTTTTCGTATGTTCCTTTCGCATTTGTTTTGATATTCAAATTGCAGAGACTTAAAGGGGAAAACAAACTTGCCAATTTCAGGTTAATAGTCTCGCCGTGCATCCATGGCGCTGAAGATTTATGCCTGAAATTAGTCAAATGTGATCAAATAGGACCCCAGTTAATCTTGCGGCCTCTGTCCACGTCTGGCTTTATCTGCAGGCATAATTAAAGACAACTGTTCCTCTGACAGCCCGCCGAGGCCCCGGCAGAGGGATATGGGGGGGTCGCGAATGCGCCTCTGTCACCGTGATGAATGTTTACGCGATGACACGCAGGAACAGAAGATTGTTTTAAACAGGTACACACTTAAAACCCCCACGCGATCGGCCGGGGCCATTTGACTGATTGGATGTGTACCGTGCTTTGAAAACTGATATTAGCTCATTTGTTAAACTTGACTTGTTAAAACAGCCCCAATCACTCATCCTGTATGTGTGTTTGGAGTGTAGAAGAGCCCGTGCTCTCTCAGATCACGCTAATAAGGTTTATAGCTGCCAGTCTAGTGCTCTACACAGCAGGTAATCAGCGTATGGATGGAATGGACCAGCTAAATATCAACCGCTGAAATAAGAGAATTCAGTGTTTGTTTCTGAAGCATTTTCAGCCTTTTCATATATGAATTAAAGGAATAGTTCACCCAAAAATGAAAACTACCCCATGATATACTCGCCCTCAAGCCATCCTAGGTGTATATGACTTTCTTCTTTCAGACGAATCCAATCAGAGTTACATTAAAAAATGCTTTATAATGTCAGTGAATTGGGCTGGATGGATGAAAGCCAATAAAAGTGCATCCATCCATCGTAAAAAGTGCTCCACATGGCTATAGGGGGTTAGTGAATTGATGTGTTTGTGTAAGAAAAATTTCTATATTTAAAACTTTATAAACTGTAATTTCTATGTGCGTATGCACATTCCCAGAGAGTGGCGTACCAGCGGATGACGTAGGAAAAATTATCATAAATTCGCCTGAAAGAAGAAAGTCTATACACCTGGCTTGAAGGTGAGTAAATCATGGGGTAATTTTCATTTTTGGGTGAACTATCCCTTTAAGTCAGACATTTGCATCTTGTTATGTATTATTAACTTATTTCATGCTGCTTAATTATGAGTGTGAACTTCAACATAATAATACAGAAGCTTTTTGGAAAGTGATAATTGTGTAGTTTTGGGGTAAATATTTATATGTCCAGTCTGGACACAATGACATTCTACCCTTCTAATGGCATACAATAAAAATGCTATTTAATGTCTACCACAGTCCAAAGATACATCAATTTTTTTTGTGTTTTGTTTTGTTTTGTTTTCCATCCAAGGGAAGCATTTGTGTGTTGTTTTGTTTGTTTGGTGTTTTTTTTGTTTTGGTATGTTTGTATGGTTTTATTGTGTTGGTTTTTGTTTTTTTTATTTATTTTTGTGGTTGTTAATTTTTTATTAATTATTTATTCATGTATTTATTTTGCTGAAGACATCCCCAATAGCTTTTTAATAATAATTTTAATAATCATCATCTCCATCGTCATCCTGTTCAAAATCTATATTTTTTACCTTCATATTGGCACCAACTTCATCAGCTCTCCACACCCTTCAAAATTCCCTCCATCCTGTTTCATCCCCAGTATGCACAATCAATTACCTGTGTGTGTGTGTGTGGTGTGTGTGTGTGTGGTGTGTGTGTTAATCTCATTAGCTGCGTTCTCTAAGTACACTCACCTGTTCTCCTAAGATAATACACCCTTACAGCAGCTCAATTAATTAGAGACAAGCGCATGTGTGTGTGTGTGGGTTGTGTGTGTGTGGGGGGGGGGGGGTGGGGTGGGTGTGTTGTGTGTGTGTGGGTGGTGTGTGTGTGAGAAAGAGGAGTAACACATCGCTGAATGAAGGAGAAAGTTAGACCTCATGAAAATCCCAATTGTGTATTTGTTTTATAATGTCCCCTGTTTTATGTGGCCTCACTCATCATGTTAGTCATTTAATTCCTCTTTGGAATTCGTATACAGTTGGAACCCCCTATCGGGTTACTTTCAAGTACTTTCCTCAGATCAAGATAGTGATGTACCATTTCTATTCAATACACAAGTTTTAAAACAAAACTCTGCTTTCAAGGGATGAATCAAGATGCATATCAGCTGGGCTTTTTTGATGTTTTCGTGATTGAAATCATTATGTAATTGTAATTTTGCAATACTAGGTATTTTTGTGATCATTTCGCATTGTTTTCAATTATTATATTATATGAAAATATAAATATATAATATATATATATATATATTCTATAATTCATTTTGTTTCAACACATTTGCCATCCATACAGAGACGCTGCAATCTGTTGAGTCAACATATTGTAAAAAAAAGTCTCGACTGCTCATTGGTGCGAAACCCGATATTAGTGGGAAGATAATGGCTACCTAACACAAATACACATAACTACATGTAATGAGTTCACCAACACACATGTGTCAATCTAATACTATCGCAGTCACTGAAGTAATCTTGAAAACCAAGAACGTGTGAAACAATGACCGCGAGATCATTTCCAAAAACAAGGGCCGTCAAGAGTTGTCTATCATCAAAGTCGAGGACAGATGGGTACGAGCATCAAAGTGGATCATACAGAAGGACACTAGGAATTCACCAAGAAGAAATGCGCGCAACAGTGAGCTGAGAGCAAACATATCAACCAACTCTAGCTATCCTCGTAGCAGTGTTTCGAGATCCACATCGCACGAAGTAAAGCGACCACCCTAATAGAAATGGTCACCTCAATAGGCGGAATTCAGAACCATGAAGTAAAATCCACATTCAGACATTTAAGAAGAATGGACACCGGGGACGGAACAACATAAACCAACTATGGTCTCGTCAGCGCTTGGCTCAAACATACCGGGTCCGGTAATAAAAGAAGAACAAAAGAAGCAACACCCTAGTCGACAGATCCAGATAGCTTCGAGATCTACTGTTTTCTGGGGGTAACGAGAGTGTTGACGCCCGAGGAGATGAACGGCTCTTATCATACACACCTCAAAATCCCAGACTGATCGACGTCACCATCAAATTCTGCCGGGGCAGGGGGGGCGTGTTGTTCGTAGGTTGACACGCAGCCGTGACGACAGCTAAACAAAGCGAGTAACGACTGGAGATGTGTTCGAGCCCCGCTGGGTAATCTGTGTGGTAGTCGTCCACACGGATGTGCACCCCAAGACGCCCCCAAGTGGATGGGGGAAATTGCTGGAGAGCACAATCGTAGTGTAGCGCCATGACAGCTTAAGCGAGAACCGGCAGCGCCTACTGCTAAACCACACACACAGAACAAACACACAAACGCAACGATAACACATCTTGGGGTGTATGGTGGGGGGGGGGTTGAAGGGGTGTTCAATAAATTGGTGGCGGGTTGGTAGGCTTGATCTGCTCGGACGGCATACGTCAAAAGAAAAAGGGGAAAACAAAAAATCTGGTTGGGCAGCAACTCTGAGGAAAGGGCGGAGTAGAAACGAATTAAAGCACTAGCGGCCGCGGCGGGGAGGAACATAACAACAAAAAAGAGGGTGCAACCGCCTCCGGCACACTGGCAAGCGGCTAATCACCAGGCGGGAAAAAATCAGGGACATTTTCAAAAACTAACATGAACGTTGACCACAGGCCGGGGGCATATTAGGGCTACGGGTGAAAAGAGGAAAAGCGTAAGGGAAAAAGCAGGGATCATGAAAGTGTAAGGTGATTATCACATCAAAGCAGGCAGTGTCCCTAGTGAGGGAACAAAGGTTTGCAGGCAAATGCAAGAGCGCGTTCATGATGCAGAGGCGTGTTACGTGGGGTCCGTAAAAAACAACCTGCCAAAACCACTCATACGTGGCATAGTGTCCGTGTACCAGCACGCGGATGTTCGCTTCAGACAGGGGGGTGGTGAAGCTCGCGGGAAAAGGGGCAGGCAGTGGAAAAAGTATATAAAGACCATACCGATTATTACAGCTCAGGAGAGCCGTTAACCGAGATGTGAACTGGATATAGATGTCGGTGTAAAAATTTAAAGCGAGGCAAACTTAAAATAACAGGGGCGCGGACAAAAACTTCGTTAAAGGCGTGGAAAGATGTATCAGACAATCGTTTTTTGAAATTGGGACCGATGAGGCCGATACCCCTAAAATGCTTACGTATCTGCACCGATACTCCGACAGGCCAATACCGGGGGGGGGGGGGGGGGGGCTCGAAAAAAAAAAAAAAAAACATCACACGCGCTATTTCAAAGGTAAAAACACAGAGTACTTGCCTCAAACATTTACAAAGAAAGACCGTGATCAGGGAAAGAACATGTCAGGTGGACCTTTAGGAAGAGAAATCCATGGGACACATTATGCGGAAAAAAATGTCTGCTGACGATCTGAAGGCATACCTCTGTTGAAAATTCGGTCACAAAGTAGTAAGTGGAAAATCATACCAGAAATAGAGAGTGTTTAATAAAAAAATAACAAATCGGGGAGGGCAAGAGCTGTTACGCGTCAAAAGGGAAATAATTAGATATTTAAATACCACGCCAGAAACTGTGGGACACAGCCGGGGGTTGAGCTGCGGGAGCAAGATATTATACTGACAATACACAACAAACTAACGAGCGCGCCAAGGCGAGAATATCCAAAAGATAGGGAAAAACCACGGTTAGATGATTAGCAGGGTGGGGTTATGGATGGAATTGAAAAAAAAACCTTAACATTGGTGGAAATAGAAGGCGTAAGGTGGACAAGCGTACTGGAGGTGGGGGGGCAACAAACTACCAAACACAAGGACGGGGGTCCCCATGTATGGGAGCAATTTAAAACAGTATCCAGGCGAAGCGGGAAGTAACATGTATGAGTTCAACGGAATAGATAATAAACCTGCGTTAGCGTTAAGACACGGAAGACGGCACACTCATAATATGCAAAAAATTCCGGACTTGGTGCCACAGGAAAATTACTTTAACACTACATAGACAGCAGGTATGTCCACAAGTCAGAGCGTATGGGCACAGAGAGGACGGGGGTGTAAAACGAGGGGTAGAACAGAACTGCGCCTGGGACAGACAACAAAAGGTCCAATCGCGTGTGACCAGAAACATTCCACACAACTACAAATCTGACGAGGGCAGCGGGCTTGTGGTTTAACGCACCTTAGGCCTACATGTACCACCACCGTACTGGGCGGGTAAAACATACAATTTAGGGCGAAGAGCAGCGGAAAAGCCAACATCGCTGAGTAACAAAACGGCACAGAACGGACAGGACGGCACAAGGACGTACAAGGAATCTTAATCGAACAGCCTGCCAAGCGACTACGAGGGCCGGACCAAACCAACAACATCTGAATCGGCATGAATCCGGGACCGCGGTGGGGGAGGGGACGACGAGTGAAGGCCGAGTAAAAAAGGACAACTACATGGGGAGGCGCCAACACAAGCATAAGCAAAAAAACCCGCCACAAACCGGACCGAAGCACACACACCGGGCAGGGGAGGGACACACGGGCCAGCAAAGGGAAAAAAAGGAAGAGCGGGGGGCCGAGAGAGGAGGGCAGGGGAACGGCCTCCCCAATCCAAGGCTGTGTTGAATGGCGTAAGGGTGGATATGCATAATGCTCGGGAAGGTGGCGCTCGAACACAATCCTCCGCGCATCTCCTGCCTCTGACGGGCCGATCCGGGGACCAAGGCTCCTACTGATAACACCTTGGCGCGGATCAGGAAGCACAGACACCCGTCACTTACAGGCCACGGTCTATCAAGATGCTTTCGCTTTAACACGCGGCGAAGAAATGTACATGAAGAATCGCGGGGTGGAGGAAACGTGATCGAAATCTGGTTTAGCACAACCGCGGTGTTAAGGGTTTTTGGGTGCAAAAGGAACTGATCTGTGGTTAAGATTTCACAAAGATGTTATTTTGTAGTAGGGATATTCTGGGTAAAGATAACAAAATGAACGACAAAGATAATCGCTCGTGGCCACACTAAAATAACAATGTGTTGGGGTCTGAAGAAAGAGTGGAGCGTTGTTGTTTTGTAACTATGCTCATAAGGAAGTGGAGGGTTGCCAGGATTGGCTATACCGTGCTAGGGGGTCTCGACGGGTTCTACACAGGGGGTCGGGGCAGTGAACCGCTGAAAATATTGGCGTGGCGACGGCGGCGACAGTATGGAGCATATGCCACGGAAGTATGTGTTCTAAGTATTTGCTTAGAAAAATACTAGCACATTATTACGGTAGCACAAACAATGCAGAACGAGTTTTACATGTTAATAAATGTACATAAATGTAAGGGGTCAAGGGGTCAAGTTTCAAGATTTGATAGCTATACATCTGACTGCATAGATCTGCTTGATTAAAAGGCATGCAAAAATAGTCACAATTGCTCTATTTAAATGTCTATCACACATATTTCATTATATTATAACACACACACATACTATAATATAATGAAATGTATGTGGCATACATTTTTGTTATTCTAATATTTTCTTATTATTTTTATGCTCTTAAAAACTGTGAATATTTTTGCCTGTTTGATGGTAAGAAGAAGGTCCATGCATTTTTTTTATTTTTTTTGCTTCAAAATAGTTTATTAGTTGGGAATAAAACAACCATTCAAAAG
This sequence comes from Sinocyclocheilus anophthalmus, assembly GCA_018155175.1. Classification (NCBI taxonomy): domain Eukaryota; kingdom Metazoa; phylum Chordata; class Actinopteri; order Cypriniformes; family Cyprinidae; genus Sinocyclocheilus; species Sinocyclocheilus anophthalmus. Next base: position 61,543 of record JADLZN010001444.1, read on the forward strand.
TAGTCATAGTTCTATCATAATTTTTCATTTATTTATACCTTATTATTATTATTATTGCAAGCAAATATGTATATTACAAATATTACTTTTATAATACAGTAGATGTTTTTTTCAATGCTCTCCAAAGCAGAATTGTTTATTTAAAATTATGTATTTTATTTTTACATTATATTATATAAAAAAGTAAAATATTACTCATTATTATTATTGTATATTTTAGCAGATTTATTTAAATGTTTGTTTCTTTGCTTGCTTTTCCAAACAAATATGCATATCACAAATATTTCATTATATTATTGTAGATTTTAAGACTTTTTGATGTCACCAGAAATATTATAAGGGGAGAAGATCCAAATCAATGAATCGGAGAAATCATAAAACTCAATATGGCAATATGGCATCTGATGCTTTACTAATATACAATTTTTATTTGCTTAAAAAAATGTTTTAATTATTAAAAATAACACTGATGGAGTACACAAGCATGTCCTTGTGAAGGGCTTCTCGAACACATTGACAACTTGTTTGCAAAATGGATTTCTCTGGACCGTATGCCAATAATAGAATTACTATGTTCTCTAATACGGAAAAACAACAATATATTGACTTCTAAAGACACTTTGTAATGTGTATTCAATGGTTTCCCTGTCTGCCAAATAATTTAGGCTAATAGTCTTTGATCTGTTTTTATTTGGTGTCTTTTCTAAGCAAATATTGATATATATACAATTAATCTAATTAATAAATATGCATATCGAATTCCATTCAAATTTTGAATCGATTGACAGCTCTTGTTAAGACGTGTGGGTCTTTTTGGTAATGATTGAGGAGATGAGTCTAGTTCATCTAAGCCTTGCTCGTCTCTCCATTTCTGCCTGTCTTTCTCTCCCCATCCTCATGATTCAGTCCTGATGGATAGATGGTGTGGTGTTGGGTCATTTTTCAGCCTGACCCTGTTCCCTCCGCCAGATCAGTCACAGTTCAGAGACAGATGGACTGACTGAGACGTTGGGGAAAAAGAAAGATCTACTGCTTTGCTAAAAGTCAGTGTCTGTGCGAAGAGAGTCCTGAAAATTACCCACAGTGCACTGCTGAGTCACTCAAACGTGAGATGTGTGATATGGGAACACTGTTTAGATTTCGCAGTCGTCCCTCTGCCTACGTCGCACACAGCGCTCAATTCCCAAGCCTTCTCCAAAAAACACTTGAAACGGTGTGTTTGTGTGTGTGAAAGGGCTCTATAACGACTTCACAGGCCATTAGTCTCTCTGCATGCTCTGTCACACCTCATTATCCCCGCTAACACACATGTTAGCTGATGCCTGGAACACACTCTGTTTGGGGAAAACTACGCCTTTACAAACTAGTTATTGCTAACTCTCAAAGTCTATCTACTGTGAGGCACAATGTGAGCTGCATTATGGACCAGGCCAGTGAACTGGGGCCTCTAAAATCTCAGGACATGCTGCTCGAGACCACAAAAGGCAGTTAAACACCCAGGGACCTTGCTGCATGTAGTGAAAACTGACCACTAGGGTCCCCTGGCCCCTCAGATCATACACCACAAGCAGAACACCTGGGCCCCTTGGTGTATAGAGTGCAGTTTTGGACACACATACAAGTTGAACACCAGCGTAACTAGCCCCTTCAGCCAATACAGCTGAGTGGTTGGCATGATATGAAGAATTATATTAATATTAGAAAACTATTTAAGTGTTAATTATTAGCATGACAATCCACATTTGAATGTTCAAGATTCATGTAGACCACTATTTTTAGTCGTCTAAGCTTATCCTAGCGAAATGTGTTTTCATAATACCCCCTTGGTGCTTAATGCAGTACAAAGCTTTGTCACTAGGGGTGGCTTAGAGGGCCATGATGGGGCCCTGCTATCACACATGAAATCACGTAAAACACATTTTTTATTGCATTCACACTTGAAATTTTGATTTGAATCTGGATTCAGTAGACTACATTTTGTGAAAGTGTGAATTGCATGTGAATTAAATCAAAAGAAACACATTTATATTACATTCACTAGATATTTTGGAGTGAATCTGGAATTAATTGACCACATATAGTGAAAGAGTAACTCACACATGAATTCACATTAAACAAATTTATATGGCATTTACACTAGACATTTTTGTGTGAATCTGAATTTAATAGCATATATTTGGTTAAAGCGGGAAAGCTCTTGGGAGCATGATGGAGCCTTACTATCACACAAGAAATCACATAAAATACATATTTATATTGCATTCACACTAAACATTTTGGTGTGGATCCGAATTCAATAGACCACATATGGTGAAAGCGTCAATTGCACATGAAATCACATGAAACACGTTTATATAGCATTCACACTAGTTATTTTGGTGTGAATCTGGAATTAATTGACCACATTTAGTGAAAGATTAAATCGCACATAAATTCACATTAAACAAATTTATATCACATTTATAATAGACATTTTGGTGTGAATCTGAATTTAATATAATATATTTGGTGAAAGCGGGAAAGCTCTTGGGACCATAATGGGGCCCAGCTATCACACATGAAATCACATAAAATACATATGAAGAGTTTATTTGCAAAAACAAAAATCATGTTTTTTATTGTTATCAGGTTTTTATTGTGTTAGTTAGCTGCATTTTTTGTTATTTTTTACCTAACCAAAATAACCCAACTGCAGTTTGATTGAGATTAATTGGAATGCACAATGAAAAAACATGATTTTTGAAAATTGTTAAAAACTGAGTTAAAAACTGAGTTATCTGTTTTTGCAAATGAGCTCTTCATATTTATATTGCATTCACACTAAACATTTTGGTGTGAATCCAGATTCAATTGATCACATTTGGGGAAAGAGTGAATTGCACATGAAATCATATTAAACATATTTACATAGCATTCACAACAGATATTTTGGTGTGAATCCAGATTCAATTGACCGAATTTGGTAAAAGAGTAAATCACACATGAATTCACATTAAACAAATTTATATCACATTTACATTAGACATTTTGGCGTGAATCTGGATTTAATAGAATATATTCGATGAAAACTCTTGGAACCTTGATGGAGCCCTGCTATCACAGATGAAATTATAATAAAATACATATTTATATTGCATTCACACTAAACATTTTGGTGTGAATCTGGCTTTAATAGAATATATTTGGTGAAAGCTCTTGGGACCATGATGGGGCCCCTGCTATCACATATGAAATCACATAAAATGCGTATTTATATCGCATTCACACTAAACATTTTGGTGTGAATCTGGATTCAATAGGCCACATTTAGTGAAAGTGTGAATTGTACACAAAGTCACATTAAACACATTTACAAAGCATTTACTATATATATTTTGGTGTGAATCTGGATTCAATAGACCACATTTGGTGAAAGAGTGAATCACACATAAAATCATATGAAACAAATTTATAGCGCATTCATGTTAGACATTTTGGTGTGAAACCAGATTCAATACATATATTTGGTAAAAGTGTGAAAGCTCAAGGGACCATTTTGATGCAGCCCTGATACTGCTCATTAATTTCATAAAACATTTATATTATATTCAAACTAGACATTTTGGTGTGAATCTGGATTCAGTAGAATCCAGTGCTATGAGGAAACACTTAAATTAATTTGAAATTTGAAATTCTGGGTTAGTTCTCTCTCAACCATGGTACATCTAGTCTCAGAGTCATGGATCTTAACCAGGGGTATCCAATCCTGGTCCTGGAGGGTCACTGTCCTGTAAAGTTTAGCTTCAACCCTAATCAAACACACCTGAACAGGCTAATCATGGCCTTCAGGATCACTAGAAACTTCTAGGCAGGTATGTTTGGACCAGGATTAGACACTCCTGATCTTAACCAAGAATTTCTTGTTCCTGAAGGTGCTTTACAGGCAGCTGTTTGTACTATTGGATAGAATTTCCCATGTTTCAAGAGCACTTTTTGTGATGGCAGATCTTGTCCCACCTGTCAGCACATTTCTGTGGTCGGGCTCACTTCCGTTAAATGTACCCCTGTAATTTCCAGAAAACCATCTCTGTTAATCTATTAAGACACTGTAAACAAATGAAAAGAATAGGGGTGTAATTTATGTCCCCCTTTCACGGCTGCGCTGTCATTATTTGTGTTCACGGGTCTGTCTCTATTCCCTCCACTGCTCCTCCAGACGGGTCATCCATTAAACATCGTGGTAAACAGCGGGCTCTCTCGGGCTTCGGGACCCACGCCGTTACCTTGACTTTTAAAATATATGGTGTTTTCAGCCGCAGTTGGGTCGACCTCCTTCCAGCATGTGTAGATTATGTAAAGATCTGAGTGTGTGTACATACACATTTTCCTACGGTTTGTTGCTGTTAGGTGCAGTATGTAAGACTATGTTCTGCTTTTCTAGACATTTATTCATTTTGTAGATATTTTTATCCAACTTATACTGCATTCATAGTATACTTTTTGCAGCTATTCATGTTTCCTGGTAATCAAACCCATGACTTCAGTGTTGCTAGCAATGTACTGTTAATGTTTCTTCAGAATTACAGTCACGATGAAATGGAAGTGGCAACAGATCTTTTCTTCCATATTGTTACATAAATTCAAATGAAACTTGATTATCGAAAAAGAAAATATGTAGGGTGAGTATTTGGTTGTTGATTGGATTTTGAGAAATTGAAACAGATACATGTATGAATTGCTTACAATAAGATCTATAACATGCATTTAAAAATCAAATAGAGTGAAATTTTATTTCATGTTGACTTGAAATAGTCTGTATTGGACAAGTGGACATCATTTAGCTATAAACATTTCTGGCTTTTATCACTCAGATTAGATTCAGACACTAGAAAGGGAACTGTTGGAAAGAGAAATGAAATGGACACGTTGCAGGTCAGATTCGAACCCGTATTTTTCATGTGTTCACCACATCTCAATTTGTAAGATTTTTTTTTTTGTGGTTAAATTTTACTTGGTTTCATCAAAGTGGGCCAGTTTCCACACCTTCCACTTCAACTTTATTTATTTATTTAGTAAAATTCAATATAATATTTTCCAATTTGGGCACTTGTATCCCAAGAACGTGAGCAGGGTGCTAGGAATTTACTGCTACACCACTGCGATCCAGACACTTGAATCAGCTCTTTAAAATGCAGAAAGTATGCTTGACTGCAGTGTGTCTGGACATATGCCCGGTTATAATGCTCTTCTCCATCATTTGATGAATAACTGCTGTCATGATCAGTAGAAACGGTATGCAAACATCTCTTTTAAATGAAATTCCATTTACTGCCTGCTTTCTGTGGGCAGTAATGGCGCAACAGTAATTGCAGCTGGCAAATAGTGCTGAGTTTTGTGGGTAGGGCACAATGTGTAACGAGCCTAATTTACATAGAATGGAGGTGTGTTTGCGCTGAAAAAATGACAGTGACTTAATTTAAATACAGCGCTGTGCTATTATTGCACATTTAGTGACTGGTTAAACTGTAAGGTGGAAGCTTAGTGAATAAGAAACAGGTTTTTGCAGTGGCATGCCATTTTTTGCGGAAATGTTTAGTGAATTTTCCCGACAATGTATTCCTCGATACATCTTTTTCGGAGTTCCACTGATGCACGGAACAGCAGCTTTTCACAGAATTCAAAGAGAGATGAGAACTGTGAGCTTTCAGTCTCCCTTTGCAGAGGTTGACGCATATTTCAGCTCAATTATCCAGAGGTGTGTTTATTTTCACGTGACGGTCACATGCACGCGTGATAGAGCGTGAGAGGCAGAGGTGAGGGTGTAATTTGATGGTAAAGTCAGTGCATTGACAGTGATTACTGCCTTAATTGGAGGGAAGGGGCAGCGGGAGACAGCAGCCCCAGACTCCTACCAAGACACTTTTAATGAGTTTGTTTAGCTGAGAGAGAGCATCCCTGCAGTGTACTGTAAAATCCCCACCACCCCTTCCTGTTTTATATACTAATGACTTGTATAGTGAAATCGGTAACACTTTATTTGATGGTGTGCTTGATACACGTTGCTTGTACTTACTATTATAATAATAATAAATTATGCATAATTACATGCAAGTAACCCTAACTCAAACCCTAATCCTAACCCTAACCATATAGTAAGTACATGTAGTTAATTTATATTACTCAATACTTAAATATATAATTACACTGTAACAAGGACACCTTAAAATAAAGTTACTTTATTTTAAGGTGTCCTTGACAGGTATTATACCTTTAAGTTATACTTAAGTTATTTGTTATTAGTTTAAAGTCCAAAATTATTTTAACTTGTGGGGGATTTAGAAAGTGTTCGACAAATGCTTCTGCATTAGTGTTGTGATATGAAAATATAGATAGGGTTTCTCAGCTATGGTTGCACGATCAATTTTTGCAGAGCTTGCTCAACCCTAAGCACACACGTGAACAAGTAATCAGGTCTTCCGGATCCCTAGAACGTTACCGGCAGGTGAATCTTATCTAGGTTGGAGCTAACTCGGCGGAAAAGGATCCATAGGGCCAGATTGAGAACACGTATCTCTATTTGAGTTGAGACCCCAAATATAATATATATATATATAATTATTATATAGATATATAGTATCTATATATATATATTATATATATAATTACATTATGAACCTCAATCAACAGTTTTGACCCAGTTTTCAAGAATCAATGGCCAACAAATAGAGAGAAAAAAACAACAACCTCCCCTTCATTCAGGTTGGTTGCCTTTCAGGTTTATTCTGAGAGAAATGGCATGCTAATTTGGCAGGAAGTTACCTGGGCTCTGCAGCCAGGCTTTTGCCCCTTGTTTGGTGAGGTCAGGACAAGGTTGACTTGACTAAATGAAGACAAAAGGACGTCTGCATGGAGGGATGAGGGGAAAGGAAAAGCAAGAGGAAGTCAGACAGAGCCTGAGGGGAAAGACAGAGCAGGGTTAAGGCTCTCAGTAATGGGCTTTTTGCAGTCCTCTCTAAAGAGACACGAGGACTTAAATACTATTTATTTTGTCCTCAGCATACAAACACTTTTACCAAGTACACAGGTGCCAGTAACTCAATATGTGCGTGTGTTACAGAACAAAACCAAGTGTGTCTTTGGGTTCCTGAATATCGTAATCAGATTTTGAGCAAAGAAATATAGTCTGGACTTTGACATCCACACCAGCACCTTTTTGGTCCTAAATATCATTCTAGGAAGTAGACATGCAATCAGTGCAAAGTAGGGGATATTCCAGCATCTGATGGTGGAAAAGAGGAAGGCTTTTCCACCATCAGATACTGGAATACCCCATAATTTGAACAGGGTGCTGGTGCCATTCCATGTAAAGGTCTGTGTGGGATGATTTTTTTTTAGTCCCACTCCCACAAATTCTGTCCCACTCCCACTAGACTATCTCCCGCAAGATTCTGTCCCAATCCTGTAAGATTCTGTTCTGCTCCTGCAAGATTCTGCCCCACTCTTGCCAGATTTTGCCCCATTCCTGCAAGATCATTTCCCTCTCCCACAAGATTCTACCCCACTCCTGCATGATTCTGTTCTGCTACCACAAGATTCTACCCCACTCCTGCATGATTCTGTTCTGTTCCCGCAATATTCTACCCCACTCCTGCATGATTCTGTTCTGCTACCACAAGATTCTACCCCACTCCTGCATGATTCTGTTCTGTTCCTGCAAGATTCTACCCCACTCCTGCATGATTCTGTTCTGCTACCACAAGATTCTATCCCACTCCTGATAGAATATGTCCCACTCCAAAAAGAGTCTGTCCCACTCCTGCCAGATTCTGTCCCGTTCCCACAAGATTCTGTCCCAATCCTACAAGGGTCTTTCCTGCTCCCGCATAATTCTGTCCTGCTCCTGCAAAAAAAAAAAAAAAAAAAAATTCTCGCTCTTACACGTAACTGTCATGTTTTGTCCCTCTCCTGTCATAAGAGCTTGCAGGTAGTCTATGTGGATTTTCAGTCCTCCTTCCATAAGATTTTGTCTCTGTTCTATCTGGTACCATAGGCTACTTTTTTTTCAGTTCCCACCCACACAACTCTTCAGACCTTATTTTGTTGCATTGGAAAGTGCTTACCTGTATTGTTGGCTACAATTGACATAAATAATAATACATTGAGAATACCCAACACTGTGCCAGTAAACTGTTTAAACTTTTATTTTATTTTTAAATGTTATTATTTTGCGGGTGTCCTGTGAGTCATTTCATTCTCCTGCTTCCTGTGCATCAATATCTTTCCTTGTGCACCCGCACTCAAAGTCCTGCGGGAATGCAAACCACTGTTTCCAACATAGAAATGGTGGCTCTGGAATGCCAGCTTGGAAAATTGAGAACTAAGATACTTTCAAAGTTGGAAGTCTGACTTCAGTTGCCATGATTTTCCTTGTTGAATGAAATGTAGCATTGGTCCTGTTCATCACTAAATTGCTGTAGTTAGTTAATCCAATAACTTGAGTCAAAATCAGACCTTGGCTTCGTTGTCTCTTCACTGCAAAACTCTCAAGCACAGTGACCCACAAGAGCTTAGGTGATCTCTCCAGTGTAAATGAATTACCCTTCAGGGCAGGATGAAACGGGGTTGATGAAACCCAGATATACTCGTTACATTCCAAACCACCACTTGTGCGTCATGTTCGTGCAGACTGTTTTAAATCCACAGGTCTTGTCCGATTTGTCGGTAGGAGTCTGATGGCACTTTTATTCACTATTTGTCGTTTTTAAGGTACAAAACCACCTGTTCATTAGTGGAGCACTGATGATTATTGAGTGTGGTATGAAAGGAGATATGATGCGCTTTGATATTAAAGGATAAAAGAGGTGTGGAATCTATCGGGACATGCCGTCTATATCAGGATGAAAGGGGCACGCTGGAGAACAGGTCTGGAATCCGTCATGCCAAACCGGTATTTACATTCACATTAAGACTGGACAGAGATTTCGACCTAAAAGTCCTCTACAATCTGGAGTTCATAGTTTGCTGAATTGGCAGAATGACACTTTTCAGTCCCGCCTTTCTTACTATGAAAGGAGAAGGGGAATGAGTGATTTTAGAATCAGTTTCTGCAAAATATGATATATAATATATATATACAGTGGGTACGGAAAGTATTCAGACCCCCTTAATTTTTCACTCTTTATTATATTGCAGCCATTTGCTAAAATCAATTAAGTAATTTTTTTCCTCAATGTATACACAGCACCCCATATTGATAGAAAACCACAGAATTGTTGACATTTTTGCAGATGTATTAAAAAAGAAAAACTGAAATATCAAATGGTCCTAAGTATTCGACCCTTTGCTCAGTATTTAGTAGAAGCTCCCTTTTGATCTAATACAGCCATGAGGCTTTTTGGGAAAGATGCAACAAGTTTTGCACACCTGGATTTGGGAATCATCTGCCATTCCTCCTTGCAGATCCTCTCAGTTCTGTCAGGTGGTTGGATGGTAAACGTTGGTGGACTGCCATTTTTAGGTCTCTCCAGAGATGGTCAATTGGGTTTAAGTCAGGGCTCTGAATGGGCCATTCAAGAACAGTCACAGAGATGTTGTGAAGCCACTCCTTCGTTATTTAGCTGTGTGCTTAGGGTCATTGTCTTGTTGGAAGGTAAACTTCGGCCCAGTCTGAGGTCCTGAGCACTCTGAGAAGGTTTTCGTCCAGGATATCCCAGTACTTGGCCACATTCATCTTTCCCTCGATTTCAACCAGTCGTCTGTCCCTGCAGCTGAAAAACACCCCACAGCATGATGCTGCCACCACCAAACTTCACTGTTGGGACTGTATTGGACAAGTGATGAGCAGTGCCTGGTTTTCTCCACACATACAGCTTAGAATTAAGGCCAAAAAGTTATATCTTGTTCTCATCAGACCAGAGAATCTTATTACTCACCATATTGGAGTCCTTCAGGTGTTTTTAGCAAACTCAATGCGGGCTTTCATGTATCTTGCACTGAGGAGAGGCTTCCATCAGGCCACTCTGCCATAAAGCCCCGAATGGTGGAGGGCTGCAGTGATGGTTGACTTTCTCCAACTTTCTCCCATCTCCCGACTGCAACTCTGGAGCTCAGCCACAGTGATCTTGGGTTCTTCTTTACCTCTCTCACCAAAACTCTTCTCCCCCGATAGCTCAGTTTTGGCGGACGGCCAGCTCTAGGAAGGGTTTTGGTTGTCCCAAACGTCTTCCATTTAAGGATATGGAGGCCACTGTGCTCTTAGGAACCTTAAGTGTAGCAGAATTTTTTTTGTAACCTTGGCTATATCTGTGCCTTGCCACAATTCTGTCTGTGAGCTCTTCGGGCAGTTCCTTTGACCTTATGATTCTCATTTTCTCTGACATGCACTGTGATCTGTAAGGTCTTATATAGACCGGTGTGTGGCTTTCCTAATCAAGTTCAATCAGTATAATCAAACACAGCTGAACTAAAATGAAGGTGTAGAACCATCTAAAGGATGATAAGAAGAAATGGACAGCACATGAGTTAAATATATGAGAGTCACAGCAAAGGGTCTGAATACTTAAAACCATGTGATATTTCAGTTTCTTTTTTAATAAATCTGCAAAAAAAAATTCTGTGTTTTTCTGTCAATATGGGGTGCCGTGTGTACATTAATGAGGAAAAAAATTAACTTAAAATGATTTTAGCAAATGGCTACAATATAACAAATAGTGAAAAATTTAAAGGGGTCTGAATACTTTCCGTACCCACTGTATATAAATATATATATATATATAATATAATATATTATTATAAATATTATTTTAATAATATTCTCTTTTTTTTTTTTTTTACATGAGATCTCAAAGTACTAGTATTAACCAAGATCAATTAGATGAATGCACTTAGATTTAGTATTAATACATTAGACTGACACACTTGGTTGAACGATGTTTGAAAGTTCACATTAAAATCTACTTAGAGGCAGTTACTTCATTCTTTTTTATTAATTTCATCTATAATTTTTTTATTCATTGTAAAATGTGTGGGTGTGTGTATATATATATATATACATATAATCACTCTTAATTAATTAATACGCTCTTCCTCTGAGATTTAATCTGTCTATTTCTGTCATCTGTCCAATTATTTTCCGTCATTCTCTAATCTCTCCTTGTCCCATGACACACAGACAGCAGAGATGGCAAAGGTTGCATGCTGAATATATTAAGCAGAATTAATAATGCAAGATGTTTTTAATGAAAGAATACATTTCCTCTGCTGCTCTTAATGTCTGTTTTAGGGTGAGGCCCTTTTTGCTATTAGAGGGTCTACAGGCAGAGAAAGGTCACAGCTGTAATAGACTAATCTCAATCATTAGGAGCAGTTCACAAAAACCTCTCAACACACACTGCACTTAGAGCCACTGGATATTGAATGAATGAAACTGACGTATTGAACTGTAATACTTTAATTTGTTGTTTGCCTCATTTAAAAACGTTTTTTTAACAAGCGGTGCAAATGTATGATAAAATACACAAATTTTTTTTTTCACTTTCAGTGTTACAAAAATAAAATGTGTTTAATAATTATGTAATTATGCTTGTGAGATATTACATTTTATGTAAACATGAGCAGTGTCTTAAAGCCTCAGATACTGTTCCAATTTACATTCACCAGTGGGTTTACATCACTGTAACACACAAAGTGTGAATTACACTTAAAAATGTCTTCAGAAACAAATGTAAGTGTAGTTATTATGATTAGTATGCATGTACATTTCATTAGTTCATTGACTAATTGACTGTCTATTTAAATCCAGTGATCATGAACAACTAGAAAATGTGGGTACGTCGAATTATAAAATTGTTTTATAAAATAATGTGAATGGCCTGGTTGTTTGCCAATTATTATCAGACTCTGACAATTTTACATGCAAGTGTGTTTGCAAGAGAGAAGGATGGAGACAGTGAGTGTGTGTGTGTGTGTGTGATAGCACTAGGGGCCGACACTGAAGGTGACTCCATGAGCACTAACCTTGAGAGAGAGAGAGAGAGAGAGAGAGAGCGAGAGCGAGAGAGAGAGAGGGGTTAGAAGAAACGGAGCCATAGAGAAAGTTTATTAAAATTAATTTGAAGAGAGGGGCAGCGGCTGACAGCGGCATAATTAAATATGGAGTGTCAGCAGTAATGTATGCGGCACGGCGGGTGTTTGCGTGTGTGTGTGTGTGTGTGTGTGTATGTTGTGCTGTGGTCAGGTCTGTCAGCTGCTGGGTCAATGGGCAGGCAGGAGCTGATAAGGACAAAACACTGTCTGGCCCCCGTCGCCACTTCACACACATGTGTATGTATGTGTTGGCCATGTGTTTGGCTTTGTAGCCAGTAATTCGGGTATCTCAGTAAATAATTGTGTCTCAGACACTTTCACCTCTATGTATATGTATACACCTCTATGTATATGTATTTATTACACAGCTCTGTGGAATACTGATTCTGGTTGGTCAGTCATGTCATTCTGCAGTCAAATCATTTTTATAATGAGGGCTAAACTGCACATTTGACCATTGTCCCAAGCAACCTTACCAAGTTGCATGTCTTCAGTATCATGCCATGTGATATAATAATTTCAACTGAAAATGAAGTGTTCATATCCATTAAAATATTTATTTGGTAAATAGCAATATAATAAGTAGGAACATTGTGTCAGGATATTCTATCAAAAGAAAAAAAGGATATTTTCATTACATCACTGACTGACTACTGTGCATTTTGAAAGGATTTATTTGTTTGTTTGTTTGTTTTATTTATTATTACATTCCTATAGTCACTACATTTTCTAGATATTTTATTAAACATTTTTGTTATTCATTTATTATTATTTAAAACACTTTCATAGTCAGTAAAACATTTCTTGCTATTTTGTTTAAGCAATTTTAATATTATGTAGTTATTTTCATCATTAGTGATATATATATATATATATATATATATATTGCTGCATAAACCAGCTAGAACATGAAACCCATCCAGTTTTGATAAATATGTGGCACTTTCTAATATCCAGCAATTCCTGGTCCGTAATTGGCACAAGGCCGATCTGCTGATGTGACTCAATGAGGGTTGGGAATGAGTCTACGGCTCATTTACTTGTTATGTTTTGATCATGTGGCCATCACGCCAAGAGTATATGAAGGTGTGCGATTTACCTAGAATTTAGGTGGGCTTGCATTTGTTCTTGTAGTTTGTGTATCGATTCAGTGTTCGGCTATTATCGACCTATGTATTGTGAATCGTTTAGTTATGTCATGAAAAGTGACGAATGCTGATTGAAACGCTCTAAAAATGTGGATTTGCCTCTTTCTAAACAACGCAATATTCCATCTTGCTGTACATGACAGTTACTTTATCATGTTAATGAAGAACATGCTTATAATAATCATTTGACAAATATTAATATTTAATATCATACAAATTATAATACTTATATAAAGCCATATAATCTATATGAAAAATTAATCATATATAGGGCTGTTACAGCTTGTTAACAGATTGAGAATTGGACTGTGAAATGTCACGCGTTTAACTCTACGGTTTGTTCGGGTTGATGGCTGCCGTTGTATCAGCGTGCTCCGACAGACAAACCCCAGTCAGCGGCGCGGAAAATGGAGGGGGGTTTTTGGCATAGCTCATAGTTTCCTTACCCATAAATGGGTAAAAAGAAGTGAACCATTTCTGTGCTAGCCAGCAGCTAATGGGCGGTACTGCAATTGATGCAAACATCGACTTTTTGTGCGAGTTGTTTGGTTTTGTGTGACTGAGAGATGAAGAAGGCCAAGAAAAATAGTAATGCGCTGTTGCATCGGTGTATTTTTCATATCATAAGTCTGCGCAGTATGGTTTGGTCCACCATATGATGCTAGGAACTGAAACCAACCGGAATGCTTCGTTTGCACAAATATAGACAATAGCCTAATCATTAGAACTTTTTCTTGCTTGGATTTTTTATGGATTCGATCTCTAGCTGTCCGTAGCCAAGCTCCTGCTCTACCTCTAAAGACAAAGACTTTTTTTTCATTGTTGTCTTGAATTGGCTAATCCCAGCAGCTAGGCTGGGCAAGGCCTTTACACGAGCACAGAGACCCTTTTCGCACCCTCATACTCTCCGGGAAAAAAGCTCTAAGTAGCACACAGCTCGGCTAGTACGGCGTTTTATCGTCAGAGCGTGCGCCCGCCGATTCCAGTCACTTCCCCACAAATCGCAAAACGGCTCTAACGGAGTAAAGGAGAGGACTAGCAGGCAAGAGAGAGAAGAGGGGGTCAAACTCTAGCCCGCACGCTTCGTTCACTCGCCCCTCTATTACCTTCCCAACCAAGGTCACACTAATCAACTCAATTACCAGTCCTCTCCGACATTTTCATAATGTTTTATGCTAGTTGCTCTCCTGTGAAAATGACACAGTCTTGGCAAATTAATATCATTACTATCCGCACTTAATGGTGCAGCAATACTTTTTTAGTTAAGATCAAGTCCCACCAACGACCTCCACGGACCCACGGAACGAGGAAAGATTCGGGAGAGCAGACAAGGAAAAGCCAAGTTGACGAAAACGCTCACGGATAAACGTCCCTTTTGATAGAAAAGAGCACAAACTTTTCCCGTTATTGTTTGTCGCACAGGAACCTTCATTATTTTCGTTTTTGATGCTATTTTGATAGCGTCCCACATATCGTTTGCTTTTATTTTATTTTCGAATTTCCGTGTAATTGTATCATCAGTACAAAGCATCTAACCAACACGCAATACCAGGAACGCATAATATATGTCTCAGTAGGCCTCTGTAATTTACTCTAACCATTGTCAGGAAGAGATGATCTTATTGTGGCGGGACAATCGCACTGAACCGTCTCTTTCTGCAGCGGGTTTGTGCTGTATTGTGTCAACACTTCTCTCTCGCTATTGGAAAATAATCTGTTTGCTCAGTTCATTAACTCCACTATTCCACGCTCTGCTGCAGCGCTAGTTTGTTACCTTCAAGTCAAAAGCTGAGAAAGGTAATTCATATTAATGAAAGTGTTGTTTAGGACGGCCACTGGTGTGAATTTGAGATTGACGGTTATATTTTGGAAGGGAACAGTGTCAGAAATATGCAACAAAAATAATTTGAAAACCGAACAAAAATTGCTTTTTTGTAACAATCTGAAAAGACTACAGTATATGATGGCCACCCAGCAGTCCTAACTGGTTTGAATAATGAATATTTGTTTTGTTTTGCTTTGTTTTGCTTTGCTTTGTTTTGCTATGCTTTGTTTTGCTATGCTTTGTTTTGCTTTGCTTTGCTTTGTTTTTTTGTTTTGCTTTGTTTTGTTTTGTTTTGCTTGTTTTGTTTTGTTTTGTTTTGTTTTGCTTTGCTTTGTTTTGTTTTGCTTTTCTTTGCTTTGTTTTGTTTTGCTTTGTTTTGCTTTGCTTTGTTTTGCTTTGCTTTGCTTTGCTTTAAAAAATTTTGTTTTGTTTGACTTGCTTTGCTTGTTGTGCTTGCTTGCTTGCTTATTATTTATTATTTAGTTTGACAACAAAACTCTTAAAAAGATGGATAAGCTCTTAAAAATGTGCTGGGTGAAGTTCCCCCTTTTTTTGTTTTTTACACAGAAAACAGTTTAATCTTTAATTAAATAATTTTGTCAGAACTGTGGGCCAGTGGTTGCTGCACATGCACCAGATATTGTGCTTATATAGGAAATGTGGCGTCAATTGTGAGGATACATTCCTCTCTTTCCTTCACTATTTCTACACCAAAAAGTGCCAAGGAAACACAAAGAAAAAAACAAATGAAAACACATTTCCTAAAAATATCTTATTTATATAAAAAAATGGGGCCTCATTCACGAAAACAGACGTCTGTATAGTATTTGTAAGACCATGTTGAATTAATTATTATTTATTTACTGTATATATATTATTTTGTGTGTGTGTTTTGGAATTTGTTTTAATTATATCTCAGTAAATTAATAAACTAAATATAAATAAAAAATAAAACTAACTATAAGATGTAGTGTTCACAGATTGTAACACAAAGGCAGAACGGTTTGCAAATTGTTGCATTATGTCAGACTTGTGCAATATATGAGTCAATGTGTTTCAAATGCGTTACAATAACAGTTTCATTTGAAGGTCTATTCTGAGTCTTTTTGTTCAGATGGGGCGGTGTGCGTTCTGTGTGTGTGTGTGTGTGTGGTGTGGTGTGGGTGTGTGTGTGTTTTTCAGGTTGTCTGTCTCAGTGGCGTAACAGGTGTATAAGTGCACTTTATTAAGGTAGACACTGCTCAACCCTGCTAATGAGAGACTGTGAGTGTTAGTCGTCTCTCTAACACCTGTGTGTGTGTGTGTTTGTTCATACCTGGTGGAAGGAATCTTCAAGGGACAGCAGCACAGTCTCTGAGCACAGGGGGTCTTATGAGACCAATTAGAGAGGTGTGCGCTCTGGAGGAGAGAGCACCTGTCTTTGGCCTTATTAATCCACCTGTGTTCTGCTGGGCTTGACTTAGCTGAGCTGAGCTGAGCTTAGCTAGACTGGGCCTCTGAGCTGCTCGCTAGCGTCCCAACACCTCAATTACACAGCAATCAGGTGCACTGATCACACACTAACTCCAGCGCTGGGCCTTACAGTGTGCAGGATGGAGCACTAGCATGCTGCTTACTGCGCACTATACACTCCACACTGCTACCGACTGCTTAAAATAGCATGGAAACCATGCATTATGCAGAGATATACTTAACAAACACTACAGAACTACATTGTTGTCACAGTGACATTATGAGCACTTTAGTATTGGGACCGGTTCTCACTATTAACTAGTTGCTAATTAGCATGCATATTATTAACATATTGTCTGTTTATTAGTGCACCTCTTCTGCATGATTCATAGTCTACATCCTAATCCTACCAATACCTAAACTAACAACTACTTATTAATATTAGTCCGCCCGTACAATAAAAGTGGCTAGAGGCAACAGTCATAGTAACCACAGAGGTTTGTTAAAAGACTGCGAATGAACCGTAAAATAAAGTGTGACCTTTAATCCTCTTAAAGGGGTATTTACCCCACAAACTCCGAAAATTAGGCTGCGTTTTAAGACTGATGTATACTTCTGCGTCGGACCTACGCCGTAGCCATTACGCCGTAGACTCTCTAGAAGTCAGTTTTCATTTATACTTCTCAGTCGCATCCGAGGTCACACAGCTACACATGCAGACCGTAGTCAGCAGTGTCACGGGCATCGTTGCTGGTGTAACCCGCAGTACCACGGCAAAAGCCGAAGAAGAAGAAGGTCGTCGGAGAATCATTATTTAAAACTACAAAAAGGAGACAACAACGGAACAGGAGATGATGGCATTCTTTCAATCTGCTCAAGGACTTGTACCACGGCAGATCAAAATTATTTGTTCCGGACAACTACTGATGTATATTGCTGTGTAGTATAATAAATGATAAGACATTTGTTCTTTGCTTTGTTTTATTTTATTTAAGAAGGTTTAACATTAAAATATATTAAAGTGCACAAAAACACACACAATTCTCAAGTACATATGGAGGGAGGGGTTCTAGCAGACCAATCACAGCGCTTGCGGTCCGCGTAGAATTGACGCGCTGTTAGATTTTTGAAGAGGTGCACGTCAGGCTACGGCATATGGGTGTGCGTCTATGCGTAAGCTACGGCGTAGGTCCAACGCAGAAGTATAAAGTGGTTTACTCACCCTCAAGTCATCCAAGGGGATATGACTTTCTTCTTTCAGACGAATTCAAATCGGAGTTATATAAAAAATTATCCTTGCTCTTCTAAGCTCTATCATTGCAGTTAGCGGGTGTTGCAGTGATTCAGTCCAAAAGAAGTTAAATAAAGCGCATCCATTCATAATAAAAAGTGTTTCACACGGCTCCGGGGGGTGAACAAAGCCTCCTGTAGCGAATCAATGCGTTTCTGTAAGAAAAATATCCATATTCAAAAAACTTAATAATCACTTTAATCTAGCTTGCGCCAGCAGTTGTACACAGAAGCGCCTCAGGGGGATGGTATGAGTTCCCCCCCAGGCCGGGTGTGAGTCTCGTGAAAACCAGCGTTTGTTACCAGGAGCAAAGGAAGTTTCATTACTTTAGCAAAGGAAAACCAGTGTCTTCTTGGCTTATATTGAAATCCTCTGACATTCTTCTTACAAATCCTCGTTTTGTAATTCTAATAAGTGACCATTGTTTTGTTTCGATCTCTCCCCTGCACTTCCGCGTTCGTCACTTCTCACCGGTGCATGCACAAAGCTGACCTCATACCTCATCAGCCCGGAACTGCTTCTGTGTACAACAGTGAGACGGCAGGCTAGATTAAAGTGATTATTAAGTTTTAAATATGGTTATTTTTCGTACAAAAACGCATCGATTCGCTACAGAAAGACTTTTCTCACCCCCCCGGAGCCGTGTGAGACAATTTATGGATGGGCGCTTTTTATTTAAATTCTTTTGGACTGAAGCAATGCAAAACAACCCACTGAGTGCAACGATAGAGCTTGAAAGATCAAAGACAATTTTTTTTTTAATATAACTCCGACTGGATTTGTCTGAAATAAGAAAGTCATATACACCTAGTATGCATCGTGGGTGAGTAAAACGCAGCCTAATTTTCTTTTTGGGGTGAACTAACCCTTTAACAGTGATCTGTTATAATAGAGCTAAATGTGGTTATTTTAATTAAATTCAAGACTCTTGGCTGTCTGAGTAAATAATCAGCCAAGAAAAGCAGTTCAATAAACATGCATGGTAACTCACAAAGTGTGCTGTGTTGTATACTGTATTTTGGCAAATGAAGTACGTATAGTGTAATAGTATATGTTGCAGTGTACACTAATGGCGCTTTTCCACTGCATGATACGGCACGGTACGGCTCGGTACGGTTCACGTTTTGGGGGGTACAGTGCCTGGTACCTGGTACTTATTTTAGTACCACTTCGGTTGGGGTTCCAAACGAACCGTACCGTTACCAAAATGTGACATGAAAACCCTGCTGATCACTGATTAGCCGGAGAGAATCGTCACTACCTGCACACTGAACTTGCGACACAAACACAAAAGAACCGATAGATTTAAATCAGCACAGCCAGCGAGGATCGAACGCAACTGTTTTGAACAAACGCACCTTTTTTAACAACCAAAAAATTTTTTTTTGTGGTCTGTTGAGGAAGTACAAACGTTCCTCTCGTTGATAGCAGAGGAACAGATCCAGCGAGAGCTTGATGGGGCGACACGGAATGAAAAAGTTTATTTTAGGAGTCGTGGAAGTAGAGGCGGCGCAACTATAACAACATATGAATAATCCCACCCACTCTAAAGCAGCACTGAACTGCAGTGGAAACGCAAACCAAACCGAGCAGAGCCGTACCATGCAGTGGAAAAGCGCCAAAGAGGTAGTTCGGTAGGTATGTAAGATGCACGAGCAGTGGGTCCTTGTTGTTGAGTTGCCGTATGCGGCCAGTTCAGTATCGTGGAAAACAAAACTTTCCGCAGGGTAATTAAAGTGAGCAAAAGTAAAATTATAATTTACAAAAACTTTTTATTTAAAAAATGCTGCTCTTTAGACCTGTCTTTTCAACATATTAAGGCAGCACTTTAGTAGTATATATCACAAATACCGTATTTACTTGTAAAAACAAAAAGTGTTTTTGTTTTACAACATGATTCTCATACTAATAATAAATAATAACCATTTTTCTTGAAACCAAATCACCAAAATTTCGAACTACTGAGCTGAAAAATGAGTATTTTATGAATATATATAATATATATTACATTAATAAAATAATACATCACTCTATTAATATTGTATTTATAATCAAATACTGACCTTACCTAAATAATCTTTGAATGGTCCATGACAATGAACTGATTCATTCCTCACTACTTTCCGCGCTAATAAAAGCAGGCATATAGATAAAACTATAATTTCTTACAGTCGTTTTTCTTCTTGGATTTGGGGTGAAATATGTGGGGACATTTGTGTGTGCCGCAGTCACCGGCCCATTATTAAGCCACTTTCAGATACCGCACTATCAAATATCATCAAATCGTGCCTTCAGCCATACTTTAACATATTCTTTTGGAAAGAATATAATGATGTCTAAGTGAAGGAGAGAGAATGAGTGCGGGTTTTTGAAGTGGACACAGGTGCAGAGGATGAGAGACTTTTAAGCTCCTTTATCAAACCCCAAAGACCTGCAGTCACAACCAGACCGGACTCTTTTTCCCCCGACTTTCTTTATTCCGGTGACCTGCAGTCATTACCTTCTGTGGAAATGAATGAGCAGGGTTAAATAGCTGCCAATTTCTTCCTCCTTCAAAGATCTTTGAGAGCGGCGAGTACGCCCAATAAACCCACACCCCTCTTATGTTTTATTCAGCTCATTTCAGAGCGCTGCCGAACGCCCGGCTTTAAGCTGATTTCCCGATTCGTTTTAAATCCCGTCCGCATGCAAAAGTTCCCCTCTTTTTACAGCCCCCGTTTTAATGAATAGATGTCCAATAAGGACTTTTATTGTCTTAGCATATGTTGCTTTTATTAGCTGAAAATAATTACGTTCTTCGGATCACCTCGGAAGTCCTTCCGAAAGATAAAAACGAGATAGTTTCACAGTGGCTGCACAAGTCCTTCCGAGTCCAATCGTTTTCCCCCTGGGTGCGCTGTGTCCTAATACCCCCACGCTCATTCATCCCGGCCCGGCCCCCTCCCTTCATCGCAGGCTGGAGTGTGTCGGCTTTCTCATCAGAAAGTGTGCTCCACACCAGGGCGATGTTCTCTTAGAGAGCCAGGATAGACTGCTGAATGATTACCACTTCAGCTGTGTTTATTTCCCAACTTGCTCTGTGTCCGATGTCACTTTTCTCGCTTTCTTGTGTTTGCTTTGAGTGGATGACCACCGGCGCTTTATTCTGAGGCTCTTTCACAGTGACTGGCCATTACTTACACCACTGTGAACTCTGTCTGAGCGCTAGGCGCCCTTTTTTCCTGCGTCGACCTCGCTTTTAGCGGTCAGGAGGCGTCTCTGGTGTCATATAGAGACTGTCAGACCTGAAATGTAGAATTGAAGTGAAGACCCTCATATCTAGAGATGAGTAATTTATCTGTCCACACCAAAGGGTTGAGGTATGTCTGGTTAGTGTGGTCTAGTTTGCCCCTGATTGTAGTTGTCATAACTACACCATTATGTGGGCAAAAATCATCTTTCTGCATTGGCGGATATTCAGAAGTAGCTGTGTATTTTAAAGGTAGTTGTTTTTTTCCCAGCCAAAAATGACCAGACTTTTATAAATTGCTTGTAAAGCTCTTGTCTCTGCTATTATCACTCTTTTTGTCAACTAGTTTTCTTTCATTTAGTACAGGTTGTGTATTTCATTTTGGAATTGATTGGTCATAGGCATCATTGATCTGAGCTCATGCACCTTATATGAAGAAGCCCTGTTTTATAGATTTTTTTGGGGGGCAAAATTCACTCAAAAATTGAAGTGTGTAAGCTCAGATCAATGAGGCCAAAAAAACGAAGCAAAAAAAACAGAAAGGAAAATATTTAAAGTTCTTAAAAAAAAGTGATTCCATGCTATATTATAATTTGGTTATATAGCATAACATAAAATTTATAAGCAATTTTTATCAGCTTTCCTTTACTCACCCTCATGTCATTCCAAAGCCATATGGCTTACTTTCTACTGTAAAACAGAAAAGGAGAAGATTTGAAAAATGTTCACGCTGCTCTTTTTCCATGCCGCGTGGAGGTTGGACTTCGTATGCCCTTTGATGGCACAAAAAGGAAAAATGCCGCCATAGTTAGTGTGCATAAAACCTTAAATGTAAGACTGGGTTTTTACTGAAAGCTTGCCTACAGCTGTGGTCCCCTATTGTATTGTTAATTGCAGGTTTAACAAGTTTTTCATGTAAATAAATAAATAAAAACAGAGTAGAAGACTCGTTTACGTTGCACAAAATGAATAAATACAAAAACTAATCTATTTAACATAAATTATTTTGGTGTTTCTTTTTTTCCCTCTGGCACCTGGTCTTTGGAGCTGTTTAATTTTTTTTTAAAGCATAAATACTGAATATAATAAAATGAGGCAAGACAATCTGGGTGTGTTAGCTGGTTGACCCTCAGGCTGTGGGAAATCTCATGGGTCGCCTCTCTCCTGCACACCGGTCGCCAACATGATGTTATTACTCTCTCCTTGAAGAGTGGGGAATGGGTTTGTGGGAATGGTCTCCACCATCAAGTAGAACGAGACTCGGGGGAGACTGAGGCGCCTTTTCCCCATTTCCATTACACACAGGCCTCCGCGTGTAATAAGGCGATTTTAATAGGATTAATGCATGTGTGGTGCAAGGTCCTTGCTCCCTTAGGGCCTGACGAAAAGAATACGAGAGTGGTGTAATCATCAAGCCTGCACGCGCATTGATCATCCTTTACCACCTGCTTCTGGATTGAAGAGAAAGATTCTCAGTCGGTTATGAGGACCAATGTTGAACTGAAATGTCTCTGTCCAGTGAGGTGTTTTTTTGTTGTTCCACTTTTAGCATAAAATGGTTTGAAGAATCGGGGGATCTGTATGAGCTGTGAACGCAGAGCTTATAGCGCTGTTGCTAGAGATGTGTTAGCTCCTTGCGCTGATATAGGAGACGAGGTTTGAGTCTGACTACCTTTATACCATCATACATTAATAGGCGCAGCATATACATTTCTAAATCATTTTGAATCCGTGTCGTGTTAGGACTGTGATTTCCCGGTTAAATTTGACGCTTGTTCTGCCATTTGTTTGGCTCTGATTTATAGTATTGTTTAGGGATCTATTACTTATTTTTTTCCTGTTCCTTGACCTCCATTTTGCCTTGACCTCCGGTCCGTTCCTGTTCATTTTCAGGCTATTCACAGTTTCAGTGTAGATGCACCATATTGTTGTCTGCCTGCTTCATCTGTTTGCTCTATGACTGTGTACATTATCACTGTTCTCCTCGGGAGAGGAGATGGTTCAATCCCAGCCCCTGCGCTCTGAAAGGACCATTATTCCTCTGTTTTTCAGGCCGTGGTGGTGTGTGTGTTGTGTGTGTGTGTGTTCAGAAGTTTGTGATGTGTGTTTTGTGTGTAAATCCTCTCTTCCAGCGGTTCATTGGGCAGAGAAGAATGGCCATGGCAGCTGTTTACTCTTTACCCAGTGTCCCCCTCACAGCTGGCCGGAGCACGCTCAGATGAGCTGTCAGCTCGCTGAGAGCACCGCCACTGAATGCTAAGGTAAACAAAAACGAGGGGAAAGACAGAAAAACAGATGGAGAGAGAGGTGAAAGAAAAAGAGGAACTGCGTAAATGTTGTCGGGATTGGTTTTTCATGCTCTTTTGTGATAGAGATGTGACTTTTGGGGGTTTGGATCGGGGAGGTTCCTACTGGACAAACAAAATCTGTGAAACTCTGTAATTTTTTGACAAAAAGTGACTCCCAGGAACTAGATGTCAAAAACAAGATAAATATAAGACTATGAATATGGTCTGCACTCCACTTTTGAAAATAAAATTCATAATAGAGGAATAAGAAAAGTCACAGATGTTTCGGATAAAAGTAGCTACATTTAATTAATTAATTTTTTGTTTTATATGAATAATTAGCTATTTAGTATGGGACACACACATAAGGGTTTAAATTATTAATTCTTATTATTATTATTTTCACAAAATTCAGTGAAAGGGGTGTTTCTCTTCGAGATCAACTAATATTAGATGATTAGTTTTGTTTTTTATTTGTTTTATAATAGGATTATAAGAATTTGGATGTCTACACACAGTAAAATAATATTTTGCATGATTTAATTATTAATAAATTCTTAACAAAGACAAGAAAAGCTTACTTATAAATATATAAGCATACAATAACTACACAACATACTTTAAATGCACTTTATACCAAATATGGGATACCATATTTTGGAAACATAATATGGCGATAAATAGGGGCTTGTTAGTTGCGAACAAGAATGTTGGTTTGGTTGTTAACTGATAAGACCACATTTCACCCACAAATTAAACAGAGAAAAAATATATATATTTTATATTTTTCTTACAATAACATGGTAACAGGGTTGATTGATTGAGCTTGAAGAATGCTGTCAACACTACAATTTATGAAAATATTGTGATAATCAGACATTTACCTGCCAAAGGTCCAATTAATGTCACTTCCTGCATGACATGGTATGTTATTGAAAAAGCTAAACAGTTATACCAGGTCTAAAAAACAGAGGAATTGAACCTTTATTTGTTTTCAAAAAAGTAACGGGACACTAATCAGTACACTATTTATGGAAAGTGCCAGATAGGTTGCAGCAATTCAATAGAACTCCGACAGTTTTTTTTTTTTTTTCAGTGATTACACTGTAAGTCTATTGTCAGTTTTAGAGTGCTGAACTGTGGGTAATATGGGAAATAATTACGTGGCACAATGACGAGGTTGACGTACATATTCCGATTCACCCTAATATCGCTAAACCATCCGAATTGAAAATCACATCATGGCAAAGAACCAAACCACTGAACATCTTGTTACAATGATTATTTATTAAATTTAAAATATCTTTAGCACAGATTAAAAATCAGACACCTCCAACTATCATGGTCGTCATGAATTGAAAATAAACATTCCTAAAAAACAGTCCCTTTTCCTCCATTGGATCCATGATCTCCTTCATAGAATAGTCTCTGGTTTGGTTATAAATGTACAGGTTGTTGCATAGGGCTGAGGCAAAACTAATCGCAATACTCTTGGGATTCGCTGAAGTCAATCACTGCATGGCCATATAACAGAATATAGCAAGATACATGATATGTACAAAAAAGTGCTGAAATAAAAGACATTTGCCTTTTGTTTGGTTGTTACAGTCAGAAAGCCAGGATACACTTTGTAATAGCCCAACACAAACAGAACAAAATACCAATAAAATACACGTCATTATTCTGTGAGCATATGAAGTTTGGTTTTGAAATGTAGGGCCATGGTTCGAAATCCAGACAATTAACATTGATCATCCTCCCTCCCCAATATCATGTTGATATCGTGTTTGCCTCAACCCTCTTACAAAAATGTCTGAAGGATAACAAGAAAAGACACTGGGAATGACAGCCAAAGATATAATTGCTTATACCAAAAACAAAGTCAAATAAAATAAAAAAATCACTATTTTTCACATCGGTTTATGAGATCATGTTTATTTGACCAATCGTTTTATTATGTTACTTTTTCTCAATTCACTTATTTTTTTTTTTTAGCACATGCCATATGCATTTTTGATTATAAAAGTACCTGAAACAATTGCTAGAGTGTCAGCATGCATAGCTGTTCAATATTTACAGATGTATGTACAACACAGAGGAACCGACAGCAGAGGTGGACAGATCTCTCACGACAACATGAGACCGATGACGGGAAAATTTACACCATTTTTCTTAACCTATTACATGCAGCAAAGACAGAAAATTCATCACAACCTTTCTAGAAACAAAGGGATATAACTCTTACCCAGTAAGGTCATCACTTGCATTTTCAAGTGATTTTCTCTGCTGATTATAACGTGATGCTCTATATACTCTACATTGTGAGCGTGTTGGAGAAACTACATGGAAAAAGGATCACGTCCGTTCACGTTGTAGAGCGACACCAGAACTACAGGAAAACTGGGGTACTAGTTAACAGCGAAAAAACTATGTCTGCCAACTATAAACTCTCAGCCAGCACAGGACTTTAATACTGATGGTAAAAGAGGAATTAAATCACAATTTATACACTAGATACAGTCAGATTTTACCAGGTGTGCATGATGGGGACGCCATTCCTGGGTTTAACAAATAGAAGGCGTGAAATTGTAGGTCATTTCCTTTCTGGAAATATTAAACACCTGTATTAATCAAAAAGAAGCACGCTAACCAGACACTATGAGCATATGTGATGGTAAATATACAATTATGCGCAGCAGGATTTTAGACCAATGAGATTTCACGATGGGCAGGACTACCTAGCATGAAAAATTGCACAAGTAGAAACCAAGCATGTTGCTTTATCGTATTCCACCTTGTTAGGATATGGTGTTATCATCTCAATTATTTATTGCTAAACAAAATGACTTATTTGGATCTGTGTGCATGAGGTTTCATATTGAAAATTGCATTTGATACAGGAAGACATTAGTTATTTACGCACGTAAAAGTGACAAATGGACTTATTGCATGACTTTGGAGTTTTATCTTATGTCCATTTTCGGCCTTTGTTATATTTGAAAGAGGAAGCGTTTAAGTGTTGCTCTTTGTTTTATTTGCTTTGGTTTGGTTGTTAGTATTGCTGCAAAAATGATCAAACGGATTTGGAAGTTTGTGTTTTCTTAGAAGTTTGAATACTTCAGTATTTAACTCAATGGTTCTTCAACTGGTGGCTCTCAACCCATTTTTTGTTCAAATTGTGGAGAGAAAGGAAAAACGATGTTGGCGGCAAAATTGTTGGCGTCAAAGGCCGTTTGTCCAATCAAATTTGTGGTTCACTTGGTAAAAGCTAGCAAAATTAGGCAGATAACAACATACCTCATCCTCATCATTGGGAAACCATGAATAAAACTATGCAACATCAAAGACTTTTGTATGACAGACAGTTCTAGTCGTGTGTTGGGACGTCACTTAATGTCCCATGATAAATCTTGGGTCATGAAGCAAAACCAGTTGATAACCACCGCTTTAACTGATCTGTAGCTCTATCGCTATCTCTGTTTTCTGGGCTGAGCTCTTGATAAATGCGAGCAGTACCTGGTCCAGCATGTTAATGCGTTTTATCATAAAGCTTATCAGCCCAAAAGGGTCATCAGGGTCAAGTGCCAGGAGGTTCAGCATAACGGCAATAAGATCCATGTTCTCTTATTCAGTCTGACAATCCAATCTCACCATCTCCCTCAGCTAAATACACCAAAGCAGGAGGCTCATGGTTAGAAACGCTATTATTGTCCTGCTGCTAACGGATAAAGGAAATGGTTTTCCAGTCTAGAGCCTCAATGGATCAATCGCAGATCTATATTTAGTGAGGATGCATCTGAGAAAGCTTGATGGGAATGTATTCAATGTTCAAAGTTCTAATAAAGCACATGTACTAAACCCCAACTGAACAATCGAGCCGACTATACGGCGAGCGTATCTGAGTTAAGCTGTAATTCAGATGGCGATTACTGTAAGAAAGTCGCATAAGCTAACTGCTAGTTCTGCGTTAGCCCCATTCAGTTGGCGCAGCTCTAATATGGGGCTGCTGGGATTTAACCATGTGTTCTCCCTGCATCTAGGAAGACTAGGCAGGCTTTGGAAATGGGCTAAAATGCATTTGGAAGAGGGTTCGGATTCATTTCAGCCCATTGTTTGGCTTAGGGACAGCAGCACGCTAGCCAGCGCTGAAATCAACACTCCACATCCATTAGCGCTGGTAATCTCAGTCACGCTAGTCTTCACAGTGCGTCATTACAGAAGGCATTAGCAGCACCAAGTGGCGGCTGCAATGGAGCATGTGCGCTTGTGAGGAGTGTATTAGCGTTAACTTTGAGCTGGTGGGCACTGTATTCTAATCAAGGTGAGGTGACAAGAAGGACACATGAAGAACATGTAAGAATCCGCTGAAAAACACTTCTTGAACTAGCCTGAAGTGGTTTGTTAGATACCAAGATAGTTTGGTCAGTGGTCAGGCTAATCTGATTGTCTGGTTTTGGGTACTTCTCAGCTGGTCAGGCCAGAAGAGCAGATGGCCAACCAGTTAAACCAGATTAACACCAGCCTGCTCAGGTGTTGAAGATGAGCTGAACCACCTCAGGCTGGTTTAAGCTGTTTTTTCCCCCTGCTAAAATAAAAACGTGGCGCGTAGCATTAGCATACATGCTTAAAACACGTATGTGACCATAAAGGCGTAAAATATTGGGACATTATGAAAATCAATACTTACAGGCCATTTATATGGTTTCTAAACCTTTATTCTGGGTTTGGATTTCAGAGCACATCTGTTATTCCTAATGAGCTTATCGAAAGCTAAGAGGCATTGTGGGCAATTTGCTCAAAGTCTAACATATTCTCCTATTAGAACCTCACCTTAATAACCAGGGAAATAATTTCACACAGCTTTGAACACTTTTTGTGCATATGGCAACATTAAATGTTATTACAAGAGCAGTGAATCCATAAAGTGCATCTTTGCATATTGACTCACTGCGTTGGGTTCGCTAGAGGGGTTGAGTGACATTTTCCGTCCTTTCATATTCCCAGCTTCAAATATGTATTAACTTATCACTGCAAAAGCAGGTAAGACTCCAGAAAGATCCATCCTTTTGATGTCATGTTTATTGCCGCGCTAACCAAAGCAACATGCAGCATCTGTGTACTTCAAAAGACGCTCGGTCCGACACACGCAGATACAGAAAAACACACAAACTGGAGTTAAATGGGGATGAGCGCGTGAAGTTCGCTCGCTGAATTTCTGACTACAGCCTTGGCTTTCTTCCTGCGAGTTTGTGTGTGCGTGTGTATCTAATAAGCGTTCTGTCACAGTCTTTGCCAGCTTGAGCTACAGCTGTTGATTTGGCTCCTTAAATGAGCCAAAGTCTTTGTACTGTTGCGACGCGTGTGTATTTGCGTCCGTTTAAAGAGTTGGCCGTCGGTGCACGTCCCTATAAACGTCTGCCAGATGATCTCCTTAACATTGCCCTGCACTTTTTTTCAGATCTGAGCCGCTCCTGGACTATTTGAAGATAAAGCAGCCATCTATTTCATGTGCATCTCACAGAAGTTAACTTCCTGCAGGAGTCGCGTGTGAAGTAGCGCAGGACGGTTTCTTCTGTGAGAGGAGGGACATAAAAGACGAGTCTGGAAACATTTGAACTGCACGTCAACTCTAATTCTGTCTGACATGTTTTTCTTTTCCTCTGAATCTTCATCGCTCTTTCCCCAAGACTCCAAGTTAAAACCCCGGGATAACTAACCGTCCCTGACAATTAGCTGCTTATCGGTCATGCGGAAAAGTGCAGAGCATCTGTAAGACGTGAAGAGTCATTTGTTTTTGTGTTAACAATCAAACCCGAGGGCATGAACTAAATAAACACTAAAAGAGGCATGACTGGGGGCGTACGTGTTGCGTATCGGACCCAAATGAGTGGTTTTGACGGTTCATGAGAACTTCAGTAATGTGAGGGGTTTGGATTGCTAGGCTGACCTTTGAACTGTGGGTAAACACGGACACCACTATGATCTTAAAACTAGTTTTATGACAGATGATTTTTTTCCCTCAAATGTTTGAGTGGGCCAACATCTCAACTTTTGACTCAACCAATGGTGTGACCTTGAAGACTAACTATTTTTCGAACAATGGAAAAATGGAGGACTGTTTTCTGCAATTTCACTTGTAGTGGCTAGTTTGGTGCCAAAATTACACCTTGACTTCACCTTTACATCTTAAAAAAAGTAATTCTAGTAACTGCTTCCTGTCTAAAAAGGGGTTCACACTGAAAACGATTAAGTCGCTGGCGTTTGCCAAAGTCGTAATAGCAGCTGCAGTACTTGTATCTGTGTATCTGCATTGGTGTTCACCTAATTTGAACTCGCCAATGGTCTTTGTCGGCCTTGTCGTGTCAAATCGACAACTCTTATTAAAACAAATGACTTCCGGTTGCTTTGTTGCTGCAAATCGCTGTCAGTGTGAACGGCCCTTCAGAGATGTTCATGGGGCTTGACCATTTATGCATGCGTTACAGAGGATACTGGGATTTGGGGTATACGTCTCTGACTTGGGTACCCTTCCATTGGATATCTTTGTGCTGGATCCCTTGTTTAGGATTTCAATTTGTGTGTGTGTACGTGTAGATGCCTTCTCCAGCAATGACAGAAAGTCCCCGTTGACTCGGTGACATCCAGAAATCCCTTTGACATGAGATGAATGGACAGTTTTGGCAGGCTGCCCCACAGTCGTCTTTGCAAGACTTCCCCAAAGCACTTCCTTTCTGCTATGTACAGTAGCTACAACTATACTGTTTTTGTGTGTGTGTTGATCATTGTCTGTGATTCTTGGCAGGCGTACAAGAGATATACAATAAACCTGCCAATTGAGTGCTTCTCAGTTCCAGTTTCTGAGATATTATATCCTGTTTTTTCCTACTTATAGAGGAGATAACGGCAAGTGCAGGTCATTGCTATTGTTGTCGATTGGTTTTTCTGTGAACCATTGAACCCTAGAGAACGTACAGCATTCAGACAGCATGAGGTTTGAGTCCACCTTAAAAGCTTTTATAGAACTTGCCAGAATTGAACACTTCCACCATAAACCAGCTCATCTCAGTGGTTCCTAGACTATTATTTGGCAGGTACCTATATGACAGCATGCAGATTGTTGACCGATGTACAAGTACAACAGGAACTCCGTTTGAACAAGTTCACAGTCTATCCCATGGTGTCTTTCGACAGTCTGTGAAGCACTTCCCCCCCCATCTCACGATCAGTTTTAGGGGGAAAAAAGCAAGTCTCAGATGGTTAGAGGTGTCTTTGGTATTGCCCCGACCCTTTGAAGAGCGTCACCCAGTTCTTCAGGCTCCATACAAGAACAACAGTATTTATTTTTGCTCACATTGCTTCAGTTTATTCTGATATTTTCATTTTTGTTTCCACAGCAACAGGGAGCGGCCACTACAGTCTACTGCGCCGTGGCTCCAGAGCTGGAGGGTATCGGAGGGATGTACTTCAACAACTGCTTCCGCTGCTTGCCCTCTCCGCAGGCCCAGGACCCCACGGCTGCCCTCAGCCTCTGGGAACTCAGCGAGAGGCTCATCCAGGAGAGATCCACCCCCCCTCAGGTGCTCTGACCCCTCCTGGCCTCGTGATCCTCGCAGGGTCACCTACATGAACGTCACGGCTATGTAGAGGAATCAGGCATAAGATAATCATTGTTTGAAGGGGCAAAAAAGATGAGAAGATGCAATTCTAAACTGTACAAGGACGTTGGCAATCAAGCTTGGAAGTTATCTGGGAATCGGAAACTAGAACGACACGGGCTGGGACTTCTACAGCAGATAAAGAGATGCAGAGAGACAGCGAGAGATGCAATTCAATTGTGTTTCTCTCGTTCTCAAAGGCGTAGTCACTCAATCCGGCATTAGGGTTTAACTAGGTCTAGATCACTCTATAAATGTCTCCTTAACAAGCAATAACATTTGAGTTGTCTTTAGAGGGGGTCTATATGGTTTAAATGGATGTGTACAGAATACAAATACTCTGAGATCAATGTCAACCTTTACGTCTGTACAGATAAAAACGTTGAATAAATGTTGTAACGCCGTAACCGACAAAGACAATGCAGGAAATTTACAATTTGTGAACTATGTACAAACATGGTGTCTTCACATTGCTAAGAATAAGCCTGTATTCATATCCTGTACACAATATACACAAGATGCTGTTCTGAAAGAATTTGAATGCTGTTGTCTTTCTTCACCCCATCTGGCTAGAGCCTCCCAACCACCATTTATAAAACGCTGGGCTAATGTGAAGTACAATAAAACAGCATCTGGTACGAGAACCGGAGGGCCGTCAGAGAGACAGAAAGAGTCCATGTGGTCTGGAAATATCTGGTGGAAGTTCCGTTTTGAATTCCTTTTATTGTCTGGACTGCATCATCAAGCATGCAGGGATGTTTCAAGGCTTTCCTAATTTGTTTTTTATTGTTGGCGAGACATCCGACTAAAATCAGTGTCGAGTCAGTAGAAGGGGATTGTGGGTAAGGCTGAGGAATGGCACTCAGGTTGATAAAGGGTTTCTGATTTCTCTCAATCCTCCATCATCTTCCTCCTCCTCATCTTTGTCTTCATCAGGGGTGGATTTTGGAGAGGTTGTGCTTTGTGGCAGTCTTGGAGCCGTGGGTCACCCTAAGCCAGAAGCATTCCAGTGTTACACTGTCTGTAAAGAAAGAGAAAAAGAGATTTGTTTAAAAATTTAAATATGATATAACGTATTCATTAAAGGGGTCATATGATGCAATTTCAATTTTTACTTTCTCTTTGGAGTGTTACAAGCTCTTGGTGCATAAAGAAGATCTGTAAAGTTGCAAAGACTAAAGTCTCAAATCCAAAGAGATATTATTTATAAAAGTTAAGACTCTGCCATGCCCCCCTAAAACTGCTCGTTCTAACACGCCCCCACATATCTACCTCACTATGTGGGAAGATTTGCATAATGCCGCCCAAATGTTCACGCAAAGAAAGGCGGCGTAACTTGTGAAAGTCGTTGTGAAAGCGAAACTACTTTGTTTGGTCCTTTTTGTTTTTTTTTCTTCAAAAGGCCGTATCGTGCCAACATAGGCTGCCAATCACAGCACACCTCGCTTTTCAGACCGATGAGCTTTGTAAAAATTGACACGTTTCAAAAAGGCGGGGCATAGAGGAGAAAAAATAATGTACAGTATGGTGAAAATAATGTTTGTTTGTTTTTTACTTTAAACTGCATAAACACAAATTTCATTACACCAAATATTGTTATTTTTAGCAGCATCATATGACCCCTTTAAACAAAAAAACACTACATTTTAGTCAATTAAAACATCACAACAGACATCTTACTCAGAAAAAAAAATCATAATCATTGTTTTAAATAGTTTCTAGGCCGTGAAACTAGTTAACAAATAGTGCTGAGAAATTAATTTATTGAATTTGATTCATTTATTGGATCAGTTTAAGATGATTGATTTTAAGCTAAAAAATGATTAACCTTTTCCTCATTTTAATTAATTCATAAATCCATTCATGATTTTTTAAAGTTACAAATAATAATAAATATAGTTAAATATCACAGATTGATTGCGTCAAATATTGAGTTATGCCGTTAAACTGACCTCACAGCTACTACCTTGAAAGTTGAGTGATTTGAGTGAGTGAGAATGTATTCAATAAAATCATTAAAAAGAACTGGTTAAAAAATGTGTTCATAGACATTACTACTAATAAATGATGCATGCTCAGCATACAGTACAAAATGTTTTATACACTACTTAGATTTATTATTGTAAATTGTAATTTATTATTGGTGAACAAATGCGCACATTGGGATAACTAAATTAGGAAGAGTCTTTTATATTCCAGGCACAGTGAAGAGCACTTCTCTTGAGATTTAAACAAAGAAAGTCTCCTTGTGCGTCAGGGGTGAGCGAGTTTCCCAGGAGTGACATGAGCTGGACCCTTTATCGCCTGTGTGTTTAGCGAGGCTTTGACCATGACCCGGAACAACTCCATAAACAAACGGCCCGTCACACGCATTACTCGCTCCAACAGAGTAATTGACACATCAAGAAACCAATCATAAAGGAGTCCTGTCCCGCCCTTTCACGCTTGTGTGGCCAATGAAATCAATAACCTGGACCAGCAGACGAGGATAAAAAAAAACTAGCACACCAGAAAATCAGATGGCATTTCAACACAAATGCAATACAGATCTGGTTTAGTGTGTCAAAATATGTACAAAATATAAGCTTGTTCTGTTCCCAACATGCGAGAAAAGTGCAACCCAGCATGTGATTTGAAGAACCGGTTGTGTAATGCTCAGAGTACATACTCTCCTGCACAAACAGGGTTGCGTAATGTACATGTAGACGGTGTACACTTCTCGGTGCAGGTGACCTATCTGTGTTTGCTCCCACACACACACACACCATGACGCAATGCCAGAATTGCACACATGGATTGGGGTACGATATTGAAAGATGGACGAGGTGTTCCTTGTACATCCATGGGATAAGACTGAGACTATGGCACTCATAAACAAACAAGCTGTTCCTTCTGTATTTTCGAGTTGAGCGTGTGGGATTGGAGGTGGGGCGGCACTCTATTTCTGGTTCCACTCAGTCTCTTCCCTGTTCGCGCTCTCTTTCTTGTTCTATCTGTTCTCTCCAGAGAGGTAGAGAGGTATGGGAGAGGTAGAGGCAGTAAAAGTGTCACCGTGTAATGAATGGGCCCCTGATGGAGGGAGAGAAAGAGAGTTGGGGGGGGGGGAGGGGGAGGTAGAGGAGAGACTGGTTGTTATTTGTCTGAGATTGAGGGAGGATAGCTAATGATGTGAGGCATGTAAACCTGAAGTGGCACTAAACCATTTGTGTATGTGTGGGAACTGGTGGGACCGCCCCGATCCTGGATAGCGGGAGATAAAGTGGGAACACAGATGTAGTGTTTCTGGGCCAGCCAGGTGTCACATACTGTATTGTTTGCAAATGGCTGAACATAGATAGGAAAGCTTCCAATTTCCAGTCTCAACAAGGGTACCGCTCGGCAAGGTCTTATCTAGGGGGCACGGGAACTAGAGGGATTCTTGTAGCACACATCCACGATGTCTGATATTATGTTTAGTGCCTAGCGCTGAAGCACATTTTAAACAGATAAAGGTGCCGGCTTATCCCTACCACAAGGAAGAAGTCTGATCAGAGCATCTATCCGCAGATCTACTGGGAGATGCACTTCATCTTTGCGTTGATTTCCATCTCTTACCAACCTCTCGACTATCTATGACCTATAGAGGTGACAATAGAAAGCTTTGGGAGAATCTCAACTCTTCATCGTAGCCACATAGAGCAACTTGGCCAAGATTGACAATCGTCTGACCTACAAAAAGGGCACAAAAGATTTTTAAATGTGTCTTAAATGCACCCAGAACAAACAATACCCAATAATAACATGCACTAAATGATGTTGACAGTGTGCCACAGGTGACAGGGCATCTGAGCTTTCCGCCTCGAGGTCTTCTGGAAAACTGTTGGCTCTGTGTTGGCTTGCATCCTCTGCTCAAGCCTCTCTACCTTCGGGGAAGTCTGGGTGGCCATCATTTGGGTTTTATGACCCTTTTCTGCCTCCCCAGCAGGAGGAGCAAATGCTCAGCTGGGTCTAGACAGACGCTGGTGATATTGCTTTCCTCAAGGCATAGATTCGCATATAATAAAAACAACAGCTTTGCCAGTTGTGCCAAGTTTGGCCCCAATGATGTCTTGGAAATACTAGTTGTTATCCAGATTCGCAAGAGTTTATTAGCCAAATATGCAACTAGACTACAGAGTTAAGCTATTTGGGAACTAGTCATTGGTTGGGAATCTAGATAATAGTTGATCGAGAGTGTTCAGATCAGGTCAGCAGTATCTAAAAAGGTAGTCAGGCTAAGACAGACAGGCAAGTAGAGGTCAATCCCAAAAAGATCTTATCCTACAACTCAGGGATCAAGAAGACCCCTTCAAAGTAAAATCCAAGCTTTCTTTTCCCAAATCCCAGAGAGACGCTGTGCAAAAACCTGCAAAAATGATCTCAACTGCTTCTATAACCATGCATGTCCTGCCAAGAAGGCCTTTGTGTCTGAGGTACTGGAAGATTCATGAGTGGATGTTTTTCTCGTTTCTTCAACGGAGCCTTATTGATCATTGTATTTGGAATCATTTGATAGTTAATCAATGTTTTTTTTCTTTCAGCACACCGGGCAAGTGCGCCGTTTTTCAAAGGCCGGCCTTGATCCTGGAAACAAAAATTTATACACACCAACTCACCTTGTT
The DNA here is from genome assembly GCA_018155175.1 of Sinocyclocheilus anophthalmus. Lineage (NCBI taxonomy): Eukaryota > Metazoa > Chordata > Actinopteri > Cypriniformes > Cyprinidae > Sinocyclocheilus > Sinocyclocheilus anophthalmus. The sequence goes on from JADLZN010001444.1 coordinate 97,134, forward strand.
CACACAAATCTAGCTTGAATCATAGTTATATTTCACAGCAACATACAACTACCAAAAAAAAGCAGCTTTTTAAACATGACAGTAATTTAATTCGGATACGTACCATGACAAATCTTTTTTTCCCTGCATTTACCTTAGTATTACAATTCATTCAACTTCTGGGTGTTATAACAATGTTATATATCATAACCTACTTTGGTCCTTTTTATCTGCTTTCCTCTCTGTGTCTAGCTTGAAATAGCTGTCTGGTTGTGGTATGTACCATCTAAAACAGCAAGAACGCAAATACACCCGGATTTCCGAGGTAAACTGTAATCTAAAGAACTTCAGAGTTACTGATATGCTGATAAGCATTACATGGTCCTGTCCAGGACAGGCCAGTGTAGTGATGCAAGACAAAAGGTGACTTTCAGAGGTAAACGGATCTCCCATTGACCCCCAGTATATGTCTGCATCACTTCCTGTATGTACAGCCCCGGCTGTAACCAAAAGCCTTTCCCTGAACACTCACAATATATCCGCTTAATCTACCCCCATTTACAACGACACTCTCAATCTGTATCACTCTCCCGCTCCCTCTGCCTGTTTAAATAGGGGAAGAGAGGCATTATGACATCATGTCCTGTAACAAAGCCATCATTGCAGCTGATCGTCTGCTGCTGCATGCCTGTTCTCTGACCTGTACCGACACGTCCGGTTCCCGCTCCAGGATGGGCGGCACATCTGTGAGAAGCGCAGACAGGCTGGAGAGCTGTACCACATGCCAGGTGTTTAATATCAGCACTGCGTGGTGCAATTACCCCGCAGAAATTAGCTTTTAATTCCGTTTTATTGGCCCAATATTGCTTCTGGTGTTTAGGTTTTTAAACATTATAATTAGTTTTGAAAAGATTGGTCGACCTCATTCTATTCCACAATACCCCATGGCTTTAAACAATGCTCAGCGGTGGCATGGATGCAGGTTTCTGGAAATGCCTGGGTTGCGGTGAAACACGATTTTAATAGCGCAGGAGAGCTTTGAGACCGCTGGCTAGAGACGCACTTATTGGTGAATATGCTGCTAAAAATATAAAAAGAATATGATTTTAGTGTTTCGCAAACAATTTCGGTAACCTATTTATGCAAAACGAACAGGAAGTAGAGGGAAAAATGCATGGAACGGACCATTTTACTACACAAAATGTGCTTATGCCATAAAATTGTCGATGGCAGGGCTTTTCAAACTTTTGAATGCAGAAGACCCAAATTCAGACCCATTTATACTGTAATTAATTGTTCTGTTATTAACGTATTACATGAAAAATGTTTAGATATACATACACATACACTGTAGCCTGTTTAAAACACATCCAAGCATAGTAAAATTGAAATGAAATGAATATTGGCTGCAGGAGAACAATTGCATCTTATTCTTAAACTTGCACAGGCTTAGTGGGCTGTGAAATACCAAAGTGTGTAGATATTTTTAATTAATATGATCAATCGTACGGCTCTCGGAGGAACAGATACACTCGATAGAGAGATGCGACCTGGAAAATTTATGATCCACGGCCATCCATAAACTGTCACCTCTCCAGCGCTCGAGATTAGCATGTGATTAAAATGTAGGTCAATATTTATTAAGAGCCGTTATAAAGTCAATGTTAGTTTTATGAAATCCAGTAGCTGACTGCGAGAGAAGTTTATGACTAGATAATACATTTCTTTAGAGGTAGTGCACACTCTGACGCAGTTTATAGGAGACGCATTTATATTCTGTTTAGTAAGTAAATCTAAGTTTGGTAATATGAATGATTAGATTGATTATAGATGGTTTTACTGGTTTTGAACCTTTGGCCTTTGAGAGATCTTAGCTGAATTTATATCAAAGGTCTGGCACAAGTAGTTCCTGTCGTCAAAGAAACGTTTCAGAATGCGGGGAGTTTCAACACACCCCAGAAAGAAGATACTAATCTGCCGTGCCCCTCTTTGCCTTCATGTGTGTGTGTGTGTGTGTGTGTGTGTTTGTGTGTTGTGTGTGTGTGTGTGTGTGTGTGTGTGTGACATAGTTTTATGCACTCAACAGGGCAGTGCATGATGAAGTGCGCTAGAGCTCGCTAGCTATTATAAGACAATAAGATAACAAGCTCTCTTATTCATTCAGAGGAGAATTTCAAGCGGCAGAAATCAGAGTAAAGTACATCCGCCTGCGCTGGGACATTTTTCCAAATTTATCTCCGCTGTCTCTTGACGTTTTAGTCGAAATACTGCGAGTGAAAAAAGCTCTGCTTAGCACGAGATGAGTTGACCTTGTAAACCTTGACTTATTTTGTGCGGAAGAGAGAAAGGGAGGGCGGAGGGAGCAGAGGAGAAGTCGTGCCTGTCATGCCTTTCAAACAAAAAGAAAAACGAGCGCTCGGCCCCGAGTACAATTATTCCCTGCTGTCTGGAGATTCATCAGAGAGAGAGAGAGCGAGCGGCGGAAAAACCGCGGAAAGAAAAATCGAGAGTACCAGAAATCGAGCAAGTGCAGAGAAAAGAGCTAGACGGCCATCGAGGAGAGAAAGAGAGCGAGTGCGAGAGAGAGAGAGGGAGAGGAGGTAAAAAAGGCGAGAAGAAAGAGGATTTGTCAGTGTGCTTTAGTGGAAAGCTCACAGCTAAAGGCTGAGGTGGCAGTAATGAAACATTCATAATCGGCACAGACACGCTTCAACACACTCGCTGACACACTGTTTAAGCACTGCCGCCACTCCAAGGTCACTCTCTCTCTCTCACACACACACCACACACACACAACACCCACCCACACACACACCCCCCTGAGAACAACAAGACCTGAACAGTGTAACGGAGCCTCACTCCTCTCTCTCACACAACACAGAGACACACAACAACCACACACACCTGAGAACAACCAAACTGAATCAGTGTGAACAGTAGCCTCACGTCGTCTCCCTCACCCACACACCACACACCCACACACACACACACACACACACACACACACACACACCACACACACACCTGAGAACAACCAAGACTGAACAGTGTGAACAGGAGCCCTCACTCTCTCTCACACACACACAGGACACACACACACACACACACCGCACACACACACCTGAGACAACCAGATGAACAGTGTGACGGATCCTACTCTCTCTCTCCACACACACACACACACAACACACAAACACACACACACACACCTGAGAACACCAAGCACGAACAGTGTGAACGGAGCCTCTCTCTCATCTCTCTCTCACACACACACACACCACAACACACACACACCTGAACAACCAAGACTGAACAGTGTGAACGGGAGCCTCGCTCTCTCTCTCTCTCACACACACACACACACACAACCTGCAGACACCAGACTTAACAGTGTGGACGGGCCTCGCTCCTCTCTCTCACACACACACACACACACACCTGAGAACAACCGAGACTGAACAGTGTGAACGGGAGCCTCGCTCTCTCTCTCACACACACACCACCTGAGAACACCCAGACTGACCGTGGAACTGGAGCCTCGCATCTCTCTCTCTCTCACACACCCACAACACACACACACACACCACACACACACAACACACCTTATGAACAACCAATCACGAACAGTGTGCCTGGCGCGTCTCTCTCTCTCCCTCTCTCTCTCACCACACACACACACACACACACAACAACACCTGATAACAACCAAGACTGAACAGTGTGAACTTGAGCACTCGCTCTCTCACACACACACACACACACACACACACACACACGTTCAACACACTCCAGTCTCACCACCGTCATGTGACTGTTTCTTAGGAGGCATCAGTTTGTGGTTCGACAAAAAATAACTACTAAAATAAAAAATCACTTTTTAACAACTTAGTATTTTTTTCTGTCTTCTAACAATGCATTAGGGTTAGGGTTATCAATAATAATAATAATAACAACAATAATAATAAATGATTAAGATGAGTTAAAATGTTGTAAAATAAGACAGAACAAGCATTAAATAAGCTAAAACCACAGAAAGAGACATTTATTATTTTAATTCACTTCCTCAACACTTTTCTTTCTCTTTGAAGAACCATTTTCTTAAAACCTGAATATACAAGGTGATAAATAAAGTCTAATTTCTAGACCTGGAAAAAGTATAACTCCATGGGGTGGTTTTATAAATTTTATGAATATACATTTGCCAAGCTCTAGAAATTGTGCATAAAAATAGATATTTTTAAGATTCTATATCCAGTAAATCATGAAGAACTGGAGAGTTGGACCATGGGGCACCTCGCAGTCAAAAGGCAGCGTTGCGCGGCAGGATAAACTTACTAAACGAAGTGTTGAGCACTGATGAAGTGTGAAGCGAGCCGGCACACGGAGAACAAACAGTGGCAATAACAGCCTGTTTAATTGTAAGGGTCAGAGAGAGGGCAGAACATAGCTGTGAAAAAAACTAAATGAAGACACTTTTGGTGCAAGAAACCTTGAATAACTTTGTAAGTGGACTTTAGGGAAATAATAAAATGCTATAAAAGTGTAGAATATGAGCTCTTTAAATTGGCAGTGGAAATGGCGTTTATGTGAGACTCTCTCTCTGTCACTGTCCTCCTCATTAGGTCTCGTGTTCAGAGCTCCTCCAGCCGCCATGTTCTGTCTTCAAGCTCATTTTTTTCTCTTTATAAGTTTCTGCAGTGGTTCAATCGATACCTATCAAAAGTATTACATACATAGATTTGTCACCAGTGAATATAGATGCAGCCATTTAAAGGAATAGTTCACATGCAGGTGAGCAAACAGAGATAGAATCTTTGTTTTTAGGTTAATTACTCCTTATCTTACAAAAATTAACCATGGTTTTACAAATTTGCAAATGGCAAAAAAAATTTTGCATGGCAAAATTTGATTTTGGAATCAAATTGTAGATACCAAATTTTATATTGATAGTCTGTTGTCTTATAAAAGAAGTATTTGCGGTTGTAAGTAAATAAATAAAGTTAGTCATGCTGTTTTCAGTAAGTGAGTAGAGTTTCACTACAATCCCAAAAAGCACTGTCCATTTCAACCTCATGTTCTATTTATTACATATAGGAATTTGCTAACACTTATAGTGGCACAGCAATTTAACGTAAAAATGGAATAACACATTAATCATTGTTGTTCCAAACCTGTACAATTTTTTATATTTATACCACACACAAAAGCTATTATTTTCCATAAAATGAAAGTGAATGGGGACTGGGAGTGTGAAACTTCAAAACAAAAAATAAAATGCAAATAAATAAAATAAAAAAATAAGCATTATATTTCAAAGCCATACTACATCTTTGCGTGAGAAACAAACCAATAAATAAATAACACATGAATAATAATAATAATAAAAATAAGCAAAAGCAACAATTTTGTGGAAACACTCATTTTCTGTGAACAATGATTCTGTTTCTACACATAAAGCTTACAAATGACAAGACCTTAAACACTGCTTACGTGTCATATAAACCACTTTTATCATAGTTTTATGCATTTTGTTGTCTTTTCTGCATCTTGAGAGCCCGAGTCCCCATTCATTTTCATTGTGTGGAAAAGAGCAGCTTGAACATTGTGCTAAGCATCTCCTTTTGTGTTCCACTTCAGAAACTAAGTCACAAAGGTTTGAAACAACACAAGAGTGAGAAAATAATGACAGAATGTGCATTTTTAGATGAGCTAATCCTTTGTTAGCTTATTAAAACTAGATGAATGTAGCGCGATGCAATTTAATGCTGGATAATTAGCCATTCTCTCACCCGCACAAGTCTCTCTGCTCATCGCATCTTAGTCTGTTACTAAACCGCAGTCGAGGAGTCTGTGTTAGTCCATCTCTGTGATGTCTGTGAATAAGTCTGTTACTCGGCGTGTTTGCGTTGGCGAACACCATGCTCAGCAAACTTGCCTTTGAAGTGCTGAAGCCCCTCAGCGGGAGCCCTTAACTAAAGAAAACAACCCAAACAAGACTTAACAAGAACCAAACTAAAGAATTAGCTTCAGCGACAGCAGCGGTGTACAGCGTCTAATAGAGAACTAAAGCAGCTGCGACGGGACGCGTTTCTGCAATCACTCCATGCTGTAGATTAGCACCTGAAACTCAAATCGCCTGTGACTATGCATCATTTATCCTCGTTTTTATTAGAACTACATCTCCTGGATATGTATATGAGAAACAAACCAGGAGAAATCATATATTGTGACGGCCTGCGGTATGTTAAAAGAAAAATCCACAAGAGGCTGTGCGCTAAAGTGATAAGAGCTGCTATTAGGCCCACAGTCTTATATGATATTATATTCATAACTATATATATATATGCCTTTGAACAGTGACTCATCCAATCTGACTTTATAGTTAAAGCAATGTATTGTGTAAACTGAAGAGCTAAACAGGATATTTCTCTAAATGAAACAGATATATTGTTTTTTTATATATATAGTTTTTTTTTTTTTTAGTTGATTGTAAATTTATATTTGTTTTGTTTGGCTTGTGTTTGCATGCTCTTTGAAGGCAACCTAAAATGTCCCTCAAAACCCATTGATGCTTGATGTAATTGCTATATAAACCTGACTTAATATACTAAACCTTGCTAATTATATTGTAAAATTTCATTTTATATATGTATAGATAAACGCATTCCGCAATCAAAAGTTTATTTTTGCAATAAGTTCACCTGAGCTGCTCGCAACCCTTTTTACTTCCATAACCTCATCGCTATACAAATAAACTTGACTTGATATATTATTAATTACTAATCGTCAACAATATTTACAAAGAATATACTAAATGGAACATGGTTGTGTTTGCACGGATACACCCGATACTAAATACTAGTAACTATATAACACACAATAATATAATCCACTCTTATAGTCATAACAAGTGTAATATTTATAAAATTATTTGTTTATTAATATTTATAAAATGTCAATTGTTTTATATTAATTGAATTATAATAAACTAAAATTCGAAATATATTGTAATATACTGTTTACTGTATACTCCAATCGTTTAAAATATCATCTTTCCCATTCTAACTATAAGTATATTGTCATTTGTATTGAACAAAACAGCAATAAATCTGACAATCAACCAAGTTAATAAAATCTGTGAATTTTGTTCAGATTTGTTTGCTTGGTGTTGAAGTCAACCTGAAACATCACTCACAGCCAATTTTGCTTCCATACTCTGCCGTATTTCAGTCGTGGGACTTGCCTGAATCCGCTGGGATTTGATTGGACGTCTCTCTATGACAGGTGGCTGGAGGGAGGAGGGAGGAGGGAGGAGGGTGACGTCGTCAGCCAACAAGAAAACTTTTAGAAGTTATATTACCAAAACAAACTTCACTTTCATCCGAATAGCACGCGCGGATGAATCTCGCACAATACGAGCGGGAACGTAAACAGCGTTGATTCTGATTTCACGTAGAATTCGTTAAGCATTCACAACATACGTAACGGAGTCCATGAATGATGCATCCACCTATACTCTGCGGCCATCTCCACACCACCGCCTTCCTCCTGCTTTTGATATATAATTCATCCAAAACACAGCGCATTAATAAGCCGTCTGATCTTTTTGTTGACGGCGCGCTACAGTAAGTATATTAATGTAGATGCAAACAGTGCACATCAGCGTTTTTGCGAGTTGTGTTCCAAACATACAGCGAGGAACGCCGTTTTCTTCGCGAAACCCGGCAGAGCGACCGTAACAGCCGTGACGGATCTCGCAAGGTTCAAACAAACTCATCAGCTATTGTCTATAACAGTAGGGCCGCCTGAGCAACAAACAATGGGATCCATATGTTGATGAATTTCTGAGCCATATGTGATGAATAAAAAGTGAAAAATGAAAGACGGAGGAACAGGCAGGCGTGGCGAGATGAATCTGTCTCTCCAGAAGGCGAGTGCGGAGGGAAACAGGTTTGCGAGGCGCTGCGGGAGGGACGGACGGAGAGGAGGTGGGGGTCTCTCCGAGCGTCTGCTGCGCCGGCGAATGCAAACGAGCCAATCTGGGAGACGAGTGAAGAAACGCGAGCGAGCGCGAGCGCGGCGGGACTGTCAGGTGGTGACGGCACTCACACAAACGGCTACCTAATGACTCGATTTATTCAAATGCCGCCCAGTTCCTCCTAATGGTGTCTTTCCAGCTGCATTTCCACTCGCAGCGCTCGCTCTCTCTCTCCCAGCCGGAGCGAGTGTGGCGTTTAAGGGCCCTAATCCCTCGGAGGGACCCTCGCATCTCGACACCGCGGCCCGCGGGAACCCCCGTGTTGCTCAAGCATCTGATCAGGCTCTGAAACAGCTGCCAGATCCGTCGAGATCCCGCTAACAAACATCCCGCTTGTGCTTTAACAACAAGCGGCTGATAGCTGCGGGAGAACGTGTTCAGAGTGAGACACCAGCACATTATCTACCTCATAACATTAATGATCACTTATTCATTCAGAATAACTGATATTATGTATTAAATAAATAATAATAATTACTAAATACTTGGAGAACATGGCTGTATAATACAATTTGTGTAATATAAGTTATATTTATAAAGATACTGATTAGTTTGTTATTTTTTATTATTTTTTGTTGTTTTTTGTTTGGTTTTGTTTTTTTTTTTTTTTTTTGTTTGTTTTCGGTTTACCTTTCGTTTACATCATAGCATTTAAAAGCACTACATAATAAACTTAAATATAAATTCAGATTAACTACAAATGACTTAAATAATAATAATAATTACTAATATTACTAATCAGTAAATTAAGACATGGCTGCGTTTGAAAACGCACCATGCTACATACTGAATGACTGTAAAGTACATATTATATGTATAAATAGTAAATTGTATGAATATTTTGTTTTTAAACAATATATCGATATCTAGGGTATTATCACATACAGACATAAGGCTAATAATTTATGTAGAGAACAACTATAATAAGTCTACATACATACTTATATTTTATAAAAAATTATTTATCATACACATTTATTAGTATAAGACATGAATTATAAGTAAGAAATATATTATAGAATCAATCATAAGTAAATAATTACGAATTATTATTAAATAAAACTTTATTTATAAATAATAACTTCCTCATTTTACTCATTAAAAAAAAAATTGCTATTAGCCTTTAAAGCCCACTATGACAACTTCGGCTTCTAAGAAACCCAGAAATGCGAAAAGGCTCCATTACTTCCAGTTCATTCATCACATTGGAAATGGAAGGTCGAATCAAGCGCATTGCATTGTGGGACACAGTATATCACCGAGTAAGATCTATACACTGCACATTTTTTCAAACGTGCACATTATATATTTAATACCGCGCTGCTGTGCTACCGTCGCATCACACGTTAACGCTCACCTTGCAAAGGGTGACTGTTTTCATCTGTTTGCAAAAATGACGAACAAAAGCATAAATATTCAGTGTTTGTTTATGAGCTCACTTGAAAACGCTGATCAGTGACGGCAGATTTTCACGTATAGTGTGATGAAAAATAAGTATGTTTGAACTCAGGGTGTGGAAATAAAAGCATGAAATAAGCAAGTGTATAATACAAAAGCAAAAAAATCATTAAACGCAGCGGTGGGTTTGTCGTAGGCGTATCGGGAGATCTTCTACATGAGATAATCTAATTCCCCATAATCCCTGGGCAAATATGACTCCAGCTAATCTCTGCATCAATATTTGCCTTCCGTTTTTAATTATCACATCAAACAGAGTGCAGTACGATCAGAGCGAGCACCATTGCTAAGCCGCACAACATTTTTAGTTGCATTGACATTTGGCAACAACAGCGAGGGATTATTTGGCGTTCGACACACAGGAACACTCAGCAGCGACCAAACATCCACCACACGCTATCCAGGGTCTTCCTGAAGTTTCCAGTGATTCAGAGTGGAATTACACGCCGTGCACGGCATATACAGCACATGCTCAGGAAAAAAAGGTACAAAAGCTGTCACTGGTGCGGTATCTTTTCAAAAAGTACACTTTTGCATCTTTTAGGTAGGATATGTACACTTTAGATACGGTTATGTACCTATAAAGGTACTAATATTGACTCTTTACCCACACGAAAAAATACTATAGCAAATACCATAGTGTTTTTGAACCGTAAAGTGTATTATAGCCTACTTTGTTAATGAATGCTTCAGCATACTGTAGTATTAACTATAGTCAACTGATACACTGTAATAAATACGGTAGTATACTTTAGTTTTTACTACAGTAAACTGTAGTGTATTGTAGTATAACACCTTATAGTTGTAGAAAACTATACCCTACTACTTTAGGGTGAAGTCATTTGTTTATATTACTATAGTTGTTACATTGCCACAGCAGCAACTATAGAAATACCACAACAGATTAATTCAAGTACTTAGTATGGTTCAAAAACACTATAGTACTTACTATAAATTACTATAGTATTTTTAATGTGGGTAGGCTTTTGAAAAGGTACCACCGCGGTGACAGCTTTTGCACTTTTTTTGTGAGCATGTAACTACTAGGGATGTAACGGTATGAACATTTCTCATCACGATTATAGTGACCGAAATGATCACGGTTATCAGTATTATCAAGGTATTGTTAAAATGTGCAGGAAATGTTCAAAAAGTACTGACACAAATCATTTCACCAAGTTTTACATTTAAAATCAACAAACAACAAATAATGAGTTTTTTGTTTGCATAACTAAAACAATAACATTACCAATGATGTTCGTAACTTGACTGACAACGGTTTAGCTAATAGCATGTTCAAATATCTCATGTAAATGTTCAAATAAAGCTTTGAAAAAGTTTCATAAATGGTAAACCTCACATTTCAGCTTTTAAATAAAGAAAAAAGTTAAGTCAAAATGATAATTGATCAGTAAATGATTATATGTATTTTACTGCTCCATAAATAATTCTAGACAACTTATATGAATTGTTTAAATGTGTAGAATCCAAATAAGCTTGTTTTTCATCAACCGGTCAAAACTGACAGCAGGGCATGCAGCTTCTGTCCGTTTTGATCTACACACCTTTCACTTTTTAAGACTAAAACCAAAGATGGCTTCATTGTTACTCTTAATTAAAAAGCATAAAAACATAAAACGGTAAGATTCAATGACAAACTAGCTTATAAAACATGCAATAGAAATGCAGCGCTTATGAGTTAAACAATGCGGTGGTCGCGCCAGTGTGACCGCGCACAAAATTTAGTAACACCGGCAGAAAAAATTATCGCAAAATGCACCAATTTGGTCGCACACTGGAGCCCTGTGCAGTACAGTATTTATTTATCCTCATTTGTTCAAATCGCGGTAATCGAATACGGTTATAGTGATAATTAAAAGATGAAACGGTAATACTAACCATGGGGTATTTTATCATGATTTATCGTCACAATCGTTACATCCCTAGTAACTACTACAAAAGCCGTCATTGGGATGCTTCCCTAAAGTACATCTCTGTACCTTCTTTACCCATAAATAGTGCATATCAGTATCTCAAAGATACTTCGAAAGTACATATTGGCCACTAAAGTGTAGCCTATAGTGCATATGAGAACCTTTTGAAAAGGATACCAATCCATTCACAATTTTTATTTAACTATAAAAAGACAAAGCGTTGAATGTTGACTTTACAAAGCCGTACAAATAGACGAATAGGAAAGAGCCAGCCCGATCTCACGGCAATTTGTGCAGATTTTACGAGGTGGCTAATTCGTATGACCTCACTCGTACAAGTTCAGACGATTTGTGCTAAACCGTACGTATTTTACAATTCGTATGAATTTGTACGAATCACCTACACCTAACCCCGCCCCTAAACCTACCCGTTCACTGGGGTCTAGACAAATAAATCACAAAATTTACAATTTTATCGTACAAAATTGTACGAGTGAGGTCGTACGAATTAGCCACCTCGTAAAAATACGTACGAATTGGTCGTGAGATAGCATTCGAAGAGCAGAATGAGAAAACAAGCAAACGGAAGTGGACTCTGATACTCTGATTCACGAGAGTCTCAGAATCTCACTGAAGAAAACAGATGAACACAATACATATAAAGCGCGGGACTCTGAAGGAAGGTCCCGTACTCCGCAAGCCCCAGTGATTTACACGGCTTTGGGATTTATAGCGCTTTGAAAGAACATAATAACACTTGCAAACATAATAATCATCTGGAAAAATAGAGAAAACAAATCCCTGCCTTTGTTATCTTACAATTACTATTGTGTATTTTATTGCATAATGGGTCTCAGCAGTGCAGTTAATGGTATTACTGGCATAAGACCAGCACTTGGCTTGTAAATAAACATAATGGCACTTTTTAATAAATTACTTCACCTCGACACAACAATAATTTAATCACCCTTATGAAAGAGGGACAGGTTGACAATGCTGGATTTATGATGTTATAGATTAGTCATCATCATTACTCTTGGATCTGTAATATATTTCTCAGATGAATTTGCTAATGTGCAGTCGCTGGCTAAAATGAATATTGGCCGGCCACCGCGCTTTTAAAACGCTGGACCGCGTTCAGGATCTTTGGAAAGCAGAGAGACGTGTTTCATATGATCAGATCTCGGGCCTCAACGATGCTTGGCTTTGCATTTATGTCGTTTGATTTAAGTAACCTCGCTTTTACCTTAAAATACCGCTTTTATGTTCTGTGTTCTGCATCTTTGAGATTAATTAAATGGAACTTCACTTCTTGGCCTCAGAGCATTTTAAATGCAGGCTTTTATATTTTACAATTTCTGTAACACTGAGTTATATTTATTGAACACAGGAAAAAAAATTGTAATATGCAAATAATTTATATATAGAAATTGTAATTGTAATATTTTTTTTGCATAATTATTTTTTAATCTAATAATGTTTTATAATTAATAACATTATCAATGAACGTTTAATTTATATAACCATAGTTTGCGGTTGGTATTTTGTAATGTTTTTGAAAGAAGTTTCTTCTGCTCACTAAAACTGCATTTATTTGATCCAAAATACAGCAAAATCAATATTACTGTGAAATATTTTTATTTATTTAAAATACTGTTTTCTATGTGAATATCTGTTAAAACATAATTTATTTCTGTGATCAAAGCTGAAATTCAGCATCATTCCTCCAGTCTTCAATGTCACATGATCTTCAAGAAACATTACAATTGGTTGCTTTTCATATCATTCTATATTCTTCTATCTGCCTGATCTGCTTGCTATATTATCGATGTTGAATAAAAGTCGGGTTGCCAAATATTTTTGGAACTCTGATACATTTTTTTTCCAGTATATTTTGATGAATATAATGTTCAAAAGAACAGTGTTTATTTGAAACCGTAATCTTTTGTAACATTACAAATGTCTGTACTGTCTCTTTTGATCAATTCAATGCATCCTTTCTAAATAAAAGTTAAATTGCTTTAGATAATAAAAAAATACCGACCGCCAACCAGTAGTTTGAAACAGCCGTGTATATTTTTGAATATGCTGCTGTATTTCTGTGCATACGGGATCATTTTTTCAAATCTATAACTGAAAAATGTAGAGGAGACTTTGTGTAGTCCAAAATTTATTGAGAATGCATAATGCTTGCAGTAAGCACTCTTTAATTTTTGCGTCTCTCTTTGAGTTATAAGCTGTGTTTTTATGAAGGGCAGGTTTTTTAGACTTGATATGGAAGCTAACATTGAGATCGACTTCTGACGACCGGCAGGCAGCGAATTTCATGCCGTGTAAACTCTGCATTTTTTTTTTTTGCAAATGTTTAACGTATTGATGAACTAAATATAGTCGAGTGTTTCATGGGGCAGATTGGGGTGTTCATCCTTGCTCACACACACATGCCTGAATTATACAGTTGACCTGAGGGTTTGTTTGCAGCATATTGATGAACCATTAATAGATGAAAGAGACGCTGAGAGGTCAGCGGTCCCAGGACTGGCAGCCTGCTGACGTCCTCACCAGAGACGGGGCTTCACTGCAGAACGCACACCAACACACAATATCTGAAGAGCTTCTTTATGGGCTGTAACGCTGAGTGACAGATTCACAATTTCTATTCTTCACATTGTAAAAATTCTCCTTGGATTTGTCTCCAACGGATAATTATAGTTACTAAAACTAAATCCGTGAACTAAATGAAACCGAAATGAATGAAAGTGCTCGTGGACAAAACACAACAAAACAAAAAACACAACCACCAAACACACACAAAACCCACAACACACCAAAACAAACGTCAACAAAAAAACACCACAACAACAACACAGCACAACACAACACAGCAACATCACAACACAACACAACACAACAACAAAACACAACACACAAAACAACACAACAAAACAAAACACACAAAACAACACACAAAACAACACAAAAAACAACACAAAACAACACAACACGAAAACACAAAACAAACAACCCAAACAAAAACACAACACACAAAACAAAACAACACAACAAAAAAACAACACAACAAAACAAAAAACAAAAAACACAACAACAAAACACAACACAACAAAACAACACACAAAACAAAACAACACAACAAAACAAAACAAAACAACACAACAAAACAAAAAACACAACAAAACAAAACAACACAACAAAAAAACAACACAACAAAACAAAAAACACAACAAAACAAAAAACAAAAAACACAACAACAAAACACAACAAAACAACACAAAACAACACAACACAACACAAAAAACAAAGCAAAGCAAAACAAAAAAAAAACCCACATCAAAACAAAAGCAAAAACACAACAAAACAAAATTTAATAAAACTTTCAAAACTTCTCAGTGATTTAGTTAAATTGATGTACTCTAAAAGAAACTACAACTAAATAATAATAATAAAAACTATATAGACAGAAAAAAACCTGCTTAAAATACACAATACTAATTACTAAAAATTAAAGTGAAAATGGAAAACATAAAAACACTCATAAGGGATACTTAACACCGTATTGTCATATAATGGAAGTAACATGCATTTCTGAACATGTTTCAGATTGATTTTTTAAAGTGAAACAAAAAAGAAACACACAAAGAAACGTAAAGTTTATATGTGCATTTGTGACAAAACACCGACACATTCTAATTTAAATTAAGAGAACTTTAAATGTTCTTTTATAAATCATAGCAAACTAGGTCATTGCTTCCTGAAAATTAATTTGGCTAATTTCTGATGTTTAATGATGTAATCTATAATCTAACAGGTGTTGATGAGCGTGTCACATAGCTGCATCTGATTGGCTGATTAGCAGGTACTGCCTTATTAATTAAATCATCTTCAGCAATTAGCATGAGCTTTGAGACCCTCTATAATGTGTGTGTGTATGTGTGTCCGTGACTCACGTGCCCTCCCCTGTGCCTCTAATTAAACAAGAGCCCATTAAAATCAGTGTGTGTATTCATTATAAAGTCAGTGATCAGACTCATCTACAAGAGGAACACAGCACCTGCTACAGTCTCACAAACACTTACTACACGCACACGCGCACACACACACAGCATATAATGTGAAGGTGTGCTTGCTATAAAATTTGCAAGGACTGCAGAAATGCATGAACCAAATGTTTGTTTCAAAACCTGAAAATACGGGCACCCTCTGCCCTGTTCTGAACATCCTGTCCCGGGACAGTCAAACCATCAACATGTGCTGTATCAGGGGAAAGCAACCTGATAAAACCTCAAAAAACATCCATGAAAATTTTATCACGCCCTATATTCTTAAAATCATATTCCTCTAATACTGCTCTGGGATCAGATGTCCCATATTCATTCTCTGTTCATATTTACTTCTACTATATATATGCCCATATCTTCTTAGTATGATTCGCTCAACACCTACATACTTATAGCTGCAATATATGACGAATCACACTGGAAAATTCACAGACTTTGACGTCAGAGTTAAACTTTGTATGACTTTGTAGTGGGTAGCAGAATATCAAAATCAATATTGATGCTGATGATTGATTTTGAGATGTGTGTTGATGTAATGCAGCGGGACGTGTTTATATGGTTGGCAGGACGGGGCAGTAATAGATCCATTCACATGCAAGCAGCATATTTTAGTTTGAAGATAACACTAAGGAGTCAGGATTACTCTCTCGCTTTCATTTTATGTGTTAGATTATAATTGCATTCGCAGGAATTCATCACTTTGTATGTCTTATATGTGAATACAAGAAGTTATGAATAATATTATGAATTATACGGCAAAATCATGGCATTATGAGTAACCGCTTTACTGAAGGACACATGAAGACATGCTTGAGGGGAAAAAAAAAAAAGCTTATGAATATTGAATTTGTTTCGGGTAGTGCACATAGAAAAAGGAAAGGAAATGAAAGAAAGGAGGAATATATAGGTATTATATTTATATACACAAACAGACATACTACACAATTATGCTGTGTGTATTGTGTATATTTTTTATGAAATTATATAGTATATATATTATAATTATATAGAGAGAGAGAGAGAGGACTCCACGGACGAGAGAGAGCGAGAGATAGAGAGGAAAGAAAGAAAAGAAATTAATAAAGCAAAAAGTAAAAAAAAGGAGGAAAAACTAAAAAGGTGAAGAAAAAGAAGCAAAATTCTTCATCTGGAAACATGCAGTGAGACACACACGAGCAAAAGCAAACAATAAATCACTATCACACACACTACTGGTGTAGGAACAGCCACACACACTCTCCTCTATTGTTGTGTGTGTGTTTGCTGTATAAATCATGCTGACATCAGCGTCGGTGAAAGTTGCGCCGTAGCCACGAGCTGGAGTCCTTCAGCGAGACAGACGGAGAGAGAGAGCGAGAGCGAGACAGGAACAGGAAACACGAGTGAAAGAAAGAGAGCGGGGGAGATGATCACTTCGACCTGGGATAACCGATTCCCGTTTCATCGTTCCATGACATTCGCTGACATTTAAAAAGCCATTAACGCCAGTGTCCGTCGCTCCCGCACATCCTCCTGCAGAGAGACGGAGAGCCGCGGATAATGTGATCCTGTGCGGCTGGATTAGCTGATTACAGTGACGCCACGCCTCCAAAAAGAGGAATGTAGGACATCGTCACCTCGTCAGATGGCATACTGTACTGTGACATAACCGCCAGAAGGGCCTACATTCATCACAACTCAAAACAAAAAAAACACACATTTGGTAATACATTTGTCTATTTTGTTGGCACATGAAAACTATATAAACCTAAAAATTCTCCTCAGAAACATCACACTTCCCTTTTTACGTGTTCAGTAGGTAAATCATTTGAAATAACGAGGAAAGTCCCAATGACAGTGACTAACTTTATGATTGATGCCGCCTATAGAAATGTGAGCATCACTTGTCGTAAAATAATCTCATCATTTCCCAGAGACTGACGTGTTCATGATGATAAGGACTTGATGGAAACAATAAGACACAATCTATTCAATCTTTTTTTTTTCTGCATTACAATTGCAGCACATTCTATTTAACCAGTCTTTTATTTCTATTTCTATTAGCTGGCTCTAGTTCTTTCTGTGAACTTTGCTGGATAGGTGTGTGTTACATTACATTAAGCTGCTAAATGCTGTTACATCACGTTACCATATGTCACATAACGTAGTGTTACAGTACAGTGTTACATTACCTCACTTTACATTATACTTTGTTTTGTATAATGCAAATCACATTATAATATGATTTTGTAAAAAGTTGTAACTGTGCAGTTGTTACCTTAGAGGACTTCTTCTATCCGATATATTACATGATTTGTTTATATAAACAATAACACGAGTTAATTTAGATTTTACCACATGAAGCCTGTTTTTTTTAGAATGTCAGATTTTTTTTCCATGTTTGGATATGCTGTTACATCGCTTTGTGTTCCGTTGTTTTATAACTTGACATGATGTTACATCCCTTAAAGTTGTCACTTTACATTGTTACATTATGTTGTGCTATGCCATATTATGTTACATTCCTTAAATCACTTTGTTACATCATGTTAAAATGCACATTATGTTATGTTGTGTTATGTTACATTCCAATGTATTCATTCTGTTACGTCGCCACGTTGGCAATGCTACATTATGGTGAAAAGTGTAGATATGAATTAACTAAGTCTGTTGTGCTTGCCGGGCGTGAGTTACGACTCAACGGTATTTCGTTTGTTACATCACCAAATGTATGCTGTTACAGCATGTTAAATTGCACGTGTGTTATTTTATGTTGCGTTATGGAGACTTTTTTTTTATTTTTTTTTTTTTTTTTTCATTGTTATGTTCCAATTAGGGATGCACGATATATCGGCCACCATATCGGTATCGGCCGATAAATGCTCATTTTTTCTGTTATCGGTATCGGCCTGATAAGAAAATTTGGCCGATATCTTAAAGTCGATAAATAATGCATTATTTCCTTCAGAGACACTTCAGATGCGCGCTGTTCGTTTGCAGCCTTTTGTGCAATTGTACGTTGTAATATTGTGTTTATTTGATGTATATCTGATTTATCTCATATAGAATGCGTTTGGTTAAGTTAAAAAAGCGCTTCAGTTTACCGGTGATCATCTTTAGCTCAGCACACGCAGCTCAAAACAGCAGTGCACAACATTAATAACAATGATTGGGAATGTCGTGTATATAACACTCTAATGAGAAAATTATTATAATAAAACATTGTGAATTCTATGGGTTTAGTTGCCGTATTTCAGCGCGTTGTTATGGGAAGAGCACATCCACAACAGCATCACACATTCTGACTATAGCACGCAAAAACTGCATCATTTTGTACATATATAAGTTGTAATATTATGTTTATGTTGTATTAATATTAATCTCAGGATGCATTTCCTTGAGTTAAATAAGCTGCCAGCAAAACGCTTCAGTTTACCGTGTTCATTCAGCTCTTCAGCTTCAGCACGCGCAGCTCAACGGCTGCTATTTAAAACAGTGGTATTAATTTGTTACTTTTTCAAAATCATTGATACATTATTAATAACAACAACCACTTGTATTTTTCTCTTATTATTTTCATCAACAATATGGTTTATTAATTAAAATCATTTAATTATTGTCCGAGCAGAGGCTAATACGTTTTATTGATCTATGTCGCATTTATTTTGATTCTTTACACGTGTAATGATGTCCCGTGACTTGTTTGCATTATTTATGCATCATTTTATTTATTTGTAAGACTTTATGACTAAATTTGGTAATGGGAGAGTAAAAATATTTTTAAAACGTACACCGTTCAAACTAGGCTGCTTATGTTGAAGTGTTCGGGATGTGGCTTTTAATGATGAGACCTTTTTTGTAATCAGGCTCTCAAAAAATATATAACAATTTGGACATAGATTTATCGGCCAACATATCGTTATCGGCTTTCAAAAATAAAGAATAATCGGTTATCGTATCGGCCAAAATTTTCATATCGGTGCATCCCTAGTTCCAATGTATTCGTTATGTTGCCACAAAATGTAACAATGTAACAAACTGCACGTTGTGTGGTGTTATTTTATGTTGCATTGTTATTATCACTTTGTTACATCATGTTGTACTGTATATTGTGTTTCACTATGTTCCATGCAGTGTTCTGTAATGTTACATTGTATTTGTTCTACATTGTTACATCTTTGTTACATTATGTTGTACTGTATCTTGTGTTGCATTACATTGTTACAACTCTTAAACTATTGCACATTAGTTTATTTGTTACATTATGTTGTGCTATGCCATATTATGTTACATTCCTTAAATCACTTTGTTACATCATGTTAAAATGCACATTATATTATGTTGCGTTATGTTACATTCCAATGTATTCATTCTGTTACTCAAAACAGTAACATAACGAATACATTGCATTTTAACATGATGTAACAAAGTGATTTAAGGAATGCAACATAATATGGCATAGCACAACATAATGTAACAACGTAAACTAATGTGTAATACTAATACACATTATATTACACATTTAATTTAAATGGAAACTATTACACATCTGAAAACATGTCATTCAGTTCACACTTAAGGTTATTCTTTTAAAGCGCGTTATATATGTAGCAAGTACTCTGAAGTCCTAAATACTATATGCAACTGATGACCTTGTATTTTAACATGGTACTCTTGCCTTCATTTGCATTGGAAATAGTTTGCTTGTGTAAAACTAGAATCAAGTTCATAAATGTCATTGTGATATCAGGGTCATGAGATCAGCCCAATCTCTGTGTGAATGACAGATGGATCTGATAGGATCTCAACACTCGTGCTAATGAACAGCCATCAGTCAGGGGCTGCTCCTCAAATCACGACGTGGCCATTACTTCCTGTCTCGTGTGACTAATCACAACGTGCGATGGATCACAGGGATCGGGGAGCGAGTCTGGTCACAGGTGATGTAAAGTTGACATCAATCATGACAGTGAATGAGCCACAAATTGCAGAGATGATGATTCGTTTGTACGTTGATGTGGCCTAGTGGTTGAAGATCTGAGCTGGTGACCCTATAAGGGTCGATCCACGAGTGATTACCGCTGAGCCCTTGAGCGAGTCATTTCAGAAGGTTTTTGCGTGTCTCGCAGCCAATCGTGGTGTGGAAATATGAATATGTAGAAGTGACATGTAAGAGCTGTGGTGGAGGGTTTTTCTTGCGAAAAACAATGACATTTCAGTCTTATTCAAAAGCAAGTCAAAATCTTGGAATATAGAATACTTTTATGGTGCTATTTTAGTATTTTAGGAGCTTGACAGCCCCAGTCTCCAATGACGTTCATTATATGGAAAAGAGCAGCGTGAACATTCTGCTAAACC
Organism: Sinocyclocheilus anophthalmus; assembly: GCA_018155175.1. Classification (NCBI taxonomy): domain Eukaryota; kingdom Metazoa; phylum Chordata; class Actinopteri; order Cypriniformes; family Cyprinidae; genus Sinocyclocheilus; species Sinocyclocheilus anophthalmus. The sequence goes on from JADLZN010001444.1 coordinate 117,956, forward strand.
TCTCACTTTGTGTTTACAGAAAAAAGCACATGTAAAATACTTTGTTTAAAGTATTTTAAATGTACTAAATTGCAACTTCATCATTACAAATACGCAATTGCAATTACATTTAAATACATGACATAAAAGTTTCAACAGAAATGACATTAAAGCATATTTTAGTTTACGTAAATGCTTGTCTGCACATTCGACACAATTATAAAAGACAATAGAAGTAATTATGAAATTACATAAAAAGGTGTGCATAAGCCCAACTTAACTGAGTCAAAAGCACCCTTAAGTTCTACATTTCTAAATAGATGCTACTAATTTCATCTGAATTTATACTACAACACAATTTAATTGCAATTAATATGCGGTTAACTGTCTGAAAAAAAAATTATATTCAGTTTGTACTCAAGTCCACTCTTTTCAAGTACGTTATTTATTATTAGGCACACTAAAGTTCCTTTTTCACAATGGCTATTAGTCCAAATACTGTATGCAACTTAAGACCTTGTGTTTTCACACTGTATTCTTGTCTTGACTTTTCTGTGAATAACGATGAAATTTCAGTCTTTTTTCATGCACAAAAGCTAGCCAAAAGTCTTGGAATATAAAACATAAGACTTTCATTGTGTGTTTTCCGTTATTTTCGCATCTCGACAGCCCAAGTCCCCATTGACTTTCATTGTATGGAAAAGACCAGCGTGAACATTCTGCTAAACCTCTCATTTTGTGTTCTACGAAAAATGCTATTTAATGTTGCTCAGGAAGATACTGCATAACTTGAAATACTTTGCCAATTAAATCATTATATTACACGCAAAACATACTGCAAACACATCTCACATGACCAGCATCCCTGCCTCAAAAAAACCTCCAGAATTCCTCCGCAGCGCCATGAAATACGACACATCTGCACGTCTGACAGATGGACAACAGCGAGCATTGTATAGGATTAACTGCATGTACGATACAGTAATTACATATGCTACAGCCTTTCATGCACACGCATCTAACGCAAACACTATTTATAGCTGCTAAGCATATTAATTTATGAATCTCTATTGTTTAGCACACAAGTCGCGTCGTCCGAGAGCCAATAATGTGCTTGACCATACCAGCCACGGTGAGCAGATAATTAATGTGAGTATTGATATAATTAAACTCTAATTTCAAGGATAAATAGGCCTCATTTTACTGTAGTTAATTGTCTGATTTTAGATAAACAATTTTGCACGATTAACTTTCTCTCATCCAAGCAGCGCACGCTCAATAAAATGCTTTATGGGAAAGTTGAGATGCAAGACCAAATATGTGTGTTCTTCAGTGGTGAAAAAGACAACAGGGTGATAAAAGGGGTTTCTATCAAAAGAGCGACTGGCGTTTAACCTGCCAGCTAAAGCTGAAACAGCTAAACCTCAAACTCTGATAAACAGATCAGGGCCTCAGTTCACACACGTGTGTGTGCGTGTGTGTGTTTCTGCAAGATTTCTGAAGTTTCGCTGACTTCAGTGATGGAAAAACTGCAATATCGAACAAACGCCTCCGTTTACTTCCTTTTTACTTTATACTTAAACCAGTAAAACATCAACTGTATCTTTTTTTCTGAAAATAATAATGCACTTTTTCATTTTTGTCTTGTTTCAGAGTGAAAATATCTATTAAAAAATCTTAAAACAAGACAACTTGATAAGAAAAGAAATGCATAAGATTTTCAAAATATATATCTTGAAATAGTTTGTTCTTGTTTAAGCCATAAATCTCACAAAGTTTTGTTTGATTTATTTGTAAGACACACAAAAACATGGTCCATTCATTGAAAACAAGTCTCATTAACTTAAGACATTTTGGTTCTTAAGCATTTTTCTTGCTTAATGTGATAAGTATCTTAACGATCTATGATAAAGAAACTAAAATTATTAGTAATAATAATAAAAAAATAAAATAATCTTAAAAAAAAAACTTAAAACAAGATACATGTACTTGAAAAAACAAAACCTAAGAAACAAACAAACTGCACATTTGTATACAAGTCAAAATAAGTTAAGGATAAAACTCACAAAATGTTGTTTTATTTATTCTTAAAACACATAAACTTAGTCCAATATGTATGTGTGCGTGTGTAGTCTTCATTAGTCGTCATATCTTAAGACGTTTTGGTTATTAAGTAATATATCTGTTTAAGTTGTTTAGAGTTGTGTTTAAAGTTGTAAAGTTGTTAAAAAGCTTGGTTAAGAAAAATAAGTGGGTGCAGTTTCCAAAAAAGACAAACAACTAAAAGTGCAACACCAACACGGCAAAAAAAAACAAAAAACACAACAAAAACAAAAAAACTTAGTGTTTTTGTCTTGTTTTCTAGTGCAAATATCTACTTGAGAAACAAAATGGCTTAAGATAGATGACTCAAGTCTTGCTTTCAGAAAAAAAACCATCAATTATATTCGTTTTTAAACAGTTTTGTTTTGCATTTGAATTAAGATTTTTCTTACCCATATGATGGCATATATTTGACATCTATTTTCACTTAAAAATAAAATAAAAAAATGTTTATAAAATTGTATAAAACAAGACAGTCATTTTGCTTCTCAGGTAAATGCATCTGATTCAAGAATGGTTAGATATTAGTAATGGAAAACAAGTCAAAAATACTAAGTAATGAGAATCTTTTTTTTTTTTTAAAGAGTTTTAATGGTCTTGGAATGTACGTATTAATAATTCTAGGAAAACTCTATACACTATGAAAGTGGTAAGATTCGGGCTCTGCGTTTTTGTGCTGGAAAATGATTGTTTGTTAGGCAAAATATGATCAATGTGCAGTGTGAATAATAATACGCAGGTATTTGGTGACCTTTTGAGACGGTCAGTAATACCACTGACCTTCATCATGACGTGTACAAACAAAATAAGTGAACAAAATGACACTGACAAACTCTTCCACGGCTTAATATAAAGAGTTATAAACAAATAATCACACACACACAGCTCCATGCCTCACGTTCAGTCAGGCGCTTATATTTGCAAGCCCAGAATATCTCCAGGAACCATGTGTCTGGGACTGCTGTTTGAATCCAGATGGCCACCATGTGGGATTTTTTTTTTTGCTGCCCTTTATGACTTTTGTTTATCAGATGCGATATGAAACTAGTGAGATCTCTGGTAAAACTGAAACCAGACGGTGCGACATCAACGGTCTTTCATGTCAGACTGTACGACATTTCACATCACCATGTGGAGCAGGTTCATTTGATTTCCAAAAAGAAAAAACTGTCGTTTTTATGTGACAAAGGGATTTTGCTCATTTGTCAGAGAAAACTTGGTCATTTTGATAGATCAATCATAATATGAAGGAAAAATTATGATAATACATTTATGTTGCATATTATAAAGACAAGGTGGTGTTTTCTTACTATCTCTCTCTCTCTGTTATAACACACTACAGTATTGACACAGGGCACCATTGTTTCTTGCACTTTTATGTCATAAAAGTTGATTTTTATTAAATCATACTTAACATAAGTAACTATTCAACTTTTTTTTTATTTCTGTATAATGAAAATTCCAACTGTGTTGGAAACGTTTTAGCATGCCTTCTTAATTTTACTACTGTGTGTGCATTTTATTTTTAGATTTGTTTGTTTGTTCACCCTCATCCCAGGCTCATTTATAAACTATGAAAATCCATCATTAAATATCAATGACTTTTTAATATCTATATAATCTAAATAAAGAGTGAAATAAACACAATCCTTTTAAATATTCACTGAGAAAAAAAAATATTACAACTATAATGCTGAGTGTTTAAGGAAATGTTCCGTTTTTCTGCTTAAATTTTACATTTGATTCAATATTGTTTCAAGTACAGTAAATCCTACACCATTTTTTCCAGCATAGTTGCTGGTGTCATTTCCAACAAAAACAATTTGACCCCTAACAAATTCGATTACTACTATTATATTATAGATTATTATATTATAGTGCTATGTATTTATCATTTAACCCATGTTCAAGGCAAAATATGAATATATTCTCGAAATATGACCTACAATATTATATGCTTTGTGTCATGATCATTATTGACCTCTCTGCACTTGTTTACCAAGGAGATGAAAATAAGACGTGATCTGATGTGTGAAGAAAAAACTAAAAATGAGGTGAATATGACTAGGATTCAGCAAAGTATACAAGCACACAAAACGGTACACGGTACAGTTTGTGTAAGCTGTTACTGTCCTCAAGTGCTCTCTGTCCACACTCAATACATACTGCAATAAAACGTGTTGCAGCGCGCAACACACACACAAACCACACACACACACACACACACACACACACACACACACACACAGTGTTAGTGCTGAGTCCTGCATTGAGCGAGCGTGTGTGTGTGTGTGTGTGTGTGTGTGTGTGTGTGTGTGTGTGTGTGTGTGAGCGATATGGTTAGAATGCGAGGCAAACAGCCGGTAACGCGAGCCGACCAGCGGAAACACGCAGAGAATTAGAGGTGGAAAACTGAGCAGAGACGGAGACAGAGAGGAAAGGAAAGAGAAAGACAGACAGAAAGAAAATGGGCTCAGAGATCACAGATAGTCATATCGCTGGAGAGGTACGATTAAATATTAAAAGTACAAGACCTCCCCACTGACTGCTATTAAATAATACAGATGAACAGACGCAGGACACCTGTTCTTCTCAGCGCTTTCCTCTCGGAGGGCCAAACCAAGGCTCCCAGATCATCACTGCACAGCGTTTGAAGGCAAATGTGAAGACCGAAGGTTCTGCTTAAATCCTGTTTGTGAAGAGCGGCTCAGTGAAAAGATTCAGCCAGGATGGTGCATGAGTCAAGAGAAATGGTTATAAATACAACTAAAATATACTGATAACAATAGTTACATCGAATTAAATATGTGTGTGGCCCATTTTTATGCTTTTTAGAGTCATATGTCATGCTAACATCAAATTCTATAGAATGCAACATTGCTATTCATTTTCTTCAAAGATGAATTCATTTTGTTAATGCTCATGTATAAACTTTTCAGGACAGGAGCTCAGAGGGTGTTCAGTTTGGATGATATGTTTCTGTAGAAGCCAGAAATCAGTGTCATTTTAACTTTATTTCTAATAAATTGTGTTTATTAGCCAGATTTCCAGTGGAGAACTACATTACCCATAATTCTGAAGTGAAATCCACCAATCAGAGAATTCGCTGTCAGCTGCTGTTAAAATGTATTGTTTTAAAACGTAAAACTTATTTTAATTACACTGCAAAAAAATGGCTTATCTTACTCAGTATTTGTGTCTTGTTTTCCAGTATAAATATCTAAACTCGAGACGCATTTACTTAAGAAGAAAAAACAGTAAAAAATAAACTCCTTTTCTAAAAAAAAAGTCACAATTAATTGACTTCAGGATTAAAAAAACAAAAAACAAACAACAAAATCTTCCTAAGTTCTTCCCACATTGGCAGATTTCTTTCTTTCTCTTTCTTGCTTTCTTTTCTTTCTTTCTTTCTTTCTCTCGGCTTCATTTCTTTCTTTCTTTCTTTCTTTCTTGGCTTTCTTTCTGTATTATTTTTTTTTCTTTCTTTCTTTCTTTCTTCCTTTCTGTATTTATTTATTTTTCTCTTTCTTTCTTTCTTTCTCTTTTCTTAACTTTAATTATCCACATACATATTATAATTTATTTAAAATTATTTTTATTTTTTTTTAAACAATAAGGAATATCTTTTGTCAGGTCACTTCCCAAGAAATGTATCTTTATTTAAAAATGTTTACAAAAAAATAATGAGTTAGAAAATAGTTTTTGTGCAGTTTGCTTGCAACGATTTATAGGATGAGTTATTCATTTCCTTGAACCCTTGCCATTTTCAAGTTATAGACCATATATCAATATTTTTGTTTAAAACCGAACTTTAGAAAAAAAAAAAAGTAGCAATTTGAAATTTTCTGGGAAAAAAACCCCCAAACAAACAAACATTCTGAGTCGAGTCTCCCGTGTGCTTCACATAAGCCGCGCTATTTGTGTAGCATGTGAAGTTGTTGCCTATGAAAAGTATTCCAAATCAGTCACTGACACGGTTCTGCCTTAAAAGGTAGCTCCCTATGTAGTCTCTCTAGGTTTCTGAACAGAAGTACACTCTCTTTCGGCTCAATCACGACTGCAGCTCACTCCTTTGCTTCTGGAATAAAACAACCGCACACCGTCCTCAAAGTCAAACAGGCCTCCTGATATTTATTCTGCCTGCTATTGAGCTCTTATAAGAAGACACAAGCAGCTCCTGCCCTGCATACATGTATATGTAAAGCACAACTCTGCAAAACACACACAGAGCGATGGCTGAGCCGCATGCATGCGTATTTCATTGTGTTTGAGAAAAGCGCCTTTGCACCTGAGCGCCGCGTGCGATTAAGATCTGGCGCACAGAGATCGTCGCTGAGGTTTTTGAGGATTGAGCAATCGCCACACACGCGCTTTCCCTCAAAGGCCTAGTTACACACACACACACACACACGGTGCAGAAACAGACTCTAACCTCAAATTAGAGCACATGCGAGTCTAAAACAGGCCTAAAACACAAAAAGAGAGGTCAATAATGAGCATGACACAAAAGCAACAAAAGACAAGAGAATATCAGATTAATATCACCTTAATTTCTTAAACAATGGGGCTCAATGCATTGCTAAATACATAGCAATATAAAGAAAAGAAATTCAAGCTTTTCAGACAAAATCTGTTTAAAAATGAGGGAAAAAGAGTTGTTTTTTAGTTGTGTGTGTGTGTGTGTGTGTGGTTGGAGGTGTGATAGAGGAGCATATTTTTTGGTGCGCAAATTGCACTTTTTATATTTCCATTTAAGACAACCGCCTCATATCCTCTACAAATCAAACTGCCGATGCAGGCTTTTTAACAACACGTCTCAGCCGCAAGATCACAGTTTGGTCAAATATCATGCAAATATGACGTGCATTGGCCTTTTTACTCTGGAAAAACATATTGCAAAATTAAAGTGCCACAGCAAGTTCGGCAAACTAGAGCAACTTATTTCTCCAAGAAAAACTCGTTTGAGTGAAAGCCGTGAGCTCAGTGTCCCAATGTTTGCCGTCAGATCTGGCCTGCGTGACCTTTGCTGACCTCTGCCTTCTGACTCGGACATGCCTACCACATGAGAGATGGTGAGTGACAGTGTTGACAGCGTCCACCAACGCAGAAACACATTCAGAGACAAACTCTGGAAACTGGAGAGATTTTCATGAACGAGGACGAAATTACCGATACCTTAGCAATATAGGTGGCAGTAAGTTTGATTTAACCCTGTAAAGCCTGACATATGAAATAACAGTAACCCATTTCAAATCTATTTAAAACATCTTTTTTTCTTTTTAAAATATACAGTGTATTGTTCTTTTCGATTATATAATAAAATAAAAAATAAACGAAAAAAAAGTTCAGGCTTTTTGTGACCATATAGTATGATGTATTGGGTGAGCTCATATTCTAGGAGAAAAGAAAAAAAACAGCTCAGATTTATTCAGAAGCCCAAAATAAGCAAAAATGTGTAATGTGGTGCAATTGCTGATATTTATATAGTCAAAAAGTAAGATGAAATCTGATTTGCAATAGAAATCAATGAGATGTATAGCAGACTTGCATAAAACTATATAAATACTAGTGCTGTCAAACGATTAAATCGCAATTAATCACATCCAAAATAAAAACATTTTGTGTACATAATATATGTGTGTGAACTGTGTATATTTATTAAGTATATATAAATACAAACACATGCATGTATATATTTAAAGAAAAATATATTTATATTTTAAATATATATATAGATATTATATATATATATATATATATACTGATATAAATATATACATGTAAAATACATGTAATATTTTCGCAATATATATTTGTATGTTTGTGTATTTATATAATACCCATACTCATATCACCGTCACATATATTACCTAAACAAAACTTTATTTGGATGCATTAAGCGCGATTATCGTTGACAGCACTAATAAAGATCAATTGTCCTCTGTATCTCCAATATACGTCTTGGTAAGAAGAGCTAAAATGCTTAGTTTGATGATCAAAACTACTGGATAATGTAATGCATACAAGCCCTTATGTATGTAATATATATATATTAATTTATTTATAAATATTATATATATCTATAACCCTATAAGACACTTGGCACTCTCTATTTATTTCTATCAATTCCTTGTTTTCTTTTTATTTTATTATAAAAAAGCCCTCTAACACTACGTTCCTTATCTTTCCCGTCTATCACTATATCTATATATATATATATATATATATATATATATATAATAAAAAAAAATATAATATATTATATCGATATATATATAAAACTCTTGCTCTTTTGCTGATTTTGATTGCTTCCATTGTCTTCATTTGTAAGTTGCTTTGGATAAAAGCTCCTGCTAAATGACTAAATGTAAATGTAATGCAATACAATGATGATTGAGAGATGAACAAATCAAAATGCCTGATGATCTTATTTGAGACTCGCATTTTAACATTGTTTTTCTAAAAAAGAAAAAAAAAAAATCATGTCAAAATCAAAGTCGAATAAACCTAAGCTGCTTCAGTAAGTGTTCATCTTGAAATATGATTAACAATATCCAAGTTATTCTTACATGTAAAAATCAGTAAAGATTTCACAGCAAAAATGTACCTGAAAGTGGACGTTTGAATAATTCTACTAGGCCTTACTAAAAACTCGCTAAAAATCTCGACAGCTGATCATTTAGAGGCCTTAAATTAGCATCAAATATTGACACAGCAGACTTTATAGGGTTAAACAAGTATTGAGAGTAAACTACAAACTATAGCCATTAGATTCAAGCATCTAGTATTCGGCCCACTGGATCTAAAGTATCCATTAAAAGCAGAAGCCAGAGATGAATATAGCATTAGCTTTAAAAAAAATAAAAACACATGGATGATGAATATACAGCACATTTATTCATCCTTGCTTCTTCTCTGATAAGACACACCATTCTCCATGAACACAGATGCATATCGCAATTTATTATTCCAAATACTCCATTTTGTCCCTCCGTGAGACATATCCCAAATCTCATCTCGCTCCGTTAGCATCCCCCCCCCCCCCCACCCCCCCCCCCCCCCCCCCCCCCCCCCCCCCCCCCTCAATTACCTATTACGCTAGTTAATACAGCGCTGTGTACGAACATCGCGCGAGGTGAGAGGGCACTATCATACATAAAAATGCTCTCTATTCATATCTGTGGCATTTAAATTCCAAAAGCTAAACAAGCGGCGGGAATCATTCTGGAAGGATAATATCGTATGAATATTTGATTGTTTCCTTGAGGGGGTGTTACGTGGCTAAACAGAGGAGCGCTAGTTTGTTGACAGTGCTTAAAAAGGCGTCTCAGGCTGGAATTTTTGCCGCCCTTGTGTGGTTTAAATTACTGATGTTTATCATTTAGTGCTGCGCTAGCATTCACTGATGGCACTGTATACTGATTCCAGAGCCGTCAGTCACCGGGCTGATGCTACGCTTAGTCAATCAACACGCACGCTAGCAGTTTTGCAAAGCTAAGCTGCTAGCGGTTTGAACCGGGGAAAAACAACACCTTTGAATTTAGCTGTAACTGTTTTTACCTCATAATCTTTTTGTATTTTATCCACATCTACATATTTCTGCTTTAAACCGTCATAGAGTACTTAGCTTCTAGCCTGCCCAATCCTATTAGATACATGCAATTCTAAGGCCTCAAAATGATCAAAACATTGCTGAAAAAGCAGTTGTACACAATCTACTACATGCCTTCTGCCGTCTGATTGATAGTTTAGGCTTGTTTTCAGAAAGTAAAAAAGTCCTTGACAATTCTAAAAATGTCCAGGTCGCAGTTCACTTGTCTTTTTGATGAGGAATCTTTAATAAGTTTGTAAAGTGAGTTTAAGAAGAACTTTAGAATGTTATTAATATTTCAAGGCATATTACTGAAGTGAAGCAATTTATCGATTATCCATGCATCATTCTTTAGAAAATCATGTTAAAATGTATCAAATACGATCCATCAGGCTTTTGTTTTTCTTTCAATCATCGTTGTACTGCATTTCATTATATGTTTTGCGACCAACAAAATTAAACTACATTGAGTTTTGATCAGAAAAAAAAACCCCCTCAAAAAATTTTTTAAAAACAAACATTATTTTACTAATGCCTTTTGGGAGATATAAAGTGACAACTGATATTTACATGCATTTTGTCTGAGTAGTTTGATATACTGATTGATGTACATTAGAATTTCATATTTTTTTGGCCATACAAATAACAACAACTGCACCAAATTGCATTTTTGCTTTGGCCATAAATCGAATGCGAGCTCTATATTCTCACTGTATCATACTATATTAGCCACAAAAGCAAATATGATACAAAACATAAAACACACATGCATTTTGCATAAAGGTTTAATTATTTTTTTGTACATTTTTATTATTATTTATCACTAATAATTACTTGTATTTTCTTAGGTTGGTTTAAACCAGTTTTTTTCCTGAAATATATATATATTTTTTTAATGTTTTTATTTTTTTGGACTCAGACTGAACAATCATATATTACATTAAATAAGAATAAATAAACAAATACTGTGGTGTATGGTATAGTCATGGTATCAGAGGGTAATACTTAATGTCTTAGAACATGGCACTGAATTATTACTATATTGAAATACTGTAATATTAACATGGTGCAGTGCCCAGAAAACTACCGAAATACCAGGGTTCTTTTTTGTAATTGTGATATTTGTATTAGTCCACAATATATATAGTATGGAGAATTTTTAATTTTTTTTATTTATTATACAGCCCAAGACAATAAACAGTTGTTCTGGAATTTGCGGCCTGTGATTTCATAATCTCGAACTGTATTTACATGTGACACGCTATGAGATAGCATCATATACAGCACTCACAACAGTCAATTAAATAAAGTAACGAGCCCATGCAAACAAACATTACACACAAAGAGAAGCTACATCGTACTAACACAGATTAGAGGCCTCTAAACGTGAAATGCGAGCGTTAATCTTCTTTAAGGAGATGGAGTAATCTACGCATCTCTCTATTCAACTTCTATCTCAAATCAGCAGCGCAAACAGATCCTCCGAACACCTCGCCTCCCGTAAAGTATGAACCGCAGAGCAAAAAAAAAAAAAAACCCTGCACAAAGGCCGCGGCACTCCTGTGGAAAGAAATATGCAGATGGAAGTTGATGTATGAAATTAACCTTTGCTTTTCTAACTCCTGTCTCTGGCTCTCCTAGCTCTGCCGCACATGTAGCATACAAATGACCGGCCGGCCGCTCCTGCATATTGATTCTCCAGTCTCAGGGAATTCTGCTCGCCGCCTCCTCCTCCTCCTCCTCCTCCTCGTCTGCCTGTGTTTCCCACAAATCTGCGTGGAGGACAGTGGGGAATATGGTTTATGGGAGGAAGGGCTCGTTCCTCTTTTGTGTACACCGTTCTTTAGCATTACAAACTAGCTGCTTCTCACGCCGAGCACGTGTGGAAACGCACCATAGAGGAAACCGTCTGGCGCATTGGGAAACACACCGCAGGGGTTTATGATACCTTCAATGTCTTATATGTAATTAAGAAGGACATGGCAGTATATTAATTAAGTAAAAAAAAAAAAAAAAAAATAAATTAAAAATAATGACAAATATTCAAACAATGGTCAAAATAAGATTTGGCAACTTTGGTTTGCTCAACTTTTGGACTACATGCCTTGCATTTATAGTGACTCTTACAAAAATAAAGGGTAAATATTGATATACCACTAAATTACCATAATGGTTGTTCTCACAAATTGCAAAAAGTGGCAGAAAAGTCGTTAGTTGGCTTTTACATTTTTTTTTAACTTTTTTATGTTTTATAGCTCCTTTGACTGAATTTGGTCCAAAATTCAACTTTATAGCAGTAAATGAATCATAAAAATGTGACCCTGGAGCACAAAAGCAGTCTTAAGTCGCTGGTGTATATTTGTAGCTAGCCAACAATACATTGTATGGTCAAAATTATTGATTTTTCTTTTATGCCAAAAATAATTTGGGTATTAAGTAAAGATCATGCTCCATGAAGATATTTTGTAAATTTCCTACCGTAAATATATCAAAACTTAATTTTTGATTAGTAATATGCATTGCTAAGAACTTCATTTGGACACCTTTAAAGGCGATCTTTTTGCCCTCCTCAGATTCCAGGCCAAATATTGTCCTAGCATAACAAACCATACATCAAGGGAAAGCATATTTATTCAACTTTCAGATGATGTATAAATCTCACTTTAAAAAAATGGACCCTTATGACTAGAGATCGACCGATATATCGATTTACCGATATTTTTTCAGATTTTTAAGCATTTTACCATAATCGGATATCGGTTTTGTAATATCGGATTCACCGATAAACGCCACCATCTTGTGGGTGTTTTGAGAATTGCACGCAGGATCACCATTGCATCTGAGGGGGGGGGGGGGGGGGGATTGAGACACAACAAGGGCATGGTGCAGGTACTTGATTTGCTGTAGTTAGTAAACTTTATTTAACTAACAAATTAGATGCATTACATAAATCCCTGATATGTAGTTTATGCAGCTTTTCTCTAGAACTATAGACCCACCTCACAGAGCACGTAAATAACCTTCAAGTCTGTCCCAATAAGACGTAACTTGCCTGAATAATATGCACCATTAATGAGCGCATGTGGAAATAAAAGCGCTGAATTGCATTCTCTTCTGTTGTCCGGCTCATCGTTATTTTTCGTGCAGTCGTAGCACGTAGATAATCCCGTCATACCTCTCCCAATAAGACGTAACGTTTGCATGAGTTGAAGTATATATCCAGAATAAGCGCATGTTGGAAATAAAGCGCTGATGAATTATCTCTCTGTTGTATATGTTGCGCATCTTAGCTCTACCGCTCATATTGCTGTTCTCTCACCAGGTTGATGTGATTGATGCTCAGGAAATAATCCAGCACGGCCACCGCATTTAACTTTTAACAAGATTCACTTGTTTAAAATGCCCTAAATTGTATTAACTTTTACTATATAACCAATATTTCGCTAATAAACATCTAAATAAATACAAATCCATGGAAATTAATTATCTCCACGAGCGATCGCAGTTTGAGTGTAGTTCTGTGTAACTGCATAGATAAACCGCGCTGTCAGCAGGCATTTCATAATCTAGAAGGACAAACACATTATTAATAATTCTGATATAACATACCAGTTGAGAAATGCAATAAAATACAATGTTTTGTTTGTTATATTTCAATATTCCAGAGAATATTATTCAGTGAATTAACATTATCCAGTGAATTATTCTTGACTCTGTAGCTATTAAACGGCTTATAAACCTACTAAAACTGTAGTTTAAAATGATGTTGATATGACTCCTTTCCTTTATTTTTCTCCGTTTGAAAACATTAGACCTTCTACATTTTTGTTTATTGTTAATATTAGTGTTGCTGCTGTTGATGATTTTTTATAAATAAAATGTTTTTTATTGTTGTAGTATGAAGATTAATTTTAACATGAAAGACTGCTAATTTTCAACACTTAAAAAAAAAAAAAAGATGACTGAAAAGAGGAAAAACCAAAGTGAAGTATGTTCTTACTTCACTCAGTCATTTATTTACTTTATAACAGTAAATAAATATCGGTTCTGCATATCGGTTATCGGGCACATAAACAAGAAATTGGCATCGCTAACGGTTATAAAATATCAATATCGGTCGATCACTACTTATGACTGGTTTTGTGGTCCAAGGTCACTCTATGTTCTGATTGTCGCTGGTATTTTCATCCCAGGCCCATTGGGAAATCGTGCCTGTGGCGACATTTCTGCAAAATGATATTACTTTGCACGTTTCATGACACTTTTAAAATAATATGTCCAGTAACTGGCACTAAAAAAAAGTGTTTCGTTTTATTCAAAACAGATTCATGTGAATCTAGCATGTTTTATTCATGTCATGTACGTATCATGGCAAATCAGCAAGCATCCAGTCAGTCACGCTTAAAAACAACATACCATACTAAATACTACAGTAAATCTAACCAATAACAAAAGCAAACTGTAATGGTTTACTAATTATGTAAGTGTTTTGAGGTCATAACAGTATTGCGTGAAAAATGATTCTTAATGAATAATCTGCCCCTGTAATCATGTAATCAAGTTTTTACTGCTCATTTCAGCTGGAAACTGCAGTGAATTGTATGTATAGGTACGTTTTTGGCCAAAAAAGTAAGTAGAGGCAATTAAAAAAAAGTTTAAATAAACAAAAAGGAGATAAAACCCATAAACGTATAGTGATCCTTACAAAAACTGACCCTAGTAGCCATAGTTTCTGTGCAAATACCATATTTACTACTGTTATCATAACAACAGAAATACAGCAACTTGGGACTGGCCAACAATGTCATTAAAAAGCTTTGTTTGAATGAGATTCCTAATTCATTTATTATGATTTCACAGTAGTAACTCCTGGTGCAAACTATGCAAGGGAAGTACAGAACAAGGGCTCTTGGCAGAGTTGGAAATACACTGCAGCTTGCTATTAATTTGAGTCATTAGTCTCATATGTAGGAGCTGTTAGAAGATGTGCTGAAAGACGTCTATAAGAGGCTGTATACAGAGCTCCCTGGAGGCCAGCCGCTCCCCTCTATAATAAAATAAAGACAGAGAGTGACACAAATGTATATGGAGGTGAAGAGGTGGCCAGGCCACTGCTGCCGTAATCACATCATCTGCCGGGACAGACGTCCCACCTGGAGGAGGAGCGGAGAGGACATGCACCCGAGAGAGAAAATCGAAGGACACCGCACTGTGCAGCTGAGATTTTCATCCTGATTGAAAGAAAAACCATGAAACTTAGAATTAAATATTAGGGGTGGGGACCATTAAACATGAAATCAAAATGGACCCTTAACGATTCATTTGTGCATGTTAATCTTAAAAAACAAAAATACTTACAATCACAATCATCCATCCAATGTAATCACTTTATCTTCCTCTAAACAGCTTTTCTTTTCTGATGATGTAATCAAATACGTGTGGGCGGGGCAAAATAATCCAAACAAATTCAATATAATTACATGCCATGCCTATTATTTCCCAAATATTATTCTGTTTGAATAAAAAAACATAGCATTTTTTTATTATAAATAAATAAATACTGTACTGTAAATACTGTATATATATATACAGTCAAAAATTGTATCCTTTAAAACTCATATTTGATAATCAAAATTACATATTTAAAAGTTTTTCTTGTGAAAATAATTTTATCATGCCGTAAAATAGCTTGAATGTAACTCTACACATAAATAAGCGCTAACAGCACATGACATCGTGAAAATAGGGGGAAATATTAACAGTTGCGAAACATCTACAGAAATTATAACTGTTACCGTATTAAAACCTGGCTGCCTTCCCTCGACTATACCCTCTGCTTTGGCAGCACAGTTAATGATTCAAGGAGGGATCCCTTGACGGGATTGGTTATTGAGTTTGTGCGTAGTAAAAAAAAAAAGGCGTTTTCCAAACCACTTTTCTGTGAACTGCCGACTCAAAAATACTCATCAGTGTGTTGGTAAAAAGCATATTAAAAGCACCACATAGACAAATAAACAACATAAAAATGTGATTTTCACCACAGGGGGACTTTAAGTCACAAGTTGTCACATGTTTTTATGATGTCAGCTCACATTATGCTTTGTATTTTGTCGCGTTTGTTTTTTGTCTTTTTGCGAGGTCTTCATTTGCGAGCTTTTTACTTTAGCTATGAATCTACGGTTTATGAATCTGAATGCTAGGGTTTACGACGTTCCATCTTGCCTCACTTTGCTATTTGTTCTTCAAAATATGTAACAAACAAATTCATTTAATTATTATACAAAGAATTTTTTTAAGGCTGAATTTGCATTATTCTAGTTGCGGTTCGCATCGATTAAAAGGGCTGTTAGCATTTTTAGCATTTTGCTAAGTGAACTGACAGACCAATAAGCGACTACCACCAGATTACAGTACGTCCCTTCTCAGACATTCCACGATTCTTCAAATGCTGATTGAACATGTTCAGTCGATAATAACAAACGCTGATCAACGTCGAGGAGGTAACAGAACCGACAAAAGCCGATAAACATGTCTGTTTGTGTTAGTTGTCCGAACTAGCGTTTAGCCTTTAACCACATACCGGGCCTTCAAAACGCTGTTCTCTGAAGACATGTTAGCAAACTCAAGCATACAAAATGACTGACAGGCAGAGACAGTTTCTGGCTAAGTTTCTGATTGGCTGAACAGTGACTAGTTTTTCCCTGTTTTCAGAGGCTATGGCTGTGATTTCTCAGGACACCTATATCATTGATATACGTCAGGAAGTAAGGACAGTTTATGTGTTCAATTCCAAACAAAAACCTTCCAGCACAATTTTATTGTTCATAATTCATGATTAGCTGTCCCGAACATAAAGCGTCTCCAGAATCTTTCATGTTCCACACACACTGGAGCGTTCTGGCAGAAATATCCAAACAGTAAAGTCGCTGACAGGCCCGCACCCCTCTTCATGACACAGTCATGCCCCATGTCCACATCCAGACAGGTTTGGACTCATTTTCCCAGAATTCCCACTGAGTTGCTCTGCATTGCAGAACATGAGCGACGGGGGGGGTCCTTCTGTAGTCCCTATTTATAGCAGGACGCAGCAACTTTCACTCTTCCTCGCCGGCACAGTTAATGCGCCTGCCAAACTCGCTTTCTATACACCACCCGACTGAGCAAATGCACGATGTGAACAAATAACCAATTAAATCAAACATTTTGGACAAGATCTTCTGGACAGATGGACACCAGGTCCAAAGTGCGGCAGGTTTGGCCTGAGACATGTTTACAGCAGACACTCAACCTTACCCTCATGCATTACGTGCCTATTTACAGTAGAGTCTATTGATAGCAGCAAACTTCATAGTTTATTTCAATTAGGTGATAGGAAATAGGAAATCACATTTAAATCAATCACACCTCTCCCCGGGCTGAAATCGATGCCGCCTTTCCAGGGGTTTCTACGCAGAAGCGCCACGTTCCGATATCCTCTCGTCCACTTCATTGCCAGCTGCGTGTGAGTGTGTGTGTGTGTCCGTGAGTGTAGTGTGTGTATGTGAAAGGCTCTCGATCAATGCTTCCCACAAAGGCATTACTTGGGAGGGCGGACGTATACAGAGGCTTTTTAATGGAACACAACCTGCATTAGTCGGGTAAAGGAGAGATCGGCTTACGGGGCTAAGAAAGACGAATATTTCTGCAGTCGCAGCGAGAGAATGTCGGATACGGAGGGCTGGTTGTAATGAAATTACTATTCATAGTCTTTTCTTCAAATGGCGGGACGCTTAGTGATCAGATATATAGAGTCAATCGCCACAGGCGGATCTAAATGTGTCCCGCGAAGATGACAAAATTCGGTTTAGAGCACACGCGCTCTCCGTGGGCCTCATTAATGAAACATGAGCAGAATGAATGTCTGTGCAAACTGTTTACACACGAATAATTGCTGATTGTAATCAAGTGAAAAAAGTGAAAGTGACGTGAGGCCAAGTATGGTGACCCATACTCGGAATTAGTGCTCTGCATTTATCCCATTCAAAGTGCACACACACAGCAGTGAACACACCCACACACACCGTGAACACACACCCGGAGCCATTTTTTTGCTGCGGCGCCCGGGGAGCAGTTGGGGGTTCGGTGCCTTGCTCAAGGGCACCTCAGTCGTGGTATTGAAGGTGGGAGAGAGCGCTGTACATTCACTCCCCCCAATACAATACACCTACAATCCCTGCCAGTATGAGACTCGAACCCGCAACCTTTGGGTTACGAGTCCGACTCTCTAACCACTAGGCCACGACTTCCCGACAATTTACGATTAATTAGAAATTGTATGAATAATAGAATAAGGAAAAATCATGTGAATTTCATTTTTGAGTGAACTACTACTTTAAAACATTCATGTATCTATGTATCAGAGCAAAACGTAACTAAACAAACAATAGATCTGCGTCATTTGAAAAAGGATATTATTGGTCTTTTTTTTTACGCTGTCCACATTTATCCCCAAAAGGCTATTAGACGAGCCATGATTTTAACTGTTCTCCTCCATGCAATTAGCTCAGTGGTTGAATATTGAGGTTGTGGAGATAGATAGGAGGCTTGAGCTGTGATCTTCCTTCTGATCAGGACATTACAGAGAGAGAGAAACACTCTCGAGTCAATGCTTACAGGCACCCCCCACCCACCCACAGCTTATGTTAAGTTTCTTGCGCCAAAAACTATCACAATTTAGCTTTACATGACCACTTTCTAGCCTTATGGCCTGTTTATTAAAAGCAGTATTTTAGCATCCTAAATCACTAAAACACAATACAATTCTGTGTATTGTAATAGAACAGAATTCCGAATAAATCAATACAATTCTGTGGTTTTTTTAAGCACTCTGCAGTTTTGTCGTCTGCTGCTTTATATGCTTGAACGTCATGTGGATGATTGGCCATTGATCATTCATTAGCTTAAAAATGTTTGAAAGTGATTTCAGAGGTATTGTGTCTCTATGTCACTATTGTTACAGTTGTGATGTGAAATTTCCCATTCTTATATAATTAGAATGACTATTAAAAATGATAGATATAGTTATCATCATTGATGTGAAAAGGCCTTTAACACCTTTAAAACTGAACCTACTTTTCTTTTTGGCTGATCCCATGATGGACTGCAACAATGTCAGTGGTAAAATCCAAGATGGCTGACAAAGCACAAATTTCTTAATGATTATAAATAAAATTCCATTCCATTCATAACTAAAAAGTACTAGTACTACTGAATAGTAATTTTTACACTTACTAGGTTGCTACAACGCTAAAGGTCATTGCACACCGAGCCTGAAATTTTCGCACGTTGAAAAATAAATACAACCTAATGTTGTATCGATCACATTTACACACTGCCTCCGAAACTTTTGTCCATCATAAAAAAATTCGTATCGGATTTTCTGCAGTTTTCGGATCCGTAGCAAGCATTTTGAGCGGTGTTTTGACAATTCTGAGCCACCGTACAAGTGAACGCCAAAATCCAGAATGGCGATTGTCATCCTTATCCACTTCGTCTCGCAGCACAAAGCACCGTAAAGATCCTTGCACACTGAGTTCACAGAAATTGGTCTTCTTTTTAATATGTGGCTCTAGTATCGCTAGCAAAGCATCAAACTGAGCCACTGACATCCTGAAGTAAACTTTGAATCGCCGTGATAATCCCGCTGCTCCTTAATAAGGATTCCTCTTTCCTCTCAATATCTCAGGATTGGATGGACCCAATATTTCCTTTCTTTTTCTCTTTTTAAGAAGCGAGAGGACAACAAAATCAGCCTCACTGCCTGAAGACTCCATTTTGTTTTTTTTGGTGAATTTTTTTCGCACGGATAAAGTAATACGCATCGGTTTCTGTGCGTGACAAATTTATAGGATGATGAACATGAAAAATTGCATATGAAAATTTCAGTCTTTAGTCCAAACGATACTTTTTACGTGTCCACTAGGGAATTTGTACAGAGCTTGTGACGTAAATTTGGTAATCAGCATAATATGCACAAAGCCCAATTCTTCTGAAGCCCAAAGTATACTTCAGCCGTGACAGTCCACATGTAATTTCCATCATCAGGAGAGTCCGCAGGTGTCCATGTGTAGCCCAATATTCATGTCCGCACACATGGTGAGTGTACAACAATGCACACGCAAGGTGAATACTGTTCAGACAAAATAGTTCACTAGGTGGTGCTGTGCACCTATCAAACTCATCCACCTGTGGTTGAGCACACTTAAAATCTGGCTGGACACGGCTGTGTGCAAGATAGAGAAGAATACGTAAAATGAAGTATACATGGGCCTTTTGAATGTTTTTGCACTAATGCGTTTGTCCACAAGGTGGCAACATTGCAACAGTAGTTTAAAAGAGAGCAAAGACATTTTCATCGCTCATAATGTCTATAGAGAAATAGCACAAACACTGGACAAAGATTAAACTTTCTAGTGTGCATATTAGGGCTGTCACAATACATTGATGCATCACGATTCATGGAATCTCTGGAATCGATTCTGAGTAACGCTGCACGATAAATCGAATGCGATATTTAACGCGCATCTTGTCAGAAAGCCGGTTCTGTAATCAGCGGTAAATCTCCATCACCTTTCACATGGAGCAGCATTAACTACACAGAGCCGTTGTTCACTGACGAGCGGCGCAAAAAATCGCGCAAATATGAACGTGGTTTTGCACAGCTCGTCAGTGAACAATGGTAAGATGCGTGTTAAATATCGCATGCGATTTATCATGCAGCCCTAATTCTGAACTTAGTTTTTAACAGCAGATGGTGCTTTAATCTAATGGTGCTCACGAAGAAGAGCGCTTGTGATACGAAATACACCCTTGTAATTCGCTTCAAACTTTTTGAACTTTATGAATGATTATTTTAGGTTCAAGTATGTGTAAGGAATTGGAAGCAAGCAGAGTATGGCTATTTCGAAAGCAAGCAGTGCCATCCGCTTTTAAATCGATTTGAGACAGAATCGTGATGTATTCAGAAAATCTCAGATGCAGAATAATTTCTCGATTCGAGCTGCATCAGTTTATTTCCCCAGCCCTAGCACATATGTCGCCGTCTGTGTATACTTTCAAAGGCTATGTGTTCAGCAGTGTGCGCGTCAAAACGTAATACTTTGGGCTTTAGCTTAACAACATGCTAATGACAAACGCCATTGTTTGATTCTCCTGTTCGGAGCGTGTGTTTGTATATTGAGCAGTTTATGATGGTTAAGATACAGCCTTTTGGTCAGACAATTTTGTACCTGACTTATCTGCAAAGATGAGCCAGCCAATCAACTGCCATTAAGATGAGTGGGAATACTGACAGATAGCTTTCTCCCAGTGTTACAGACCACCTTGAGCAAAGCATCTAGTAGATTTGGGAACAGCTATTGTGTGCGTCTAAACATTGGGATATTGTATTCCTGCAGAGCGAAACACCGATACCTGGCTTACGCTTTAAAGCAGTCCCTGTTCGATACGGGAACAGAGCACAGAGGAAACGCGCTACAGGGAAGCGCTCGTCTGAGGAACACCTGCATGAGAATGATGATTGATGTCTCATAACATCCTGAGAAAAGAAAGTGTATGGATTAAAACGTCGATCGGGCTCATCGAGCACCACGGCCGCTCCGATCGGCCTGATCTAAGGTGTAGATGTTTCTCAATCACGTGTCCTACACTAAATCTCAACAGCAGATTCAGGTCAGTTCAGGTGGAGGACGTGCACAAACACAAGCAGTCCTCAGCCACGAATACATAAGTGTGTGAACACACGGTCAGGAGTGTGTTCCTCCAGAGACCTGCAGTGTGTTATCTGAACAAAGGGACTCCACTCTCTATAAATTACCCTCCCTCCGCTTGCGCTAATTAGAGACGAGCGACATGAACCGGAGCTAAAGCCGGGGTGTTGGTAATTATACACACACACACTATCCGCTCAGTTTGTTGGTCTCTAGAAATATGTACATTATGTAGACTCCAGATACACTCTGAGGAATAATTTACTGCTCAATGGTAGCTTTTTCAAAGCTCTGGAGGTGTGATTGTTTCATCTACGTCAATGAAAAAGACGAAACGCAACACAAACTGTGACTATATAAACATGCAATATCATTGACGAAAATAGTCGAGACTAAAATGTATTTAAAAACTCTATATCTAAAACTTCCCCATCAGTTGTTTGCTTTATCTTTACAACCTGGCAACCATTCGTACATGCTTTCTCTACACCACATAAAAATGCTGATGAACTGAAAACAATGACAAACATGTAAGTTGGCGTTAAGATGCGAAAGTCTGTGTTCCGTCACAGGGACATTTGCTCTGTTTGCCGCGACTAAATCTGCCATCAAACCTTCTCACTGACGAACTGTAATAAATCCAAACATGCATCTCTGCAATACTGCTAGCGATTGAGGTTGACGAATAAATGCACTTACGCACCTCTGTGCCGCAATAGAAAGTCTTTTTGGTTGTTGTTGTTTTAATAGAAAAACATTAATATAATTGGGAATTATTGGAATTAATATTAGGAATTTCACAGGTTTAGCTTTTGAGAGAAGCTTTTGAGTTTTACCAGTTTTCACTATGTGTTTATTTTTATGATAATACATCAGGAAACTAGATGGCGTAAAATAAACTGTGTGTGTGATTATTGCTTATAATAATTAAATAAAGTAATAATTCTGATGTAAATTTCACAAATGACAACAATCATGATAATTTTGAGCAAAATAATTGTGATTATCAGTTTAACCATTATGTAGTATGACTAAAATTTGTTTTAATTGTCTAAAACTAGACAAAAATTCCCAGACTTTTATTCAACTAAAACGTGACTTAAAAAAAAGGACTGGTTGACTAAATATGATAAAAGCTAAAAAGGACAGTTGACAGGACTATGAATGAATGAATGAATGAATGAATGAATGAGTGAATGAATGAATTTTTAAACAAATACATTCAAATAAATAAAATAAAATAAAAACAGCTGATAAAATGAATACTACCCTCATGTCTTTCCAAATCGGTGTGATTTTATTTTGAAGAACAGTGGGGTCTAAACAACACTAGACCCCCACTGATTGTCTGATTGAGACATTCATTTTTTTTGGCTGAACTATCACATGAAACATTCGCAACTTCTATAATGTGACATTTCCAAGCAATTCCTTGGTAGAATAAAATTGGCAAATCTGAGACACTGTCTTGATCTCTTCAGAAATGATCAAGGAGACACACAAGGTCTTTTTCTCTGGAAAAAACCCTAAGCTGAACACTTCATCAAAGTCTCCATTTGTTCTCAGTTTAATCTCATTAGTGTCTAGGAGAAACATTTGAGATTTCCTCTTGTGATCTTCTTTCCAGTGGGTTAAATTTCTCTCACTCAAACACACACACATAATCTAATAGCACCGGTGTGTTTGTCTTGTGGTGGCGGTGTTCAATCTTCTTAAGAAATAAATGCGTAAGGGAAAACAAACCGCCACTATCTGCGAGCTCAAGATATGACTGTGCTCCAGTCTAATACTCTTATGTAAACCCCACACAAACCCCTCAGCGCTCAAGGCCTCCTGCAGATATTAGACAATCTGCTGGACTGCATCGGCCGCAGGAGTTCGACTGACTCCACCATCACACCACCGTTGTGTTCGGCACACTCCAAAACATATCCCGAGACCCTCAGTGTCCCGTCTGCTGTTTGAACTAAAGCCAGAACTTCAGAAAAGCGAAGAGATTAAAAAAAAAAGCCAAGTGAGAAAAGAACAAAAAAATTTTTGGAGAAAAATAACAGGATGCCAATTTCACACCAAGCACCCAAAACAAAAGGATAGAAATATCAGTGGTGTGGAGGCGATTTTTACAAATAAATGTAAGTCACAAAAATACATTTTAAATATGGAAATGGAATAAAAATACATTCAGAAGTGTCTTTATTTATTGGTAATATATGTATATATACTTGCATAGATAACATAGATTGTAGTTAGTAATGTAATCCATTACATTATACATATTAGGTAATATAATCAGATTACTTTTGGATTACTTTTGACCTAACTTGTTTATCACAGTGATCTATCTATCTATCTATCTATCTATCTATCTATCTATCTATCTATCTATCTATCTATCTATCTACCAGCCATATAGAATTATTAATTAGATATTTAATATTCAGATCTTTTAATTGCTGCCTGATTAGCGCTCTTGAGTGATATTAAGTCACTTGTCCAGCATCATTACCTCTCAAAGTCCATGAACACGCAGCGGGGTTCCTTCATTCCCACAGGTTTAATTATGAAAGATGGATTATAGAAATATGATAAAGAACGCTAAAGAAGCGCAGATGTTTTGGCCATATTGATGGAGTCCACAGATGTTTACAGCAGCTGTGTTAACGGTGGTCTTCTGACTAACATCAACATCAGGCAGTTACCACACTGTTTAGTTTTCCCTTTTTTAAAGGTCCATCATCCATTATGTCAGAATCAACACAAAACGCATACACATGTGCATAAATACTCATATTTACCAACAAACATTTGTGTTACTCAAAGTAATTTTATATCACGGTAACAGTATTTAACACAATACACTGTAAAATAAATAAATAAATAAAAATCGGAATTAGTAAAGATTACTGGAGTACATTTTACTAGAAAAAAAAACACCATATCTTTTTTTTTCTTCTTCAAAACATTTAAAGCAATGTGTTACTTTTTTTTTTGTAATTATGAAATTTACTAGCAATTTCTTTTCCCCCCAAACTGAGTAGTTATAAAGCATTTTATTTTTTTTTTCTTATTGTGTTATTATGATATTATTTATTACAGTATAATATTAGCATAATAAATCTTTATTTCATAGGTTATTATTCAAAAAACGTTTACCAGTCACGCAAAAGGACATGAAAGAAACGAATTCAGAAACGTAAAATCGAACAACCCAAACGCCAATTACACAAAAAAAGCAACACCAATAAAATACACTTTTTGTAGGGCTGTGTACAGTATAACGATATCCCGATTCAACTAGCATCCAAAATACAAAGTTTTTGTTTCCATAATATACTGGTGCGTGTGTGCTTGTGCCTACTTTTATTCTGCCATGATAAAACCATCACACACACAGAATGTTATATTTCAGAAACCAAAATATCGTTAAGTTATATATTCAAATATAGTATACTTTAAATTATAGGAATTATAAACATACAATATTAGACATGGAACTATTTCGACAAACATATACTGTATGTGTGTGTATTCTATACTATAATAATAAATATACACAGAACCAAACTACATACTGTATATATGCAAACCAAACTTTTTATTGTGAGTAATCGCGATTACCCCACAAGTTTTGCAGCATACACTCTATTAATTTATGTTTCACACTAGGAACATGAAGGCGCGCCGTGGATGCATATAATTACCGGTAAATCATAAAACAGTGTCATTTAACTTCCTCGAACCACACTCCATGAAAAGGCTTAGATATTGAAGTACCATATGATAATGTAGTTTGGTCTTTCTTACACATTATCATGAACGTATTATTTTG
Source organism: Sinocyclocheilus anophthalmus (assembly GCA_018155175.1). Classification (NCBI taxonomy): domain Eukaryota; kingdom Metazoa; phylum Chordata; class Actinopteri; order Cypriniformes; family Cyprinidae; genus Sinocyclocheilus; species Sinocyclocheilus anophthalmus. The sequence goes on from JADLZN010001444.1 coordinate 143,205, forward strand.
CCTCACCTTTTTCATCACACCCACGTGTTCCCAGATCTCCGCAAATTCACCCACGGTACCCAAAAAGCACATCGCCATATATCACACTGCAATAGCTATTGCTGACCCAAACCGCGACACCTCCCATGCACCTCCGCACAAAGAGCACACAGTCGACCCACAGTGCAAACAAACAGGCTAAAGTGTCTAAATGCTAAATGACCCGTGGACGCGGGTACGAGCTGCAACTCCCGTGACCACTCGACCCCGCCGGACCCCTCCCGAGCGCATCCCTTAAGGACAAACATCGACAGTCAAAGAGACAGCTGCTGCTGCTAACTAGGAATACCCCGCCCGTACGAAAGGCACATGTGGACACCGAGTCTGCAAGCCCTTCACGCTGACACACAACACACACACCACCTATACACACACACACACACAGGAAGAGACGAGACAGCGAGGAAGCGCGGGATACGGGATGGAGAAGTATAGAGTCACTCTCTTTGGCGCGGCATGAATATTTAATGCTGTGGGAGTGAGAGAGACTTCTGTGTGATGAGGAAGGTCGGTTGGCGAGCAGCGGGCGGAAGTGGCTCTGGCCACACGGGTGAGCAGATGACAGGGTGTTATTCATGAGAGGGCTGTCTCTTACGGTCCGGGGAGACGCGCGGCTCTGCGCTGATGGGGTTACGCAGGCAGCACAGCAGGCGTGCGCTTGATCTGTGCGTCTACATACCTGCCGTGCGAGAATTTACATGAATGCGTCTCCTTCATATCTGGACAGAAATGAGATTGTGTCGAGATCAAATGGAGGCTTTTGCTAATTGGTGGAGATTCCTAGAACGTAGATGCTTCATAATTGAGATATGCATTGAGCAATGAAAGAAAAATGCTTTCTTTCCCCCCCTTTCGGGCCTAAAATAATCGAAAACTCACAGATGAGATACTTGTATGCAATAGAAAAAAATATAACATATACAATTACAAATTAGACATTTTAATTGTTTTCCTTTGTGAGAATGAAGCACACTTTAGCATGCTTTTTAAAATCTTAATAACATGCTTTACAAATATACTTAAGTGCAACTGGATGCGATGTTTGCTCATTTTAAATTGGGTAACACTTTATTTTAAGGTGTCCTTGTTACATGTACTTGCTATTATAATAACAATAAATTATGCATAATTACATGAAAGTAACCCGAAACCAAACTCAACTGTAATCCCAACCCTAACCATATAGTAAGTAGGCTTCATGGAGTTAATTAATATTACTTAGTACTTAAATGTATAATTACACTGTAACAAGGACACCTTAAAATAAAGTGTAACCCTAAATTGCATATTAATTGCTATTAAATAAAAATGTACTATAGTTTACATTTATATTAAATGCAATTAGCTGGACTTTAAAGTGCTTTTTCCCACTTACTTAGGTATTAAGTACTTAAGACGGTTACACTTAATTTTGTTACACTTAATTTTGTTATTAATTAACTACATGTAGCCTATTACTATATGGTTAGGGTTAGGATTACATAAGTAGGGTTTGGTTTCGGGTTACTTGCATGCAATTATGCATAATTTATTGCTATTATAAGAGCTAGTACATGTAACGTGTAACAAGGACACCTTAAAATAAAGTGTTTACCAAAATGCCTTATGGAATTTCATAATTAGGCTACTTCTCTTGTCTTTGAAATATGGTACTGCTGAATATACTGGCAAGCATTTATGATAAACTAAACTAGAATTAAATTTCTATTGAAACTTAAATTTATAATCAGCTGCTTTAGTATGTTAGTCAACATGACAAAAGTTTACCTCTTTAAGTGAACTTTTTAAAAGTGTAGATATATATTTTTAAAAAAAAAACAAAAGTGTGATAAGAAACAATCATGCAAGTGTCTCTCTTTAAGTGCACTGAAGTGGCCTTTTATTTATCGTTATATACAGATCGTATATCGTTATCTGCAAATACAGATTTATTTTTAAAAAAATGTACTTTTAAGATTCGAAGTGCACTACATTCAATACAATTAAGCACACTTCTTTCTCACAAGGGTCATCAACGGTTTAATTATTCTCAAAAGGGTCACAAAGTAGTCTCGACGTATCAAGAGGAGATCATGTGAATGAAAATATATTCAAATATAAAATAGTATATTCGCAACTTCTGCTATTTAGATGGGGGGAAGGAAAAAAGATTAGAAGAAAGAGACATCCATAATGGTCACCTCTCTTTATACATGAAGATATAAAAGTCTATTTTTATTTGTCCTAAACAATGGCACGAAAACCCAGAACTCCTAAGTCTTCTAAGCTATAAAAGAGCAACCTATGAGCAATAACATTTTCTTAGGAGCACACAAAATATGTTAATACTATTAAAGGAATTTCAGAAAACACACTGATAGATATAAACTAAAATTACGATTTATTCCCAGTGTCTGTGTGTGTGTGTGTGTGTGTGTAACCCCGGTGTTTCATGAGCTTATTTTAAACACAGCCGCTGAAGAGCGGACAGCTTCATAACTATAACTCTCTCAGCGCAGATTACTCTGTCACCAGCTGGAAGTACACATCCTCTTCTAGCACTACATTTACTGCTCTGAAACCTAGTGAGCTGCCTAGATAGACCGCATTTAAAGGCACACAAAAGGTAGGCTACAACATTCAAAGTTACCTCGCCAAGCTGTACGACAGAACCATATGAACCCCTCATGGAAATAACAGTTATCTTAGCAACATGCAAACACAAAAATCTACTGGAATCCATAGTGAATATTTATGGTGTTCCAGTTAGCAAAAAGTCTGGTTTTTAAACATACGCAAAGTGTTTGTGTCAAAGTACACTTTTAGTAGCTTTTGTTAGCAGAGCTGGACAATCACAGAAAGTTATTTCACACCCTTCAAATGCTTTCTTCCTGTTGTTTGTTTGACAACTACTTCAATTTGCCCAGCCACCTTCATCACGCCATTCATCCTGCGCCGAGCCACCTCAAAAGTGACGATGAAATTTCAGAAAGGAAAATGCCGTTGCATGGATGTGATTTATTACAAAGAGGTGTCCGTGTTTGATTAAAAGTGATATTCGCCATCTGTTGAGGGAGAGCGCTTGCTTTATCCCGAAACAATTACAGTAAAAGCTCTAAAGGAAAGTCCATTTCCCATGTTTCCAGGGATCAAACTGCCTCACCGCTGTTTCAGAGTCCCTCGGCGCGTTTGGCTTCCACTCACTTACACATTCACACACACCACACCACACACACACACACACACACAAACACACACACACACACACACACACACAAACACACACACATATACTAATAACTCAATACTGATTCTCTTGTCTGGTGCACCGTCTGAGCCAAAGTGCTCTTCAGTTGCACCATGCAGAACACACACACACATGCACGCACGCACGCACACACACACACACTCACGCATACACGGACGCACGCAACACACAACACTCACGCACACACTCACACGGCACGCGCATATTTATTTTTTTCACCACACACAAACGTTCTGGTAGCTTAGCTTGTGGGACTCCTCATAGGCGTCATGGTTTTTATACTGTACAGACCGTATATTCTATTGCCTTACACCAACACTCCCCTAAACCTACCCCTCACAGGAAACTTTTGGCATTTTTAGATTTTCAAAAAAATACTTAATTCTGTATGATTTATAAGCTTTTGTAAACGTGGGGACCACAATTTAGGTCCCCACTGTGACACGAGTCCCCATGAGTCTGTGTGTAGTCAGGTTAAGTCTCCACCAGAAGATATAAGCCAGTACACACACACACAAACGTTACTTACTCCGTGATCTCTTGTCGGCGCACTCGTTATGAGCAAAGTGCTCTTCAGTTGCCACAGGCAGAACAACAACACACAACACGCACGCACTCTCTCCACACTCTCACACACACAGGCACTCTCACACACACACACATTCTATTTCACACACACACAACACGCACATCTATCCTCCCAACCACCACACACAGACACACACACACACTCTTACACACTCACTCACACACTCACACATGCACTCTCACACACACACACGGACGCACACACGCGCACACACACTCACGCACTCTCACCACACACACACAACACTCACTTTGCGCACACACACACACACTCACGCGCACACACCCCCACCACCCCAAGACTCTCACACACACACACGGACACACACACGCTCAACACTCACACACACACCACACGGACACGCACACACACACACACACACTCACCACACACACACACACACTCTCACACTCACACGCTCACTCACACTCACACGCTCACACACACTCACACACGGACACACACACGCTCACACACACTCACACACACACACACACACACTCACGCGCCTTATTGATATTTTTTTATATTCACACACACTCACGCGCAACAAACCACATACACTCTCTCAAAACACCGGACCACACACACACTCACACAATCACACACACACACACACGACGCACACACACACCACACACTCACACACACACAAAACTCACTCACTCACGCACACAACACAACACGGGACACACACACGCTCACCACACATCCACACACGGGCCACACACACGCTCTCACACGCTCACACACACTCACACACGGACACACACACGCTCACACACGCTCACACTCACACACACACACACGTTCACACACGTCACCACGGACACAACACGGCCACACACACACACACCACCACACGCACACACACACACTCACACACACACACATGCATCTCACAACACACACACAACACACACACAACACAACATCAACACAACACCGCACACACACACACACACACACCCACACACACGCACACACGCGCACACAACTCCGCGCACAAACACACGCGCACACACTCACACACTCACGCGCACACACACACACACCTATAGATCACATACGACACTTACTTATGCTGAGTATAGTGAAGAATGCGGACGACAGTACAGTGTTATTTTTTTTTTTTTTCCAGACAGGTCAAGTGAGTCCTTGTCTTGGTTGGGTTTAATCTGAATGAATATTCATGTGTGTGATAATCAATCACCAGTGTGAGAGGTTAACACCCCTTTCAAAACTGTACTGAGGTGGTGCCATGGTTTCAGATGGTAATGCCATTGTACTTTAATATACCATGGCAGTATAGGATTAGTATACTCTATGCTAATAAGCTATAGTTTTTCCCATGATAAAATGGAATTGTCATGGTAAATGTTGAAGAAACATATTTACTAGTGCTGTCAAACAATTAATTGCGATTAATCCCATCCAAAATAAAAGTTTTATTATGTTTACATAATATATTTGTACTTTGTATATGTATAATGTATATTTAAATACACACACATACGCTATACATTTTTGAAAATATTTATATGTATTTACAATTTACAATTGCGATTACTCATTTGACAGCACTAATATTTACAGCTAATGTTCCAGAACGTCCTGGCAATGTTCTTTCAAAGTTATGTTCATTCAAAGTTTTCCAGTCTTTAATAATGTTCTGGAAACGTTAGCACAAAAACATTTTTCCTGAAACGTTTTAGTTGGATATTTGTATAGCGTTTTACTACTTTTTTTTGTTTTTAATGTTCCGAGAACATTCAAAAATAACATTCTCACAATGTTTGAAAAACGATGAAATGGAATGTTTCCTTAATGTTTTTAAAAACCAAGAAAAAAACGTTAAAAACGTAACGTTCAGAGAACACTCAGAAATAACGTTCTAATAACGCAACAGGAACTTTAGGAAAACCTCCTTAAAACATCTTTTTGTAACCTGCGTTACCATTGTATGTGTGTACAAATATGGTATTAACATGGTACATATCCCCTACACCTCTAAAACATAGTATTACAATACATTCAAAACCAGTTGTATTACCATGCTACATGTCCTAAAACATGGTGTTACTATGCTATGTGTAAAAAAACCATGATATTATTGTGAAGCTGTAACTATAAACGATGTAATACCGTGGTAAATGACAGTTAGGCCATAACAATAGTTTTCTGCGTTGCTAGTTTTCATAATATCAAAGCAAAATAAGGAAATGGCTAAAAATATGATCTCATGAATATGCAGTGATTGATTAATATGCAAATGAGCATCGATCTGCTTTTTCATGGGCCGAGTCGAGTTAATATTGAATGTCTGAATATGAGGATAGCTGGAAACTCGCAGAGCTTGCATCTTTTAATTGTGTATGTGTGCGTTGTCTGGGGGCCTCGCTCAGCTCTGTCGGGCCCTCTGAGGTGTCCCCCGCTATTGCCTGAGCAGAAAAGGGCCGGGTAAGCTAATTGGGCTCTTTATTAATGCCAAAAAACACGTATACACTTAATGTCAGCACTTCGGCTCTTTCTAATATGTCTCAGGTTTCTAGAGGTGTTTGCTCAGGCAGTTTTACGCTTAACCTGACTTATGGATTGAATACGTTATTAAAATAAACTTCAAAGTACCACGTCAACCTTCCGATTAGCTTTTTTATATATATATAATTATATATAT
>JADLZN010001444.1:154756-198590 GCA_018155175.1 Sinocyclocheilus anophthalmus
AACTTTATAAATGTAGCTATCAAATAATTGACTTATTTTATCACATCATGTTCCTTGTTGTACATTCAATAGCTTTTTAATACCATTTAAAAAAAATTCAATTAATAAATCAATTCATTCATTCAATTCATTGTTTCTGGTATTTTAATTGACAAATACATTTTGCTATTAATTACATACTTCTGGATTCTGATAACTAGCTTTCATATAAAGATATTTGGTACTTTTTTATATATTGGTATCAGAAACATTTGACCAATACAATCTTCATTAGCTTAATTTATTTTTATTTATTAAATGTATTTTCCTCCTCTCACATTTCTCCACTTATCAAAGTATGCCACTGTGTCAAACCGTTCATCTGTCTGCTCATTCTAAACCAATATTTCTCTCAGTTCAGACGGTGGTCTCTCATCTTGTAACGTTAAAGTCCACCGAGAGCTCCCTCAATTTCACGTCGCAGTTTCACTCACAGCCTTTTTCTTCCATTTAACTCCATCATAATGGCTTTCGCTTAAGTACGTCTGCAAGGCGACACAATTAATTGTGTTTCTATTTTGTGCAGTTAATTTCACACTGTTAAGCGGCGTGTAAAAACACATGAATGAGCGAGTAATTACACAAGTGAAACCTCAGAGACAAATGTACATGTGACACTGATACGAGACACGCGGGGCCCGCAGATAAAAGAGCTACACGCGGTGGATCTTCACTCACTCGTGTCGAATTACAAGGAGGAGGACAGTTATTGGGGGAAATAATTGACCTTTGAATCATCAACACTGCGGTTTAAGACGCCACATACAAACTTAAGAAATACTACAGCTAAAAATCTGTCATCGTTTATTCCCTCTTTCTTTCTTCAGTGGAAGACAAAACGAGACATTTAGCAGCTTTTAAAATAAATATAACAACACAAAACAGACCAGTATCGATATCAATAATGTCAAATGGCGATGGTTCATGAGTGTCATAAACCACTGCGATGCACCAAGTCTTAATATGCACTGCAAATGAGATTTAAGAGATAAATGATAGAGAATAACAATATATTATGGAAGTAATATACTGTACTTGAAAAGAATATACTTACACACACACAAACAAATGTGTTATTAGAGTGTTTTACAAGAAACTACTATTTCAGTCTTCCTACTCCAAAATTTTATGTTTAGTTCAGTGCTTGCTGATTCTTTGTAATTATTTGTGAAATTTACTAGCAATTTGTGAGTGAAAATTGCTATGTGTGTCACGCAACTATTTAATTTATTCAGCGTTAATTCGGTTGCTATTATTTACTCACTTATTTATTTAGGCTTATTACACAGCTAAGCTGAACTTAAAATTGCTTCACCACCTATTTATTTATGTATTCAATTAATCAATTATTCAATTAATTCAGTGTTCAATTAATTATTGATTGATTGATCCATTGTAAGTGTGAACTGAACATTTATTCATATACACCTTATTTTTTTTTGCCCCTTATTCATCTCCGCTCAGCCTCCACTCACACTCAGCAAGCTCTCAGTCAGGACATCATTCACCAAAATCGCTTCGCGTTCACTTTGCTCTCCTCATACAATTGTCGCCAATTCACTTCTGTGTGCATTTTCACCAATGAAATCGGTTCCTCGTCGTCTCACTCAGGACCCTGATCACTGCGCCCCTCCGCAAGTCCTTCTGTAGGACTCGCTTCGTCTCACTTCCTTTCATGTCTATTCACAAACGTTAATAGCACTCGTCCTCGCTCAGCACTGCAATATCACTTGAAGACTCGCATCCTATCTCGCTCAGCTCTGAATGCAGTCATTCACGGACTCCCTGTTGCACGCATATCATGTCACAGTTCATCCAGTTGGCTCTGCTAGATCGCATCACGCGTCTTCACTCCCTCGCTCACTCATTCACGTCACGCAACTCACTCAGTCATTCCGGGTCCCCGCTCACTGTTCAATTCCTAACTCACTCACTCAGTCATTCCCCTCCCTCGCTCAGTCATTCACTCACAAATAATCGCATCAGTCATTCACTCGCCACACTCCCTGCTCACTCATTCACTCACTCCACGCTCAGACAGATCATATCCCTCCCTCGCGCACATCATGTCCTCACCTCACTGCAATCCGATTCACTCCCACCGGCTCGCCACACTCCCTTCACTCACTCACTCAGTCAGTCACGATCTCCTCTCTCAAGTCTTCACATCACCACCATTCGCTAGTCTTCACAGCCATCCCTCGCTCACTCATTCACATCACTCGGCTCGTCATGTCACTCCCTCGCGCAAGTCATATCACTCACGTCGCTCCCCCGCTCATTCACTCCCATATCGCTACTCATTCTCTCACATATCACTGGCCTCATTCACTCCCTCGCTCACAGTCATCACCTCACTCCGTCAGTCCTTCACTCGCCTTCGCTTCAGCTTGTTCCACTCCTCACTCAGTCTTCACTTTCATCCCGACGCTCACAATCATTTTCACATTATCCTCACTCCAGTCATTCACTCCCTCACTCACAGGCATTCACCATCACTCACGTCATTCCTCTCCACTCAGCTCATCGTCCTTCACATCCCTCCCACTCGCTCCCTCAAGTCATTCACTCGGCTCCTTCATCATTCACTCAACTCATTCCTTTCCCCTCACTCGCCTCCCTCAGCTCCATTACCGAATCTGCATCCCGTCAGTCAGTCATTTCACATCATCACTCAGTCCACTCGCCTCCCCGACATTCACTCTCCCTCACTCATATCGCATCAGCCATCATTTCACCTCATTCACCTCGCTCCCTCATCCCTCACGTCACAATCGCTCACTTCTCATATCACTATCCCTCACTCATTCATCTTTCCCTCACTCACTCCGCTCACCGTCATTCACAAATCCCTCACTTCACGTCGCTCACCCAAAGACTCATTCAACTCACTCACTCGCTCCCACACGTCGTCACTCGATGTCTCACTCACTCACTCACAATCACTCACATCGCCTTCACTCACTCACTCACTCCTCCGCTCCTCTCGCTCCCTCACTCATTCGCTCACTCGCTCGCTCATTCACTCATTCACGCCCTCGCTCCCGCACCTCACTCACTCACCTCACAAGTGTCACTCATTTCGATTCACTCCCTCACTCACTCGCTCACTCAGTTCATTCACTCCCTCACTCACTCACATCACTCGCTCACTCACAATGTCACGGGAGTTCACATCCCTCCATCATCATTCACTCCCACTCACTCAGTCATTCACTCCCTCGCTCCCTTGCTCACTCAGTCATTCACTCCCTCTCATCACTCATTCACGCGGGACGCGCTCGCCATCACACTCATTCCCTCACCGCCCCTCAGTTTCACAGTTTTTTATTTTTTATTTATTTATTTTTTCATCCAGTGTAAGTGTGAACTGAAAATTGCTTCACCATTTATTTATTTGTGTTTCACTGATTGACTGATTGATTGATTTATATATTTTTTTCAGTTTAAGTGTGAACCGAATGTAATGTTTTTGGATACAACGTTACGTTATTTAAATGAAAATATATTATAGTTTACATTTATGTTAAATGTAATTAACTGAAGTTAACTAGAGTATTTTTGACCCATTACACCTTTATGTGTAACTTCATAATTTTATTGTCTTTCTATTTATATTGTCTATTGTCTTTAAAATATGATTATAGTCAATTTGTGTTGAAAATGTATAATTAAGTGCTCAGAACACAATAAAAGGAAATCAAGTAAAACTTTTAATCTGACATTATTATAAAGTGCACCATATAAAAGTGTACTTAAGTATGTTAAGAAACATAGTCATGAAAGTGTATTCTATTTAAGTAGACTCGAGTGGCCTTTTATTTGATTAATATTATATTATCTGCAAGTACAGTTTTGTTTTGTTTTTAAAGTACACTAATATTTGAAGTACACCACAAGCACATTCAGCACAATTAAGCGCATGTCTTGGTCACAAGCGATTAAGCCGTTTTGGGTTTCAGGAGACTTGAATTCATTCAGAGTACTTTAATGGCATTGTTGTAGTGCTCTTTTGTCCTCTTTGTCGTCTCACAGCCGTGGTCACTATATGAACTGTGATTGTATGGAAAAGAGCAGCATGGACATTCTTCAAAACATCTCATTTTGTGTTCCACAGAACATAACAAGGAATAAATGATGCTTATCAACAAATCCTTTACAATATCTGCATCTGATGTGTCAGACATAAACATTCATAACGCATTAAGAGTATATGCTACTGAGAGCAATGACTCAAAAAGCGGGATTCTGAATTGTGCAACTCATTGGTAAAGCAATTATAAAGCCAAACCTGATAAAAGAGGCATCAGACACCAGATAAGAAAGACAATCAGTGTTTAAGCGAGACCTCGTCCTCTTCAGAGAGGAAATGCAGGTCTGTTATTGGCAAACGTCCAGCATCGGTGCAGCCAAAGAGCCAAAGATCAAACACACAGCGCGAGCGAGGCTTACACACACATCTATCTCCAGAACAGAACTAAATCTGACCAAATCTCCCCTGTGGGTGAAAAAATGTTCAATATGATTAATAGACAAAGTAAATAATGCTATTTTAGTTGGGTTTAGAGCGATTATATGAACACGACGTCTATGGTTGTTTGTACAGAGAGCTGAGACAAGCGTGTGTTTGTGGGGTGGGGGGGGGGGGTGTGTAAACCAGTAAATCTTCCTGTGAGTGTATGTAACTGTGAGGGTATAATTTGTATATTCCTGTGTGCTATAATAAGACCATACTTATGTGTGTGAGAAATAAAGGACACAGGGAACACACGCGTCTGTTTGTTTACCGATGCACAGTATTTCACACTGGGGGGGTGTGCCGTTTCCAACTTAGTTGCTCCTCCTCTCTCTGCTCTTCCTACACCCCACACACACTCTCTCTCTCTCTCTCCTCTCTCACACACACACACCCACCACCTCCGACTCACACCCTCTCTCTCTCTCTCGCTCGCTCAAATGCTCCACAAGGTTTTTGGACACAAGTCACACTTAAAATATCACAATGTCATTGAATTAATAATATTCAAAGCAAGTATGAGCGGCCGACCAATGCTGCATGCATTTTTTCTGGGGGGGGGGGGAATTCCTGTTACATGCTGTGCTAATTAATGTTTTTGTAAATACTATATACTTTATATACATCCACTTTAAAATATATTATATACATGATAATTATCTATTAAATAAGGATTTTTGGGTACATACCTTTATTTTAAGGCAAGGTTTGTTACAGTGTTATACACATATACTGAGTACTATTAATAATTACCTACATATAGGTTAAATTTAGGATAGTTGCTTGTAAGTATGCTAATTCACTGCTAAGTAAATACATTATATATATATAACATTATTATGCCATGATAAACTAAAGTGGTTTCAAAATTAGGGGGATTTCTTTTTCATCAGATATATATATATAAATAATTTTAATAATTTTATAATCTTTTGGTCTCGCAGTTGATGTCTTAGGAAGTATAAGTTAGTATTTTATTTATTTATGTATCTATGACTGTATGTCTAGAAGTCTCTTATTCTCATCAAGGCTGCATTTATTTGACCAAAAATACAGTAAAACAATTATGAAATAATTAAACTTAAAATAACGGTTTTCTTTAAAAAAAAAAAAAAAGTTTAATCTATTGTAAAATGTAAGTGATCAATTATAAAATGTGATAAAATGAACATTTCTTATCATCAAAGTTGAAAGCAGCTGTGCTGCTTAAAATTTTTTCATAGAAACTATGATTTTTTTTTTTCAGGATTTCAAGATTATTCCAAAGAACAGCATTTATTTGAAACAATATTACTATTAACAAAATGTAAAATCCATGACTTTCACTTTCGATCAATCTAATGCATCCTTGCTTCGCTTCATAAACAAAAATGTATTCATATTCATTTAGGAGACACTTTTATCCAAAATAGTGTTCAATTATAGATAATAAAAGAGATCGGAAGTATTAATGCTACTCTAAGTATTTTTTCTTTCTTACAGCAATCTAATACTGGCGCTCTGCTATAATTAAATCCCGCATCCAGTGTGGGTATTTTTACATAAATCTCTATTATAGGCACCATATTGTTTTTCTCAATGGTCAAGCGGATGAGGAGTGTGTTTTTTATAGTCGCTGTAATCTCATCCCAGGATATGTGCGACTGTGTGTTCAGATTATCACACAGCTAATCTAACAAACGGCCGTCAGACTTCATTCAGACTGACAGAGACTGATGAAACAATGAGAGTGTTGAAGCACTAAAACCCTCTTTAATCCACAGAACGTTCTGCCTGTAGATGAGGCATCACACACGCACGCACTCACTCACTCACTCACACACGCACACTCATTCTCACTCACTCACTCACTCACGCTCGCACGCACGCACACACTCACTCACTCACATACACACACACTCACACACACACACACTCATGCATGCACGCATGCACTTCATCCCCTCATACCACTCACATACAACCCCCGCTCGCGCATCGCGATACCCCCTTTCTCACTCCCACACTCACATCCCCACGTCAACTTCACGCTCCGCAGCACAGCACTCACTCACTCCCACACACACCTCACTCACCACACGCACGCGCACACTCACACACTCACTCACTCACATACACACTCACTCATTCATGCTCGCACGCACACTCACTCACGCACTACTCACTTCACACACACACCCCTCATGCCCCTCCGCTACACTCCTCACCATTCACTCAACCACCCACCACACTCACACCACACTCTCACACGCCACTCACTCACTCACATACACCTCAATAACACACTCCTCACACTCACCATGCTCGACGCACACTCACTCACTCACGCACTCACTCACTCACACACACACTCACACATGCACGCTCGCACACCCTCACTCACTCACACGCACTCACACACTCACACACACACTCTCACACGCACTCACACCTCACTCATCACTACACACCACATACACACTCAGCTCAGAACCGCACCTCATGCTCGCACGCACACTCCTCACCACTTCACCATCGCACACACAACACTCACTCCATGCACGCTTGCACACCCTCACTATCACACCACTCACTCACACACTCACGCACACTCACTCATGGCACGCTCGCACACCCTCACTCTCCCTCACTGCACACGCACTCACGCACATCACCCGCACTCACTCGACTCGTACACTCGGTCTCCACCACACACCTACCACTAGCTCTCACCACTCAATCACTCACATACACCTCATACCTTAATCGCTCGCACACACACACTACTCACTCACCAGACACACTCACTCACCTCACGTCATGCTCGGCACGCACAACTCACCTCACGCACTCACATCATTCACACACACACTCACATCACATACACACTTCACACTCATACACTCGCTTCCGCAGACACACCACCACCATCAGCATACCACACCTCACTACACGCATGCTCGCCTAGCACACTCACACACGCACCCTCATGCACACACACACACTCACTCACTCACAAACACACACACACACACTCACTCACTGACACACTCACTCACTCACTCACTCAGGCAGTCAGTCAGTCAAACACACACACTCACTCACATACACACTCACTCACACTCATGCATGCTCGTACGCACACTCACTCACGCACTCACTCATGCACACACACACTCACGCACACACACAAACACACAACACTCACTCATGCACCTCTCGCACACCCTCACTCACTCACACCACTCACTCTCACTCACTCACACACACACCACACACACAAACAAACACACACACACACACACTCACTCACTCACTCACACTCACGCATGCTCGCACGCACACTCACTCACGCACTCACACACACACACACACCTCACTCACACACACACACACATGCATGCTGCCACACCTCACATCACATCACACACTCACGCCACCCACACTTCACTCATGCACGCTCCACACCTCACCTCACCACACTCTCACGCACACGACACACACTCCTTCGCCACACACGCACCTCGCACTTCACTCACGATCATCTCACCACACTCTCTCGCCCACTCACTCACACACGTCGACTCACGCACACACACAGCTCACGCACCTCACAACACACACATCACTCACGCACACACACACTCACTCACGCACACACTCACTCATGCACGCTCGCACACCCTCACTCACTCACACAGCATCATCACTCACACACTCCGCACACACACCTACACATCACTTCGTACACCCGCTCACACCTCACTCACTCACACGCACTACTCCCCTCACTGTCACCACCACGCACACACTCACACACACTCACTCGTACACTCGCTCACACACACACACACACACACCACACACACTCTCTCACTCACTTACTTCAATCACTCCATACACACACATTCGTACACAAGGTCGGCTCGCCACTTCACTCACTTCACCACTCATGCAGCACACCACCACTCGCACATTTCGCACGCAACTCTCACACACGCACGCACTCAGAGGAAGATGTTATTGCTCAGAGGATTTAATTGAGATTTCAGTTGAGTTCATTTAGGTATCAATTTTTCTTGGATTCTTTTCCGAATGAGAAAAAAATCTCAAAAAAAAGGTGTTCTGGGTAGTTACTAGGTGGTTACTTCCTTGCCGAAGTTAAAGTGGCAAGCAGGGTTATTTTAGTTATACCTGAAAGTACAATGAAAGTCATAAAAAAAAACATTACTTGAAATAAAGTAAATTTCAACTGACAATTTCAAAAACATAAATAAACTAATTTTAAAAAAGTAAAAGAAAAACACTAAAATTACAATTAAAACATTACTAGTTTAATTTAATAAATTACAGTTTAAATAAAATAAACTTATTTTATTGCATCAACTAAAAGCTCCCAATTTTCAATTAGTTGATCAACTAAAATAACTAAAGCTGAAATACAACTTAAACTACATAGACTAGACATACTGAAAAAAACATACTGACATACTTAAATTAAGAATAAAATATTTTAATTTAAATCAAATAAAATACTTAAACTTAAAACTAAAATAAATAAACTTCACTAACTTTAGCCTATTTTATCTCATCATTTAAATGACAATTTCTCATTTTCACTTATTTGACACTAAAATAGAAATTAAAATGAATAAAAATTACATAGACATAAAAAACAAGAACTAATAAAACTGACAAAAGCACACACAAATTAATAAAACTAACTGCAATTCAAATGAAAACTGAAAATATATAAATAAACCCTAATTCAAAATAAGAATAAAAACTATGATAGTATATCAATTAATAAGACTGGTGGCGGGTTTCTTTCTTTCTCTCTCAGCCAGGTCAAAAAATGTAAGTCTAATCGCTCAGAGAAATAACAGCATACATCAAAAGTAGTATGAAAACTCAAACGTGTGTTTAATTCTTCAAATCTCAAAGCCACACAGCGTGAGCAACAGAAACATCATGAAAGGACATTATGATCACTGACACTCGTATTCAAACAGAAACGAGCGAACGCTTTAATGATCTTTGATGGCTGTTGAGGGGATGATAACAGAACTGAGGTTGACAGAGACTTTGGTTGATTTGTCCTATTTAGGACGTCTGATTTGGACAGAAAGTGATGAGCGCAGTGGAAATAATGCATGTGTGAGCCGTCAAAAGACTTTCCTTCCTCTGTTTGACATTTTCAAGCGTGTGGCACTTGAGGTTATGAGACACAGCGTGGAACAACAAAACACACCCAATACACACACACACACACACACGCAGTGTGTCTGCTGCATTAAACAATTACTAGATTACGGAGACAAACATCACTTCTGTCACTCATTCTGGCCTCCAACTCTAAATATGAATGTCTTTCCTGCTTCCTAATTATTATACATTAAAACAATACATACATGTATACATACAGTATTCATACATGAACACACCTGTTTTTAATCTCTCAGTTAAAATCCATTTTTGTTTCTTAATTAATTGGTGGGGGGGGGTGGGGGGGGGTGAAACAAAGGTCATATGGGAGACCACAGAGTTTTTTGTGTACAACCAACAACAGAAGACCCTGGCCGTTTTGTTAAATTTGTAACAAGAAACATTTTGCATTTTTATTATATAATATATATACAATATATAATAGATATATAATATATTATATATAATATATAAATATATATTATATAATAATAGAGATATATATATATATATATACACACAATTAAAATACACCACATACAAAAAAAATTCTAAATGATTATAATTTACCCATTCTCTGAAAAACACAAGTCAGTTCAGATTGTAAATTCATGTGGTGCGACTTTGACATGAAAGTTAATTACATCTATGACTTAATTTAATTAATAAATCTGACATTTAAAATAATGATAATAACACATCATTATTATATATTATTATTAATTTCTTTAAAATTAAATCATTTTTATTAATACCCATTTTTGAAAATAAGTAACGTTGCAAATTTTGGTTTTACTCATATTTGCAACCACATTTATTTTACTTTATTGTACATTTGTTACTAAGTTAATTGCATTTAGGAATTAATTAATGTATTATTTATTGATTCATTCATTCATTTCAATTATGAAATGAATAAAAAATACAAAAACACATTTTTGAAAATAAGGAAATAACGAAAAATAAAATGGGTTACTACTTTTTACGTCAGTTACACCACATTTATTTATTTAGCTGCTTATTAATTAAAAAAAAGGGCTGTGAAAAAAGTCATGTGGTGAGACCAATTTATTGTGGTACAACCAACAAACTTACAGAACCATTTTGAAACTAATGACTATGATGTGTCATTACCTTTTAATTGATGGTTAAACCACATGACTTAAAAAATATAATAATTTCTATTACTTTTTTAAGCAATGAGGGGCAATAAAATTGTGGGACATTTTTAAAACCACCTTAGCAACACCCTGGAAACCATCCTAAACACCCCACAGCATCGGAAAGCACAGTATTGTTTCTTAAGAAAATTTAAAAATCGAATTATGTTTGTGGGGCAAGAGGAAAAACCAGTGTGGACAGTGTTGATTACGTACGCCAGTGTGTGTGTGTGTGTGTGTGTGAGAGAGTGCGTGCGTGCGTGCGTGTGTGCGCGAGTGTGGTTAATACAGCACTGCATTCTGATTGATGTGGAAGTGCTTCCTCTATGCAGATAAGCACAGAGCAGAATCCTCATATTAATGTGAAATTATTCTAATTGCTGCAGAGCCCACAATGTTCCTCCCTCCACAGCCATCACTCTCTCCACACACACACACACACACACACACACAAATCATTTCTCCAACCGGCGTGTCCACTGCATCCATTTTGTCCGTCTCTCAGGTGACACTGACAGACCGGAGAGGAGCAGCAGGGCATTGTGGGATTGTGGAGGATGAAGGTTTCAGTGGCTCTGTGGACTAAACAACACATCCTCTACTTTCAACACGAGGGTTTCACGCCTCAAAGTCAACATAAAATCCAAAGCACTCTTAAAATCCCACGGAATGCACTGCACAGGAGACGGAATTGAGAAAAATGTTGACTATAAATATACTCTTGTTTCTTTAAATACTGCAAAGCGTCACTAAAACCAATTCAGTCGAATTCAAAATGGACCTTTTTTTTCCTCAGCATTTGTGTTGCTAACGTCAAACTCTTGTGACTCTCATGTGATGAACACTATTTATTGAGTTCGCTGGATTAGTATGCTGCCTACTGAGATAACAGACAGCACAAGCTTTAGGAGCAGAGCTAGTGTGCCTGATCCTGATGACTAGCATACGTGTGAATTTCAGGCGGAGCGTCATTTAGCTGCTGCGTGTGATCTGTGGTGCATTATGGGAGTGACCCTCGCTCCTCGTAACAGCTCTGCATTCACAGCAGCTCCTCCAGCGCCTCTGAGACGGGACCATTCTGGGTTTATTAAAGCAAGCGGCACTCATTGTGTGGACACAGACTTTGGCGGATTTTTTACATTAATGCATCAGAATACATTCAGAGAATTTGGACATTTGATCAACTATTTAAAAATTCCAATTATATTCCAATATATTCATATCCGAAATACGACATTTCAGCCTGTGAACGTAAAACCTGGTGTATTTTCCCCAACATTAATATCAACATAAACTTCTGTGTCATTTGTGATTTTAAAGTGTTTTTGAAAACGATTATGAACAGTACCAAAATCAATTATAAATCAAATACACCAGATAAACCAAATGTTATCATGATCAGAGTTCTTGATTAATTATACTGATTTAATAATAATCTACATAAAAAAAATCAGTATCCTGAGAAATATCAGTATTTCATAATTATAATAATTATTATTGTCATTGTTGTTATATAGTTGATATGCAATTATAGTTTATGTTAATATTTTTAACTAGATTTTATTTTTATTTGCTGTATTCATTTTAATTTTAGTTTAAGTATGTTAATTTGCGGTTTTGTCATATTTCATGATTTTTTGCAAATAATTCGTACATAGTTTAAGTCTATATAGTTTACGTTTTAGTTTATTTTAATTTTAATTTAACAAACTTTTCTATATTTTATTTTATTTCAGTTAATATTTTGTTATATTTTATTATATTACTTATTCGATTTCGAGTAATAGTATTTATTTTAGTATTTTTTTTAATTTAATTTAACTTAATTTAATTTGAAAACCTTTGGTTTTAGGTTTAGTTAACGATAATAACCCCATCAAATATTTATGCATTTAAAGACAATAAAGATTTACAATAAAAAAATTATGTTCTGCATTTCCTAAAATGTAAGTAATTTTCCTTTTTCTTTGATAAGCTAAATTTCTCACTGACCTAAATTGATGTTTATCGATCAAATATGTTCATCACATTCTTTTGCCGTTTTCCTCATAATTTACAGTATGCACATATTACATCCACAAAATGCATTAATTAATGAAAAACATAAATCTTAAACAATTAGATTTTATGATTATGATCGATATATTATTTTTGTTATTTAAAAAAAGAAAGAAAGGGGCATTCAAAAAAGTAAAAACAAAAAACCTGCAAGATATTTACCCTACAAAAAAAAAAAAAATAAATAAATAATGTAGATTATTAGCTCTCACAAAAATCAGGCAGATTACCAAACACAGACTGCACATGTGACACAACAGGCGGCGTATTCGTCAGCAAACGTGTGTTCAGAAACCTGCTCTAATGGCCAAGCAAGCCCCTGCCTCAGCCCTGTTATTCCCTTATTTATTTATTTCTGATAGTTAGTTCTCGCAGAGCTCGCAAAATTAATGTCAGCCGGCAGAAAATAGACATGGAAAGCTAAAATTCAGCACTTTCTGCCCACAGAAGTTATTTGTCAAGCTAACAAGGAGGCGTCCCGTTCCTGCGCCGCGGCCCTGGGAAAATATATGCCATCGAATCTGCAGCTCTGGGTACAGCGAGGAAGAGAAGAATAAAAGCGAGGGATGGGTGGAGAGATGGAGAGAGGGTTATGGATGCCACGTCCGTCACAGACACATCCATCCTTAGCCTGTCCGCAGATGAACTGACCAGAGAACCGACGGCCCGCTGAAGAGACCGTAAAACACACGCTATACGACCCCACAAACAATACAGTTATATACTGTAAACACCTCTAAACGCCAGCACCGCCATTTCCCTCGGGATGAGTTCAACATCTGTGTCTAAACGTGCCGCTTGTCTCAAATCAGTCACTCGTTCATTATATAAAAGGTTCATTTACAGATCTTGGTTAAATGAAGACTTATGCCTAGTTCTTGGACATTTAAAATTTGTATTTATGTTCCATACATTGCTGGACACCTTTTTATTAACCTGAATACACGTTTTTATTTAATGACTTTAAATATGTCATGTGGTACAACCAAGTAAAAAGTAGTTTTGATTAATCGCATCCAAAATAAAAGTTTTTGTTTACATAATATGTGTGTGTACTGTGTATATTAATTATGTACATATAAATACACACACATACAGTATATTTTGATGTATATCTTAATTATCATATATTTATATTTGTATAATTTATATTATATATAACATATTTTTCTGAAATATATACTGTTTGAGTGTGTATTTATATATACATAATAAATACACAAAGTACACACATATATATTATGTAAACAAAAATGTTTATTTTGGATGCGATTAATCGCGATTAATCATTTGACAGCACTAATATATTACATTTTCATTGGGTTATTCCATTTGACAGCCTGAACTAAGTTTGCCGTGTCATAAAAACGTCAAATTAACTGATATTTTTAGAGACTTCTTGACCTCGACACACTGACTCTGAATGTCATTTTGTGTTTTTCATGCCACATGACAATGTATTGGTTATTCCACACTCACTGAATAAAATGTTAAAGCAAAGAAATAGATTTTTTTTTTCAAATAAATCATGTCGTGAAAAATTCTTACAAATGAAAAATTAATGATTACATTTAAATGATCAAACATAAAATTAAATACAAATCAAAATGTATTTTAATTCAATATTTTGTGTTACTTTAAGCCCTCACAAAAACAAAACACCACAATTTTAATACAAGAACAATTTGAAGATTCTCAAATAATAAGACAGAATATATAGAACGACGACGGATAGATAGATGGTAGATGGAATATGGAGGGATGTATGGACGGACGGTTGATGGATAGACAGATAGACAGATAGATAGATAGATAGAAGATAGAAAGATAGCTGATATATAGATGACAGAGATAGATAGATAGACAGATAGATAGATGGACTTTAGATGGTAGATGGAGCGATAGACCGATAGATAGATAGCATAGACAGATAGATAGATAGACAGAGACAGATAGATAGATAGACAGAGACAGATAGATAGATAGATAGAGACAGATAGATGGATAGACAGCTAGATAGATAGATGGACAGACAACAGCAGACAGACAGACAGCCAGAACATATTAGACCGCCATACAGACAGATAGACAGACAGATAGACAGATAGACAGATAGATAGACAGATAGATAGATGGATAGACAGATAGATAGATAGATAGACAGAGATAGATAGACAGACAGACAGACAGATAGACAGACAGACAGATAGACGGATAGATAGACAGATAGATAGATAGATAGATGGATAGATAGATAGATGGATAGATGGATAGATAGACAGATAGATAGATAGACAGATAGATAGATAGACAGATAGATAGATAGACAGATAGATAGATAGACAGACAGATAGATAGAAGATAGATAGATAGAAGATGGATCCTAGACAGATAGATAGATATACAGAGATAGATCATAGACAGATTAGAGATAGATAGATAGATAGATAGATAGATGGATAGATAGATAGACAGACAGATAGATAGATAGATAGATAGATAGATAGATAGAGAGATAGAGAGATGCCACATCACTGACCCTAAAGCAAGTCTCTCTCTATTTCTATTCAACTCTGTGGATTACTACAAGGTTTAATGAAACCCTACAGAGAGAATGTTAGAGGAAAGGCCAAGGGCAGGGGAAAAAACCCTGAAAATGCGTGTGGCGGTTGAAGGAGAGAGAACTTCTTCTATTATTGGTTTCTGTCAGACTTGACCTGGTGTTTACTGAAGGCAGCGTGAGCACGCGGCGGGATGGTTTTCCAGGCCTGAAGCGAGCCGTAGGTCGGCACAGAAACCTCTCTCCTTGAGTCTGGCTGTATTTTTAACCACACGGGCTAAGCGAGTGTCTTCAGGAGGTGCTGCTAAATATAACTCATATCCTTACTGGCTTTGGTTACATTCAACATACGAACACACGCACGGTACAGGGATAGAGAACGAATTTGAGCACATGCTCATAATAAATCATTTCAACAACAAGTAACAAAAACAAAATATTGTTTCACAATCGCTAATGCAACAACAACAACAACATCAGCTGACATCACAAAATAAGACAAATGTGACATGTACTTCCTGTGCCTTGATTGTGACCTCACCTGTGAGTTTCATTACACCGGAAATGTGTGGTTAAATGCTGGCTAATCAACGCAGAAAATTGATACCATCCTATCAGATTCACCCTCGCTAAGCTAAACACACACACACACACACACACACACACACACACACACACACACACACAACACAACACACACACACAACACAACACAAGCCCACACACAACACCCCCACACACACTAACCGTCCTGGCAGCTAATCCTTGTGGGGATGCTCCATAGGCCGAATGGTTTTTGTATCACTGTCCAGACCCGTATATTCCTATTGCCCCTACACCACCCTACCCCGAAACCTACCCCTCATACGAAGACTTCTCTGCATTTTTATATTTTTTCAAAAACGTATTCTGGGGTATGAATTTTAATCTTGGTACCGTTGTGAGCACAATTTAGGTCCCCACCGTGCCACGATCCCCATGAATCTGTGTGTAGTCAGTTTTAAGCCCACCAGAATATACACACCAGTACACACACACACACACACACTCTCTCACTCTCTCTCTCACACTCACACACACACACACACACACACACACACATACACACACTCTCTCTCTCTCTCACTCACACACACACACACACCACAACAGACACATACACACCGCTCCTCTCTCCTCACTCACACACAACCACAACACCCGACACACTACACACATACACACATACACACACTCCCTCCCTCTCACTCACACACACACCCCACCACACTCTCTCCTCTCACTCACACACTCCTCTCACCTCTCAAAACACCCACACAACACTCTCCCACACTCTCTCTCTCTCTCACTCACTCAGTCTCTCTCTCACTCACACTCTCTCTCACTCACACACACACTCTCTCTCACTCACACACACACACCCTCACACACACACACACACACCTCTCTCACTCACACACACACTCTCTCTCACTCACACACACACACACTTAAGGCTGTATTAGTCTTATAGACGCCAGACAACGGTGTTCGAAGCAAACTTACTATAACTCAACCTATCTAACCTTCACCAAAAAAAAAAAACATTTTCATCAGTAGATTTAAAGCAAAACACAACTTGCCAGGTTTTATTTTATTACGGAGGACATTTTTTGGTAGCCGGCCAGTTTATGTTGGGATAACCGATTCAATTTTTCAATAACACTGTTGCAACACACTGAACAAACTCTCTCTCACTGCAAGCAGATGTTACACTGTGACCGTCGACAAACTTGCCTCATGAAACTTCCAGCCATTCGGTCATTATAACAAGCCTGCTAGTCATTGGTTAGTAATTCGATTGGTAGGTAGTCACTAATTCCACTGACAAGTTTATGCATTCACTCTACAATATAAATGCTATGAATACACTATATATGAGAATATGAATCAAACGTTATGCCTAGGGTTTTGTTGTTTATAATACAAATGAGGACGTACGATTTATAATCAAACATGGAAATATTCATTCTATTTGAATTGATAATTAGTTAAATAAAACCAAACAATTAAGATAAAAAAAAAATTGTAATATAACTATAAAACATAATCTTATAAAATTATGTTTTATGTACATAAGTAAATTTTCAAACAAGTGTCTAAATATGTTAATAAAAAGCTTTTTCATTTTAAAATAATGCTTGTTTTCAGGTTCTTAACCACCCGCGTAAATCTTGTTATCCTAAAAAAAAAAATTCCGTTTTTTTTTTTTTTTTTGCGTACAGGAAACAAAATCCACTGTTGATTAAATATTTATAAATAAGGATTCAATTAATTTTCATCTGCACAGAATCAAATAACTCTTCGCTCTTACCTCAACTGCAGGGCCAAGGGCCGGGGTCAGAGGTCTTATCACAGGTGTAGAAACTTGCGTGATGTCTTATCATGATGAACAAGATGTGCCAAAGAAGAAAGAAAAAAACGGATTAATACGATACCATAAAATAATCATAATTCTTTCTGCTATTTTTCCAGATACAATTAAAACAAAATGTACTTTCTTATCTGAAACAAAATAATAAAAAAAGGGAGATATAGAAGTGTGTGTGTAATAATTAATATATAATCATATTACACACACACACATCTATACACCATCCATATTATATATACACACACACCACAGTGGGTACGGAAAAGTATTCAGACCCCCTTAACTTTTTCACTCTTTGTTATATTGCACCTTTGCTAAAATCATTTAGTTATTTTTTTTTCCTCATTAATGTACACACAAGCACCCCATATTGACAGAAAAACACAGAATTGTTGACATTTTTGCAGGTTTATTAAAAAAGAAAAACTTAAATATCACATGGTCTTAAGTATTCATACCCTTTGCTCAGTATTTAGTAGCAGCACCCTTTTGATCTAATACAGCCATGAGTCTTTTTTGGGAAAGATGCAACAAGTTTTTCACACCGGATGTGGGGATCCTCGCCCATTCCTCCTTGCAGATCCTCTCCATTCTGTCAGGTTGGATGTAAACGTTGGTGGACAGCCATTTTTAGGTCTCTCCAGAGATGCTCAATTGGGTTTAAGTCAGGGCTCTGGCTGGGCCATTCAAGAACAGTCACAGAGTTGTTGTGAAGCCACTCCTTTTTTATTTTAGCTGTGTGCTTAGGGTCAGTGTCTTGTTGGAAGGTAAACCTTCGGCCCAGTCTGATGTCCTGAGCACTCTGGAGAAGGTTTTGGTCCAGGATATCCCTGTACTTGGGATATTCATCGTTTGCAACCAGTCGTCCTGTCCCTGCAGCTGAAAAACACCCCCACAGCATGATGCTGCCACCACCATGCTTCACTGTTGGGACTGTATTGGACAGGTGATGAGCAGTGCCTGGTTTTCTCCACACATACCGCTTAGAATTAAGGCCAAAAAGTTCTATCTTGGTCTCATCAGACCAGAGAATCTTATTTCTCACCATCTTGGAGTCCTTCAGGTGTTTTTTTTAGCAAACTCCATGCGGGCTTTTAATGTGTCTTGCACTGAGGAGAGGCTTACGTCGGGCCACTCTGCCATAAAGCCCCCGACTGGTGGAGGGCTGCAGTGATGGTTGACTTTCTACAACTTTCTCCTATCTCTCGACTGCATCTCTGGAGCTCATCCACAGTGATCTTTGGGTTCTTCTTTTACCTCTCTCACCAAGGCTCTTCTACCCCGATAGCTCAGTTTAGCCGGACGGCCAGCTCTAAGAAGGGTTCTGGTCATCCCAAACGTCCATTTAAGGATTATGGAGGCCACTGTGCTCTTAGGAACCTTAAGTTCAGCAGAATTTTTTTTGTAACCTTGGCTAGATCTGTGCCTTGTCACAATTCTGTCTCTGAGCGCTTCAGGCAGTTCCTTTGACCTCATGATTCTCATTTGCTCTGTCATGCACTGTGAGCTGTAAGGTCTTATATAGACGGGTGTGTGTGGCTTTCCTAATCAAGTCCATTCAGTATAATCAAACACAGCTGGACTCAAATGAAGGTGTAGAACCATCTCAAGGATGATCAGAAGAAATGGACAGCACCTGAGTTAAATATATGAGTGTCACAGCAAAGGTTCTGAATACTTAGGACCATGTTATATTTCAGGTTTTTCTTTAATAAATCTGCAAAAATGTCAACCATTCTGTGTTTTTCTGTCAATATGGGGTGCTGTGTGTACTTAATGAGGAAAAAAAATTAACTTAAATGAATTTTAGCAAATGGCTGCCATATAACAAAGAGTGAAAAATTTAAAGGGTCTGAATACTTTCCGGACCCACTGTATATACACCCAGACACACACCACCCACACACACGAAACAACCACACACATACAACCCATACACTCCACACACACACATATATATATACACCACACCATATATCATTCTTCCCTACACCCACACATATATCTATATAATATACACATATACACACACACCTACATCCTTCATTCATACATACCTACATACACACACACACACACACACATATTATATATATTATATATATATATTATATATATATATATATACACACGCAGACATACACACACCTACTTCATATCATTCATATCATTCATACATAATACAACACACAACAAACACACACCTATATCTTATATATACACATATACACACACACACAACCTATACATTCCTTCATTTCATGCATACAACACACACACACCACCCATAGTATAGATAGATAGATAGATAGATAGATAGATAGTGACCTCTCACCTCAGCACAACACACATTACAGCACGGTGTATTAAGAGTCAAATATCTCCAAAAAGCAAACGCTAACAGATAGGCAGTACAATCTCTACCTCAGGACAGCGTGTAAATGCAGCGATAGCAGCTTTAAAAGAAACAGCTCACCCGAAACCTGCCGCGTTGATGTGCAGCTGAAGCGCAACCGATACAACAGAAGAAACTCAACGCACGAAAATGCTTTGGAAACACTTCTCTTGTGTGGAAAATACAACGTTAGATCTCCTTTTGTGTTAAATACGGCGTTGATTAAGATCAATTTCATCCTGTGTGTTTTTGTTTTGTGTTTTTTTTTTTCAATCCATGCTCACTGGAAACACATGACTGCGATGACATTAATACAAAATGATTACGTTGCTTCTCGCAAGTTTCTTTCAAATCGCAATGTCCAATAAGTGGCGCTAAAAAAAAGCGTTCAGTATTCTCCAAAATGAACGTGAATGTGTAAATGTTTTGTCACGCTGGTTGTTCAGTTTGGACATGATATATCAGGTGAGTGTACGGTGGCCGTGAAGTGCAAAACAAATCACAATTCTGAAAACAAAATAACAAATTACAAACGTAAATGCAAGTCTAAAAAACAAAATAAAAATTCAGAAAACACAACAACAATTCAAAAAACACTATAACAAATTCGAAACAATAATCAGAAACACCACGCAAATCAACCAACGGAGAGTAGTATATTTGGACGCGCCCTTGGTTTGGGATTCTCACCGCTGACGTCGAGACAGCGTCAATCAATGTATACATAGAAGAACCGCCGAGACCAGCAGATCCTGGTAGAAGTTCGAGATGGTTATTAAAGTAGCTCAGTTTTTAAATGTATTGAATATTGCCCCTTATACTATGAATTAAAATACGCGTATTGTCTAGTCATTTAGTTACAATTGGCTAATAAACAACAGCTCCAGTGACGTAGATGGAAGAGTGTGTATCGTAGTCTTTTTGACGCGATCGACCCGGGTTCGATCCCGCCTTTTGCCGAACTTTTTTTTCCTCCCTTTTCAAATCTCGTATTAGCAATGGATTCTATTTACAATAAGTGAAAAAGCAGTATTTTTAGCAATATGCTATTTACACTAAGTGCAAATACCTATTTACACTATGTTAAAATAGTAGGATTTTCTGTTATTTATACTACTTATTGCAAATTGTGGCAAATATCTGCACCTCAGTATTGTTGTGCATTATAAAATTGTATGCAATAATAACGTATTGAGTGTCAGTTATAATTTTAATTATTAAATGGATGCCACATTATTGGTACAATAAAGCCCTCCCTACACCTACCCTAACCCTGCCCGATACTTTATTTTCAGCTTTTTGATTATTTCCTTAATTTTTATTGAAAATAAATGCCTTTACGATGTGATACGAGATTTGAAAAGGGAGAAAAAAAAAGTTCGGCAAAAGGAAGGATCGAACCCGGGGCAATCACGTCAAAAAGCCAAGGACACGCACTTATCCATCTGCGTCACTGTAGCTGATGATTTAGAGCCACTTTTAACTAAATTTAAATAGACACCCCGTTTTTTTTTTTATTCCATAGTAAGGGCAATTAATATAATACATTTAAACTGAGCTACTTTAACACCATCTCCGAACTTCTTACCACGACTCTGCTGTTCTTCGGCTGGTTCGTCCCTGTATACGTTGATTGACAGATGTCTCGTCCAGTCAGCGGTGAGTAAGTTAATCCCAAACCAATGGCGCTGTCTCAGACTATACCTGCCTCTTCCGGTTTGTCTGAATTGTCGTTGTGTTTTCTGACTTGTTATTTTGTTTTCGAATTTGTCGTTGTGTTTTCTGACTTGTTATTTTGTTTTCAAATTTGTCGTTGTGTTTTATGACTTGTTATAATGTTTTCTGAATTGTTGTTGTGTTTTCTGAATTGTTATTTTGTTTTTTAGACTTGCATTTGTATTTGTAATTTGTTATTTTGTTTTCAGAATTGTGATTTGTTTAGCACTTCTCGGCCACCGTATGAGTGGCACTGAAAGATTAATGCTTTGTCGCTTTTGAAAATAACGTACACCTCATGTACTAAACCTTGGCAATAGTAGTAGCAAAACCTAAGCAACCATACAGTTTTAGCTTACTTTTACAAATCTTTGAGCTCTTTTATCGAGTGTCATGACTCAAGTGCAATGCTGTACCAGGTGAGCTACCGAGCAAGTTTACTACATCTAAAATGCCATATATAGTTATGTAAAGCAAACATTATAATGTATTAATTTATTTACAAATCATCTACTATGATAATACTCTTTTTTGAGGAAATAAAATAGAAAGACACAGTGTGAAAGTAAGTACTTATTAATCAATACTCTGCCCCTGTAATCATAATTTATGTCAAAAAGAAGAAAAGTCGTTGGTGTTTTACTGCCGCTGGTGTTCATTTTAGCTGGAAATTGCAGTTAATTGTATGTATTGGTGCATTTTTGGAGTTTAGCAAAACACTGTAAAAACAAATCAACTTAAAAAAGGTAGGCCTATGTGTTTGTGCTGCCTTAAAATGTAAATATCATATATCTAAGTTGCCACTTGTACAACTCAAGTTGCCTAAATGTAAAATTTTAAGGCAGTGCGAACTCTTTTTTTTCCAGTAAGCCTATGTTGCAATTTTTATGAACTATATCTTTTATATTTTTTAAATGTGTCTGAAATGAAGTCACCATCCACTCCTGTTGTATGGAAACCAGCAGCCTGGCTATTGTGCTTAAGTGCTCTTTTAATGTTTGATTGGAAAAGAAAAATCATCAACAAATCAAAAGAGAGAGACTACACGAGCAAGGTGAATAAGCATAACTGAGAAAAGTTTCACTTTTGAGTGTGCTTTCCCTTTAAGGTAAAGATAACAGTCCTTCAGTAGCAGCATAACTGCGGTAGCGTGGTGTGGTAATGCCGGTGTTGTGAAATGAGACTTTGTGAAGGCGTTTTATTGATACGAGTGGCACAGAGCAGCTCAAGGACTTGCTTTTGTTTCATATTCACCTCACTGCTGTGCTCTCTGCCACAGGACATGACATCACTCGCCGGGGTCACGGCCCGCCACCGACTCCACGGTGAAAAAAAGGAAAGGGGTTAGAGATGAAGACGAGAAAAGAAAGACTTGGGAAGTGGTGCTCTGTAGGTCACCTTTCCTTGGCTGAGAGATCAATGTCGCTTTGACTCGCTGGTTAAAGAGAGAGAGAGCGAGAGACTGCAGCCCAGACACCTTGCCAGTAAATCACCTTGCCAGCTTCATTGAGATGCAGGTATAACACAAGATGGGCACAAGGCCAAAGCCTACAATACCCACACACACACATATACACTCGTCTACGGGCTCTTCCTTAAACTCGAACATACTTTAGCAATTAAAGGGATAGTTCAGGAAGACATTACAATTCTGTCATGATTTTCAAAGAAAGCTATTTAGCTTTATAAGATGTGGGAAATAGTGCACAAAACATATGGGCTGTTTGAATCAGCATCTGTTAGATAATTACAGGTGTGAGTTAAATGGATATTTCATAAAAATGTGGGAATATAATACAATAAGCTCTATTATAAATAATTTAATATATTAAATAAATGTTAACATGATTAGAATAATAATTAATGTAATTCAAATGACTGAAATGTCATGAGTTGAATTGGATCTCACAAACAATAAGACAAATTAGAGCTATATTTGGCATTATAATAAGACTTGTAAAATTGTGCACAAAACATATGTTTTAATCAGCATACGTAGATCATTATGGGTGTGAATTGAAAGGATAGCTCATCAAAAATGTGGGAAAAATATAATAACAACCTCTTCAATTAATTACATGAGTGAATAATAAATAAATAAATATGGGGTTGTGAGTACAAGGATAGTTCATGAAAATATAACTAAAATGAATATATATATACATATATACTACTACCTACCATTACACCCCCACAAAACACACATATGTTGTGTGCGGAACTACATTTCAGTAATTAAGTAAGTAAATACATAAATGAAAAAGAAATAAGGTAATTATGGGTGTGAGTAAAAGGGATAGTTCACTCAAATGTGAATAATTCAATCGACCATGCAATAAATCAGAAGTAGAAATGACACTGAAAATAATGGAACTGTGCCGTATGTATAAATGGCTGAAATGTCATGATTTGTTATATTTCCGTTTCTGTTTTGTTACCCTCGCAAGCAATAAGATCAATGCGTATGACCAATATTATAAAAACAAAACACTATATTATTATTATTATGTGTAATAACCTAATCAGGATTGCCTACAATAAGTGATTTTGATACTTTTATGCAGCATTATAGAAGCTTGACAAACGCAGTCACCATCCACTTTCATTGTACGTAAAAGAGCAGCTTGAACCTTCTACTAAATCTTTCCTTTTCAAATTTCCTTTTGTGTTTCACAATAAATACATAAAAAGCAAATGGCATGAGGGTGAGTAGATTACAGGTGTATAATTCATTTATTTTATTACGAGTTTTGTTATATTTTCCCCCGTTTCTGAAGAACTGTCCCTTTAACTCACACCCATGATGATCGAACGCATGGCTGATTTTCAAAAACAAACACTCCAGCATCACGCGTGGCGTCTCTTTCGCGCGCTCCGAAAGTACAAGGAAAGCTTCAGAGCTCAGGCAATCAACACAAACACATCCATTTCCTCAGTGTAATGGTGGAGGGAAAGTTAAATTATTATCTTTTCAAATAGCTGCTCTATAACTCAGGTTTACAGAGGCAGAGCGGGGTCGGGGGATGATGGACGCACATGGCAGGGACATAAACTCCCTCCTTTAAATCACTCTAAATGGAAATGTTTAGCGTGGAGAGATGCAGATGAGCTCGGATGCAACACCGCCGAGCTTGTTTTTGTGCTTCAGAATGAAAAACGCCTGCAATGCTTTGACACCAAAGACCAGAGAAAGTGTTACTAGAAACATTTATCTATACATTTATTATATGTTGGATAAGACATGGCCTTGATTAAAAAAATATATATATATAGTTATAATTTTAGTTGCGATAACTATAATTACTTTATTCCAAATTTGTTTCCCAGAATGCATTTGCTCTAATGTGACCATGCACCACAAAACTAGTCATAAGAGTCCATTTTTGAAATTGAGATGTATGCATCACATGAAAGCTGAATAAATAAGGTTTCCATTGATGTATGGTTTGTTAGGATAGGATAATATTTGGCTGAGATATTTGAAAATCTGGAATCTGAGGGTGCAAAAAAATCTAAATATTTAGAAAATCGCCTTTAAAGTTGTCCAAATTAAGTTCTTAGCAATGCATATTGCTAATCAAACATTAAGTTTGAATATATTTATAGTAGGACATTTACAAAATATCTTCATGGAACATGATCTTTACTTAATATCCTATTGATTTTTGGCATAAAAGAAAAATCAACTATTTTGACCCATACAATGTATTTTTGGCTATTGCTACAAATATACCCCAGCGACTTAACACTGCTTTTGTGCTCCAGGGTCACATATTATTGCGTGAACACAATCGACTCGAGCTTGGCACTGGCATATTTCTCTGCGTTCGGCGAGGCCTTGCCATCACGACAATCATTTTTAATCCACGCTGTGAGAAAATCACTCGAAGTGCATCAAACAAAAACAAAAGAAACCCTGCCGAGCTATACATCGACTCCAAGCAGAAACAATGTCTGATATGATTAAAGATATTACCCTGTAACGCTGCTGCTTGTAAATGATTGAAATGTCAATATGCATGAGTTGAACTGTGATTTCCTATTGTTGACCTCGGATGCAAAAAGTCCAATATTGTGACAGAAGACAACTATATTATCTGTAATAACCTAATCAGGATCGCCCGCAACCAATGATTAGGGCACATATGGTGTCAATATCCCGCTGCTGATTCAATTAAGTGCAATCACAGAGTGTGTGCGGGTTGGTGTGAAAGCATTGGCCTGTGTGTGTGTTTTGGCGATTTGTGCTAGATGCATGTCGGTTATGGAGCCGAGGTGTGAAAATATACACGGTGTGTGTAATGAAATCCACTGACTTCATTCACAAGCTGAAATGAAATGTTTGCTTCGTCTATGCTAATGCGGTCCGTCATCAGAAGCTGCTAAACAGGATGTGTTTCGGTGCATCATACTGTTTGGGAATACTGGTTTGTGTTAGGAAAAGCAAGATTACATGAACGTTTTAAATAGTTGGATCGGTGTGAATGTAGCTGGGATTAGCATTTAGTCTGATTTACAGCAATAAATCCATGTGATTTAAAAGCAAACGTACTGAAATGATATTCACACTTTAAAGCTTCAAACTATGTTGTAGTTTTCTAAAGCAGACACCAAAAGTGTCATATTCTGCTAAGCGAA
Source organism: Sinocyclocheilus anophthalmus (assembly GCA_018155175.1). Classification (NCBI taxonomy): domain Eukaryota; kingdom Metazoa; phylum Chordata; class Actinopteri; order Cypriniformes; family Cyprinidae; genus Sinocyclocheilus; species Sinocyclocheilus anophthalmus. The sequence continues at coordinate 181,436 of JADLZN010001444.1, forward strand.
TGAATGAATGAATGCATAAACAAAACATATATATATGTGTTATATAAATATGTGTATGTGTATACATCAAATAGAAAAAAGGAGACATACTGAATTGATATTCCCCCTCAAAAAATGTATTAATAAATTAATTATAAACAATGAAAGACTAAAATAATAAAAATAATATATTTTTCTGTCTAAAAAGCTGGAACTCTATATATATATATAAAACATACTGAAACCTACTGAACTGTATTGCACCTTAAGGTTTTTTACTATGTGTTGTAGTTTTATAAAGCAGTACCCAAATAATCCTATTCTACACACGCAAAAAATCTATAATATATAATAATACTAAAAAAAACACAATTCTGGCTAAAAAGCTGATAGATGTATATATATATACATATATATATCTAATATTTTTTTTTTTTTTGAATAGACATCTATCCGCTTTAATATATATATAGTATTATATATATATATATATATATCTATATATACGATATATAAAATAAATATGAGCAACTGGGAACAGACAACGGGGAGTGCACAACCTGCACCTGCTGTCTGTAAAGTGTGTATCTACAGTTCTGAGTTATAACAGTGATGACATTAACCGGTTTTGCGTTTTGACCTCATCAAACAGAAAAGCCATAAATTACAGGCACCGCAGCCACTCAAAGGCAGTCGAAGCCCAGCTGGGGAAAATCACCAATGATTCATCAGTTTAAAGGAGCAGAAACAAGGTCTTTTCTCCACTATTAATCATGCAAGAAATCATTGTGCTTTCCACGGCGTGGACCATGCAGCCTTTCCCCTGAGCTCACAGCAGAGCATATGAATTCCTCCAAACGCCATGCATTTAAGGCTGTGTGCGTCATCCGCCTGATATTCAAATCATCATTGTGCTGATGAGCCACTAGGTTTTCACCCAACGCCCTAAATATACAGATGTCCCACACACACACTTCTTTTCACTTTCTTTCCAGCTGTGAGCCCACATCCTGTGTGCTGTGACAATGAGAGCTTGACTCACTCTGCGAATTATTTTGGGGCTGATAATAGTGATGGGCGGATGATGGGCCTGAAGAGATAAAGAAGCTGAAAAGTCAGAGGGTTGGAGAAAAGAAAAAGGAGATGTGACATTGAGAAACAGACTGTTATTTAAATCTTCAGTTCAGGTTATGGTGCACAGACGATGTCATATCATAAACTTATGAATTTTGTCTTGTGCTTTACAAAACACAAACAGACCAGGACTCATTTGTTTTGGTGAACTCTAAGTGAAAGTATCTGCTAATGACATTTCTGAGTTAACTAATAGGCCTTGAGTGGTAGTTATAAGAGTGACTGGTAGAAAATAAATTAAGGTTATTAATTGCTAATAGCCTGTAAGCTCACAGTCAGGTTATTCTTGACCAAAGAAAGCAATAATTTATCGAACTGACAGTTTCTGTAAATTTTAGGTGCACTTAGGTAAAGCTCCAGTGATTTAGAGGCGAATCTGTTTGTCAAAATCACAGTTTTTGCGGAATATACTAGTTATTTAAATAGCAGTTTAAGCAAGTATATAGTCTCACTAAAATAATGATTAACCAGGGCAGCGAAACTAAACTGTCGTCGTGTGATAAGATGTGTTTAAACTGCGCGGTGGACCAAATGAGATTTTATTGCTTGCGAAGCAAGTAACAGAAATTAATGATAAAAAAAGGGGAAAGGGGGGAAAAAAGGTTTCCCTCCTGAAATCAAGTGCTATTTAAATATAGGTTTTTGCTTGTAAATTAATTTTTAGATTATGTCGAATCTGTCTTTAGTGAATTATTGAAATGTTCTGATATAAACTCGCGAGCGCATTTAGTCATGTTTACCAAACAGTGTAGCTGTACACCAAGTTATGCTGGCTTTTTTCAAATATAAACAATTGTATCTGTCATGTGTTATTTTAGTTCAATTACATTTAAAGCAAATCCGATTTAATAAGAGGATATTTGCTCATCTCGTGAAACTCGGCAACAAGTGAAATCGTGAACTTTCCTCAGACATTAAAAATCATAAACTCTTTATTGAATTTCCCAATCAGCATGTAATATTAGAGTCTCACATTTTAGGCGTGCTCTAATAAATAACACGAGGACGTTTGGTTTTAAATGTTTAATTGGTGAACTATATATGTACTGCTCCAGTTTGTACAGGCATTATTTGTCAATCCTAATCGATATCAAATATTAAAACATACTAATATGCTATGTTACACAAGTATACGTTTTCTGAAAGGTTTTATTTCCCACCTGATGCAAGTAAATGTTTTACAGCAGCGAGCTCCGAAATATTGCAATATTCTCTCATGTAGTAATTCGATTTATATTTAGATGCAAATCCTAAAATGACAGTTTTGAATGCAGCATTTCGAGCGCGTGCTAAGACAAACTCTTCATTGATACAATATTCTTCTCTTTAATGAGAATCATTTATAATCACTTTGAGTCCATTGGATCGTTCGTTTTACCATATTTAATGGTGAAGCAATGTGGAGTGACATACTTGTCAAATTGCAAATCTTCCACAGTTTTAAGTGCATCACACTGAGATAAGTTACAATTGTTTCAGGGGTTTAATAATGTCTCTTCGTTCCACAAAAAAGGATAAGCATACAGAATCACTTAATTCTTGCCAAAACATGTTTCATCGCTAAAATTGTTGTACAGAAAATGACAGGAGTTTGTCGCAAGAATCATGGAGGCAATGTTTCATGTATTGGATGAAAAGATGTCACTTTTTTGCTCAGAGTCCCAAAAAAGTGGACCAGACAATGAGAAAATGAATGTAATGTCGGAGCATTTCAGTTCAGGTAAAAGAAACACGAAACATCGGCAGCCAACATGACCAGCATGTGGGCTCGACATATCGCGTCCGATACACAAATAAATACATAATTGAATGAGTTCTTCACAACAACACAAAATGTGATGGAGTTTGAATGAAACACAAAGTCAATCTCGCTCGACTTCATGAGGGGAATGAGTTCAAACGCTTCTCCACGCTTTCAGCGTACAGTGCCCTCAACGAAACCAGCGCGATGTGTCACTGGAACTTTACAACAATGTGAACTTAAAAGTTACGCAACACGAGGCAACATGGGGGAATGTCGAATGAAAGCACGTTCACATATTACAGTTGCAACAGAACAGACAAAATGAAAAGAACTCGGCGATGGGAAAATGTCCTATTGTTGTCCAAAAGCGCAGAGCAAACGTTAACGTGGGCTAAACTCTAAAGATCGATTTCTTCATTACGGGATTAAACGGATCTAAATTTGACAGGGAATACAAAAAACAAACAAACAAAAAAAGTGAGAGGACTGCCCAATCCAACACAACGCGCGTACGCAACTTTTGCACACCGCTGCTCTATTAAGTGCCGGTAAACTCACATGAAAAACTCCGGGGACGACGGGTTGTTGTCGCTGCTGGATCCGTTTTCTCTGAAGCCGCTGCTGATCAGCTTCTCGTACTTCTCTTTGTACGCGTCTCTCTCGCGCACCAGTCTGGAGATCTCCTGCTTGAGGTGGTCCACCTGCTGCAGCAGCTGGGTCTTCTCGCCCTCCAGGACGTGCCTCTGCTGGACCCGCTTGTAGCGACACGACTGGGCATAGCCTCTGTTTTTGAGGGTTCTCCTCTTCTGTTTGAGCCGGATCACCTCCTCTTTGCTGACCCCCCGCAGCTGCCGGTTGAGCTCGCGCACGGTCATGGACACCAGCTGCTCGTCCGAGAAGCGATCGTCCAGGTCCAGGTGCATGTGCTGGTGGCTGGCGGGGTTGCCGCTGGACTGCACGCCGGGCGTCGGATGGTGCCCGCCCGGGTGGTGGTGGTGATGGTGGTGGTGGTGCGGCGCGCCGTTCTGGGCTGCGGCGGCCGCGATGACCGCGGAGACCACCGCCGCGGCGGATCCCATCTCCTCGCCGGCCATGGCGCCTCCCGCGCCGGCTGCGCCGGCGAACTGCTGCCCTCTAGCATAGCCGTCGAAGCTCTGGAGCTGGTGACTGCTGTTGATCAGCGCCTCCACCGCGTCCTCGGGGCTGAAGCCCAAAGCCTCTGGGTTGAGCTGCTGTTGGTAACCGGTCATCCAGTAGAAATCCTCCAGGTGCGCCTTCTGTTCGCTCCCGGAGCCCGGGCTGGGCGCCGAGAAGCTTGGGGAAGGGGGAACCGAGCTGCAAGGCGTGCTCATCGGGGTGGAAGACAGGGATCCCCCGGCGATCAGGCGGCTGCACTGGCTGATGCTGCGATCGGGCTCCACCGGCTCCTTTTTCACTTCAAACTTCATCAGATCGAAGTCATTAACATATTCCATGGCCAGGGGACTGGTGGGCAGGTCGGAGCTGCTCATTGCCAGTTCTGATGCCATCCTTTTGCTGTTGACAGTCCTCCAAAGGGGGTGAAGAGCAGCTGTCAAAGTGGTCGGGTTCGAGACAGCGTGAGCCAGCTTGATTTCTTTATTTAATTCTTCAAAAGCGGAGAAAAGGGTTCGCCGGCGCCGATTTTTTTTTTTTAAATTGACGCCTTTTCGCCTTTCGCGCAACAGACGCAGGAGCGCGCGCGTCTCCAGTTCCTCTCTCTTTGTGCGCGAGTGTCGACGCGTTTGAGTTGCAAACATTTAACTCTGCATGGCTGCGTGGCGCCCTTTTTTTCAATAGTTTCGTTGAAATGAAGACCGTAACATGTATGTGATTGGCAATTGGATGCTTGGCTGGAAAAAAAAAAAGTACTCCGGGCTTGTTCTGGAGTTTTTAAAGCATCACCGAGCATAGGAGTATAAAAGCAATGCTGAGTTTTATAGCCGCCCTGACGTCAGGTTTGAAATACGAAATTGACTCGGACTCGTAGCCAATAGGCTCGCTGAATCCGACGGTCAATTTACATACTAGAGAAGAAACAAAAGTTTCCCGAACTGTCAGAACTGACAGAGAGCTAAACGACGACTTTAACTCTTTATGGACAGCGATTTTGTTTTTGCTGTTTAAAGCAGGTAAAGCATCTTTTCATTCATTGCATTTTCTCCCCACACTGCCTATTGTTTAAAACAGTATGCTTTCTAACAGTATGCAATCATAATGATTTATACATGATATAGGCCTATTAATAACCTTAAAAAGATAATTTACACTTAAGCTATAAATGCTTGTTTAAAGGACTATATTATTGACATTTCTTAAAAGCAATCATTTATAGTCATTATGGAAGTCTATAAATGTCACGCAAGTAATGTATTAATTACGTTATCGGTTGAGGCATCCTACTAAAATGTTTAATAATAGGTCTAATTTTTTAGGCATACTGGATAGAAAAAGAAATGCACGACGCATATATTAGCGACAGATATAACTACTAAAGCAATTAAAATGGCCATATGGTTTCCACAGAGTACGCGTCTTTATGTTGTTTTAATGTTAATATATAGATTTATTCGATTTTTTTTTTCCTCCACTTGTCCCACAAAACGTGGTCGGGAAGCCCGTACATGCGAGCGGACATGCGGTTTGAAAACTCAACAGCGCCCCCTTTCGGCTTGAGCTGAAGCGCATCTGTTCATTAGCGGAGTGATTCATCTCTGTGTGTCAGATCATGTTTAGATTGTTTGAACGGCGCTGGAGGCACTTGGGGAGCAGTTTTATGATGACATATTCATAGATTTTTACATAAAAAATATGTGTTAATGTAAATAATTGGTGTGTTATAATATATATATATATATTTATTTATGGGTGTGGTGTGTGTGTTTGTGTGTGTGTGTTTGTGTTATATATATTATTATATATATAATATATATATCTACTGTATATCCAGGCAAAACAAAATGAGGCAGGCACCTTCACATTTCTCACATTACGCTATTTTCCAAAATTGTAATTAACATATGACAAGAACTACAATTCATCTTATATTTGAATGAATGAATTCCGTTGATAGCTTGTGTTTATTTTAAGTACACAATTAGATAATACCAATGTAGGTCAACCAATTACCAAGCAATGCTTCATTTTGTTCAGTCTGTGGTGTAAAATGTTCGCATTAGTGATTAAAGAAAAAACACTTAAGCAAAAAATGGTCAGGTCAAAGTGTATGAATAATTTTTGGTCCCAAATTTTGATCAGTTTTACTGGTAGTCCACTGTAACAAGAATTTTTGGATTTAATTTGTCACAGTTTACTTTATTTTGCTATCCTCACTTACATAAATTAACAATAGTGTCCTGCACCAACCAAATAATAAAAAAAAAGTAAAAGTTCAGAAATTTTTTAATCAGTAAAAAAAATATATATATCTGGTGTCTGAATAATTTTTGGTTTGACTGCACACACACACACACACACACACACAACACACACACACACACACACACACACACACACACACACACACATATATATGTCAAACCAAAAAAAGATGATTTTTTATTTATTAATTTTTTTGATGACCAAACTATTTAGTCATATACTTAGATCACTTTAGTATGAGGTGTGTTGATCTTTTTTTCTTTATTGATATATGGCCACATTTTCCATTAATGCTCATGTCACAGTGTTAATCATATAGTTAAGGACGGAGTAATATTAATGGACAACATGTAATTAATTAGTAATTATTTGAGCAGCTTGTAATTACACATTGTTCTTGTTTTTATTAAAGTAATGAATTGTAATAGCGTGTAGTATATGTAACACGAGCACAATAATGTAGAGTATTGCTTGTTACACGTCTGTATTTTGCTGTTAAATAGACTGCGTGCACAAGCGCTACACGTGTATCTCTTTAAGTGCTCAAAACGCCACTCTTTGCTGGAGGGTTTCTTAATAAACAGGATTTCTCTCCTAGAGCAGCGTTGGCTCATGAGAGCAGACAATAAGGAAGACGATTCTCACGGGAGATATTGAAATGTGGTCGAGCTCTCTGTGGAAAAGCCACGTCAGGAAGACACGCAAACTACAAAGCCGCCAGCGTAAAAAATAAAAATAAATACAAGCCCAGAGTCCCAAAAGGAAGTAAATATTCTCTTAGTCTCAGTGACTGTTCTCGGGGACCCAAACCTAGAAAATCAACATATTATTTCATTAATTAGATCACCCAACAAAAGCCTTCGGAGGCCGTTCGAAAGCGCTGAATAAATATTGAATTTATGTCCCTTCTGACTGTATAACTGCTCAACAATCAAGAGAAATAAAGAGTCCCAGATATGAAAACAATATATATTCTTGCCTGTTTTTTCTGCAATGGGAATATAATTAGTATTGCCCTGATGTAACATACTTGTCCCACAATGTTTTCTGTCATTTTAACATACTTTTAGCATCACAGAAGTGGTATATTGATATATCATAAACATGTAAACATAACAGCCCTGCAATTAGTGCACTTCAGATAAAACACATCTGCTAATTGGCGTCTTACAGCTAACACTGATGCCGTGAAATATTTATACTCAGCTTATGCTGTGGGGTGAAACCCAACATACTGTTTACATGAATAAAACAAATGAGATTGAGATTTTATGCGCTGTCATGATTTATAAATCCACAGTGTGTATGTGTGTACGTCATTTCGAATACATCACCTGATGAAAGAACTGTGTTTACTAGGTTGTATTGTCAGAGCCTGATTTTAAGGATTCATTCATTTCACTTGTGTAATACATTATGTAAATTGTGCAATATTATATTATATTGTTGCATGTGTGTGTGTGTAAGAGCTGTATTTACTAGGTTGTGCTTGTTAGAGGTTTATTTATTAAAGTATTCGGTTGTGTAGTATATATATATATATGTGAAGAGTTCCAATGCAAAACCCTCTAAAAGCCATCTTGGTCAAAAATTAGATAACGATATTGAATGAATGCTCTCCACACATAGTATATGTTCATTGAGAATGTCGATGTTCATCATATATATAATTTGATTTTAATCTAAATATATAATACAATTAAAATGCAATTATTTTTTATTTGTATTTTTTTTATTTATTGCTTTTTAACACAGCATTAGTTAAATGCATCATAACTAAAGTTATCATGTTTTTTGGCAGGTTTCATGAAACTTTCCTTTATTTTTTAATAACTGGAAGAATGCAAGCAGATAAACACTGCAAAAAGTGGGGTAACACTTTATTTTATCTATATGGATATACTGTATATACATATACAGAGTTCTGGCATATAACTCTAGATGGCGCAGTCCGATAGGTCTAACTCTATCTGACATAATGACATCATTATCACATGGCACAGCTTATTGGTTCTCTCCTGTATCGGTAGCCAATGAGCTCGCTGCTCAGCATTCAAATATATGACTAGTGATAGCCGTAGCAGTTGCAGCTTGCTTCAGAAACCCTCCACCTTCCCCAGCTCCACCTGTATAGATCTGCTACGAGGTGATTCATGTATGCTATATGGGGGTTATTTCATGTATGTTATATTTGCAGCAGCAATATTTATTACATGCTCACAGCAGCATGTTGTGGATGTATTGGCAGTAGCAAGTCTCGGTACTTGCTCTGCCGCAGCAGCAGTGTAGCAGATCTATTCCGCCAAGACCAAATACATTATCATTGTCATGTACATTACCATGCCAATCCCTCCGAGAGTTGTCATGACAGAAAAATTAAAATTAAAAATCAAATATATATATACATATACAGTGGGTACGGAAAGTATTCAGACCCCCTTACATTTTTCACTCTTTGTTATATTGCAGCCATTTGCTAAAATCATTTAAGTTCATTTTTTTTCCTCATTAATGTACACATTAACAGCACCCCATATTGACAGAAAAACACAGAATTGTTGACATTTTTGCAGATTTATTAAAAAAGAAAAACTGAAATATCACGTGGTCCTAAGTATTCAGACCCTTTGCTCAGTATTTAGTAGAAGCACCCTTTTGATCTAATACAGCCATGAGTCTTTTTGGGAAAGATGCAACAAGTTTTTCACACCTTGATTTGGGGATCCTCTGCCATTCCTCCTTGCAGATCCTCTCCAGTTCTGTCAGGTTGGATGGTAAACGTTGGTGGACAGCCATTTTTAGGTCTCTCCAGAGATGCTCAATTGGGTTTAAGTCAGGGCTCTGGCTGGGCCATTCAAGAACAGTCACAGTTGTTGGAAGCCAACTCCTTCGTTTTTTAAGAGCTGTGTGGTTAGGGTCATTTGTCCTGTTGGAAGGTAAACCTTCGGCCCAGTCTGAGGTCCTGAGCACTCTGGTGAAGGTTTTCGTCCAGGATATCCCTGTACTTGCCGCATTCATCTTTCCATCGATTGCAACCATCGTCCTGTCCCTGCAGCTGAAAAACACCCCCACAGCATGATGCTGCCACCACCATGCTTCACTGTTGGGACTGTATTGGACAGGTGATGAGCAGTGCCTGGTTTTCTCCACACATACCGCTTAGAATTAAGGCCAAAAAGTTAAATCTTGGTCTCATCAGACCAGAGAATCTTATTTCTCACCATCTTGGAGTCCTCCTTGTGGGCTTTCATGTGTCTTGCACTGAGGAGAGGCTTCCGTCGGGCCACTCTGCCATAAAGCCCCGACTGGTGGAGGGCTGCAGTGATGGTTGACTTTACAACTTTCTCCCATCTCCCGACTGCATCTCTGGATCTCAGCCACAGTGATCTTTGGGTTCTCTTTACCTCTCTCACCAAGGCTCTTCTCCCCCGATTGCTCAGTTTGGCTGGACGGCCATTTCTAGGAAGGGTTCTGGTCGTCCCAACGTCTTCCATTTAAGGATTATGGAGGCCACTGTGCTCTAGGAACCTTAAGTGCAGCAGAATTTTTTTTTGTAACCTTGGCCAGATCTGTGGTTTGCCACAATTCTGTCTCTGAGCTCTTGAGGCAGTTCCTTTGACCTCATGATTCTCATTTGCTCTGACATGCACTGTGAGCTGTAAGGTCTTATATAGACAGGTGTGTGGCTTTCCTAATCAAGTCCAATCAGTATAATCAAACACAGCTGGACTCAAATGAAGGAGTAGAACCATCTCCAGGATGATCAGAAGAAATGGACAGCACCTGAGTTAAATTTATGAGTGTCACAGCAAAGGGTCTGACTACTTAGGACCCACGTGATATTTCCGTTTTTCTTTTTTAATAAATCTGCAAAATGTCAACAATTCTGTGTTTTTCTTTCAATATTGGGTGCTGTGTGTACATTAATGAGGATTTTTTTTTTAACTTAAATGATTTTAGCAAATGTTTGCAATATAACAAAGAGTGAAAAATTTTAAGGGGTCTGAATACTTTCCGTACCCACTGTATATACATATATATAGTATCTCACAGAAGTGAGTACACCCCTCACATTTTTGTAAATATTTTACTATATCTTTTCATGTGACAACAATGAAGAAATGACACTTTGCTATAATGTAAAGCAGTGAGTGTACAGCTTGTATAACAGTGTAAATTTGCTGTCCCCTCAAAATAACTCAACTCACAGCCATTATTGTCTAAACCGCTGGCCACAAAAGTGAGTACACCCCTAAGTGAAAATGTCCAAATTGGGCCCAAAGTGTCAATATTTTGTGTGGCCATCATTATTTTCCAGCACTGCCTTAACCCTCTTGGGGCTGGAGTTTACCAGAGCTTCACATGTTGCCACTGGAGTCCTCTTCCACTCATCCATGACGACGTCACGGAGCTGGTGGATGTTAGAGACCTTGCGCTCCTCCACCTTCTGTTTGAGGATGCCCATGCTTGGCCAATCCATCACCTTTACCCTCAGCTTCTTTAGCAAAGCAGTGCTTGTTTTGGAGGTGTGTTTGGGGTCGTTATCTTGTTGGAATACTGCCCTGCGGCCCAGTATCCAAAGGGAGGGGATGCTCTGCTTCAGTATGTCACAGTACATGTTGGCATTCATGGTTCCCTCAATGAACTGTAGCTCCCCAGTGCCGGCAGCACTCATGCAGCCCCAGACCATGACACTCCCACCACCATGCTTGACTGTAGGCAAGACACACTTGTCTTTGTACTCCTCACCTGGTTGCCGCCACACACGCTTGACACCATCTGAACCAAATAAGTGTATCTTGGTCTCATCAGACCACAGGACATGGTTCCAGTAATCCATGTCCTTAGTCTGCTTGTCTTCAGCAAACTGTTTGCGGGCTTTCTTGTGCATCATCTTTGGAAGAGGCTTCCTTCTGGGACAACAGCCATGCAGACCAATTTGATGCAGTGTGCGGTGTATGGTCTGAGCTCTGACAGGCTGACCCCGCACCCCTTCAACCTCTGCAGCATTGCTGGCAGCACTCATACGTCTCTTTCCCAAACACAACCTCTGGATATGACGCTGACCACATGCACTCAACTTCTTTGGTCGACAATGGCGATGCCTGTTCTGAGTGGAACCCGTCCTGTTAAACCACTGTATGTCTTGGCCACCGTTTATGTTAGAGCAATGATTTTTTTTTTTCAGATCCTTAGAGAGTTCTTTGTCATGAGGTGCCATGTTGAACTTCTAGTGACCAGTATGAGAGAGTGAGAGCTATAACACCAAATTTAACACACCTGCTTTCCATTCACACCTGAGATCTTGTAACACTGAGTCACATGACACCAGGAGAGAAAATGGCTAATTGGGCCCAATTTGGACATTTTCACTTAGGGGTGTATTCAATTTTTGTGGCCAGCGGTTTAGACATTAATGTCTGTGTGTTGAGTTATTTTGAGGGGACAGCAAATTTACACTGTTATACAAAGCTGTACACTCACTACTTTACATCATAGCAAAGTGTCATTTCTTCAGTGTTACATGAAAAGATATAATAAAATATTTACAAAAATTTGAGGGTTTATAATATAAAAACAAAATTGCCTAAAACTTTAACTGAAATTACTTATGAAATCAAAACAAACTTTGAAATTTGGAAAAATATTAAGGGGTCATAGATGCTATTTAAATTTTTCCTTTCTCTTGGAGGGTTTACAGCTCTTGGGCATAAAGAGATCGTAAAGTGCAAAGTCCAATCCAAAGAGTATTCTTTGTAAAAGTTTAAGAGTCATCCACTCCTACCTAAAACGGCTCGTTCTAACACACAATCTGGGAAGATTTGCATAACGCCGCCCATATGTTCACGCAAAGAAAGAAGGCGTAGCTTATATTCTCGCTGTAGTATTGTTGTTGCCACCGCCATGTTGTGAAGGTGCTGTGTGTTTTGTTGTGAAAGCTAAACTATTTTGTTTGGCCTTCCAAAAAGAGGACTATATCTGCTTCGTCATGCGTGGAGCTGATCCGTGCTGGTCGCTGAGGAAATGCTATAACTTTTGCGCTGTGGATCGCCCGGATCGGCTTTCACTGTGGAGTCCAGCCCGGGGTCGTCACAAGTGGTTGGTGTGGACCGTCGTGGGCAAGCTCCTCGTGTCGCATATCCGCCGCCCCTGCCGGTGTTGTGCCGAATTCTGCACCCCTGCCAGTTTATGCACCCCCTCGTTGAAGTCGCTACCTGATTGCCTAATCCAAACCCCACCCCTAATCATAACCCCTCCCCCACACCTAACCCTAAACTACCCATACGAGGGGGTGCTAATCTGGCAGGGTGCAATTTCGGCACTACCACACCCGCCTGCTTGCTCACTCTAGCCCTCCGCCGTTCCATCACTTTAGCCCCCCCGGGCCCTGCTCACTAACTCTAGACCGCCGCCGCTCACGCTAGGCCACGTGTGTGACGCATGTGTTTCGTTTTAAAAGCAAAGACCACTTTGTTTTGGCCTTTCAAAATGGACACTACTAAAATCAGCGTGAAGTTAGAGTGTGTTTTACAGAGCAAGTTCCAGAACAGTTTAACCCAAATATCCATATGTGTGCAGCACATTTATGGAGGACTGTTTCCTGATCCTGTAGAGTAGACTACAATGCGGCTGTTCTGACACACAGACTGTAACTACGTTTTTTATATTTAAAGAGTTTTAATATTTTATATATTTAAAGCGAGTTTTTTGGGCATTGTAGAGTAGGGCTTGTTGTTTGTCATTTCTTTGATCACAAATGCAGTCATGGTTTTATGTTTGCGCGGCGCGATGCAACGCAACGCGTAAAAAGACAGTATATATCATTATAATCCATAATTATGTCCACACTGGGATGCAACAAATGCCTCGTTTTTATAATGGGTTTTAATGTTTTTGTCTCATCGCTCCCGGACAGGGCATCACAGTATGGTGAGGAGCGTAACATTTCTGTCACACGCTTGAGGAATTCGGCCAATCAGAGCACACTTTGCTTTTCAGAACGATGAGCTTTGTAAAATTCGACGCGTTTCAGAAAGGCGGGGCATAGAGGAGAAACAATAATGTACAGTATGTGGAAAATAATGTGTTTTTTGAACCTTAAACCGCATAAACAAACAATTTCAGAAAAGAGAGTGGTCCGCCAAATACACAAAACGGTGTGCTGTTTTAGCAGCATCATCATGACGACCCTGTTAACACCCAAACTCTAGTGTCCTTATGGCAAAAGTTGAGGAGACGTATCAGACACTAATGGTACAAATCTTGCTACAACCTATTGAGAGGGTACTCACAGGAATGAGGCCTGTTGGCGTATGGCATGAATTCTGAGGTTACCTCTCTTTGCGTGATACATTCATTCGTGTCCAAAAAAATTTGTTTTTCACTTATAATCGCTGTTATTGTGAGGACGCTGGTCAACTTCTTCAGAGAGGTAGTGAATTGTAATGGTGGGTGTTGAGCGTTCAGTTTATCTCACGCGTGTTATGCGTGTTCTTGCCAGTCAGTGTGGTCATACCGCGTACGTACTGTTACATCGAAGCACGACATAGCTGTAATGAAAATTAACTTGATTTGTTAACATTTGAAGAGCATTTGCTTCTTTTCAGAGTGTTTCATGAGTAGCAGCGATTGCTGTGGGGGCGGGAGACCCTTCTGATCAATGACAGAGAGAGAGAGAGACTTCCTCTAATCTACTAAGATTCATCATATCCCATTTCCTGGCTCTTCATGTTCATATGAGCACATTACCAAGGTCTTTGCTAATGAGAGATTTTATGAGCTTTCTGAATTCACCCCCCTTGAGAATACTGATGAATATTGTTTAAAAATAACTGGCTGAATGATTTACAGTTCATCCACATACCAATCTCTAGTTCAATTGTACCCATCGTACTTGTGAGGGGTTCAATCCCTTGGTTTTTATGTAGCCATGGCCCTCCACTGTGCGTAGAGCTAAAAAAAAATGCAACTACTTTCGTTTCGTCTGTGAGTCCCCCGACAGCGCTCACGGCTCGCAATTCGGTCCTCCAAACACCCTTGCCATGCAATCTTTACGGTGTTCCTCTCATGAGGTGATCTTATTCAGTCTTGTAAGCGATCGAAGCTGTGGAGAAAATCGCCTAAATGCACAGGTCACAGTGACAGCTTTACTGCACAAAACAGACCACGAATCCAGGAAGAGATGTGTGATCGTCTGCATCTGTCAACAGACGGTACGCGCAACCGGCTGACGCAATTCGCACCCTTTTGAGACAAAGCTATCCTGTCTATTTTACACTCCATGCATCTTCACATATCGGATGAGCACCACCAGGTCAAAACGGACGCCGTTCTGTAATCACTGTGAGTTTGGCTGATCATCACTTAAAAGTGATTTCAGCGCTGGCAACAAATTTTTCCGCAGTTTTCAGAATAATCACACTAGTCGAGGTATTGCGTGTGTGATGGTGGTGAAGGTAAACCCACCATTATGATACTGTGTGGTTGGTTGTTAAGTGGATTGGCACTAGGGGTTTCGTGTAATTCGCTTATCTGGATTAGCCACCTGGCTGGCCCACCAGTCTGCAGGGGCTCACTATGGCCGTGTGACATGGTGGTCCTCCTATCGAGTGTCCACACGTCCTAGAGGTGGTCATGTCTTTTGGCCTGTTTCACGTAGTGTTTTGCGGGCCCGCGGTATCTGGCGCTCGCCCCATGGCATCTGCACAGCCCACCCGTAATAGTGCTGGCTGGCCCGCCAAGTTTACCTCGCTTATTAATTTAAATGCTGGGGGGGTGTTTGTTCTATATTAGAGGACACAGTTATGTATTGCAACATTAGAATTAATCTTGTATTATTATTTTTCTCGTTTACCGAACCCTCACATTATGTACGACAGTTTGGAATGTGACACACTTGTGTCTGCTGATCAAAAAGATGTTGTGACCGACTCATAAATCATACTCACAATTGTTACCAAAATAAATCACAAATACATCCACATAGATTGTGCATGCACATAGAAACCTACATACCCTACAATAGCTGATAGTACAACGTCTGCGGGAATCATCACTCGTCCAAAATTACTTAAGTTTATCAGTTCATAAGCACTACAGTCAATTCAAGCAGCTAATTATGTAGTTGTTGAAGGTTGTGTCAAATAAAAGCAAATATTTACATCATGTTGTGTCGCATTCCTCTGTGCGTGTGTCATGCACATAACTATTGGTATAGACTGTTAGTCAGGTTCACGTGAAGGGTTTATAAGAGACTGTTTCCTACTAAAAGCATGTCAAAGGGGTAGTTCATCTATTTACTCGTGTCGTTCCAAACCCATAATACTTTCATTCATCTTCGCAAAACCAATGAAGATATTTTTAATTTCCTTTCATCATTTTTGCCCATCCATTGAAAGTCCATAGAAACACTTTGCATTCTTCAAAAAGTACAGTAAGATATTGTAAAAGTAGTGTAATTCTTATGAATTGAGCAGTTTAGGTCATGTATAAACATTGATCAATACAATACATACAAGAGCATCGTGGATATGGATTGCTTTTATAAAGTTTTTTGTAATTTTTGATGCATGATAATTATGGTAGCATAGTCTTTAAATGGACGGATTGAAATCATGAGAGAATACTAAAAATATCTGCATTTGTGTTCTGAAGATGAGCCCAAGTCTTATGGGTTTAGAATGAAATGAGGGTGAATAAATGAAGACATAATTTTCATGTTTAAGTTAAACTATACCAACACAGTCTCATGGCAATATATAACTATTCTCCCAAATTCATACGAATTTGTACAAACTCATTTGTATGTTTTCGTATGATCTGCTTACACCCCACTGTCGGTTTAATCTTTCCTAAAAATTGTATCTTTTTCTACGAATGCATGCGAAATCACGAGTTACTCAATAAAAACGAACTGCGTTACTTAGTTACTTTTTATGGAAAGTAATCCATTACTTTACTTTTGCGTTACTATGTATCACCTGGGCAGGGGATTGCTTATTTCTTTTTTAATATCAAAAAAACCCAAACGTTATATTTTTTGTCAACTGTAAAGACCCTTTCACACCAAAAGTGAAATTATTAAAAGTGCCTCTGCACTCACTCCCAAGTTCGCTCACCACGGGACAGGAGAGACGTCAGTGAATAAAATACTTGTAATGCGTTACCCCCAATGCTAATGTTTATTTGTAGCCATACAAGAAATATTTTAACATTTACAGATCGGATGTATTCACTTCCATTGTATGTAATGCACTGCAACGCAAATTTTTGCTTCTAAACCTCGGATATTCCTTTAATGTCATGGATAGGTTAATATGAGATAAGATCTGTTTCAGTCTCATCATGATAGGTGTGCTAGACATAAACATTCTCCATTGAACTTTAATAAAGCTATTGAATGAAAAGTAATCCACCATTATCGGGATTATGGCGACATTAATTCATTATACAATCCCAGTGGGTGACTAGCTTAATATTCACTCACAATCCCTGTTTAACAAAGTCTATTAAATCCCAAGCTTAGCACAAATGAACGCCATGACTTCAATGAACTCATTTGAAGAACATTTAATTACCAGTTATGGAAAAATGGAATGTTTCTCCATAGGGTTTTTTTTAACTAAGTGTTGTATCTTTTTGTAATAGAATGAAGGCGACATAAAAGCTATCACCAGGTTGGCGTTCACTGTGGCGTCTCTCTGTGCGATGTTTTATGACGGGAATAAAAAAATGCAGATTAACAGTGAGCTTCAACTCATGGAAACAAAGTGCAGTAATTGAGCAGCAGCTTCTTGAGTTAATATTCTCCTTTCGCCATCTGGACTTTAATGTGCTCTCATTTCATCTGCAGACGTGTTTATCATCACACATCCACCTCTACCTCGCTCCATGAACACT
>JADLZN010001444.1:200240-359745 GCA_018155175.1 Sinocyclocheilus anophthalmus
GCATGGGGGAGAGTTTGCTCTTTTCCCAGTTGACCCGAAGCCCCAACTGGCTGAGGTGCCGGAGCACCAGGTCCCTGTGATCGCACAAATGCTCATGATGAGCCAGTCGTCGAGGTAGTTGAGGATTCTGATGCTCACTTCCCATAACGGGGCAAGGGTGCCCTCCGCGACCTTCGTAAAGACACGGGGGGACAGGGACAGCCCGAAAGGGAAGAGGACCCTGTCCTGCCATGCCTGACCCTCGAACGCAAACCGTAGGAATGGCCTTCATCAAGGAAGAATCGGGACATGAAAGTAAGCGTCCTTCAGGTCAACCGCTGCAAACCAATCCTTGGGCTGGATGCATCTGATGAGGTGCGCACCGAATGAAATGCTGGGACCGTCACGAGCCAGGCCGAAATCACTCGGGAGCAGCACAGGACATTTGCTGCAGGAGGAGTGAGAGGTCCGCGGGGACGTGCCTGGCAGAGAAGCTATCACTGTGACCCTCAGATCTCCCAGAGCTCTAGCCGGTGGTCCCCTGCTTGTGACAGGGAAACCGGGATGGGTAGAGACAGAGGGTGCCGCTCCGTTCCCCGTGAGGATAGAGAGGCGAGATCGCACCGAAGCCATGCTCATACGCTCGCAATGAATGCATGAGTCGTCCACAAATGCAGCTTTAGCGTGTCGGATGCCCAGACACTGAAGACAACAATCATGTCCGTCGACAGAGGACAGGTAACGACCGCAACCAAGAGAACACGGACGGAACGGCATCTTTAAAAAGACGTGAGCCGTCCGTGATAAGAAACTGCTCTTTCATTTGAATATATATAGATATAGTTGCATGATATGTTGATTATTAAGCACTAATATAAGTAATAAATAAGGTAATATTTTCTAATATGGTTATTATATTGATTTTATGGCACTATAACATCTGTAACTTATAAAACACTATTATGATAAGGTAATGTTTATGTTTTTATTATGCTACCATGTTTTTATTGTGTTAGTTAGCTCCAAAAACATTCCGCAGAAGAAATCTGTGTAGTAAATGCTGCTCCATCTGAAAGCACATGATGGAGACTTACTACTAATTACAGAACCGGCTTTACTGACAAGATGCGCATGACAATTGCATTAGATTAATCATGCAGCCCTACTCAAAGTAATGTAATGTATTACTTTCCATTAAAAGTAGCGTAATTAGTTACTCTTTTAGGGAGTAACACAATATTGTAATGCATTTAAAAGTAACTTTCCCCAACACTGCAAATGAGATCTCTTTAATATCGTAGTTATGTCTCCTAGACTGCAGTGAGACAAAATGGAGACTGGAGAAAATTTTCTCCTGGAGAAAAAAAAGACAAGTAATCTCACATGGAGTTGCAAAAGAGATCTCAACAATATCTCAAATTCTCCTCATTAAATTCTCCCTAGGCCAGCTTATTCTATTTTATTGCTCTGTCTTACTTTAAGTCAACAATCATCCCATTTGTGTTTGTTTTTATTTGTCTGTAAAAAGAACAACCTCTTGGCTCTTAAAAATGAAAGAAGTTAGAATTAATTAGAGGAAAAGGTTTTAAAATGTGAGGTCAGTAAAGGACTGTAAAATGTCATACAGTAAAAACCTGGTAATTGGTTAACAGCAAGTTCCCTTACTTGTGAAAACTAATATAGCTATTAGTATATTTCATTTAATTTTACAGTAAAATACCGTTAAATTGCCGTGTTTTTGGGAGTAAAAAAATACTTTATCTTACAATTTACAGTGAAAAGCCATAAATATTCTCTGTGAAAGTCTCACATCTATGTTGAAAGGGTTAAGTTCAACCCAAAAATTTGGTCTTATTGCCACAACTCACTCAACCCCGCCCCATATCGTTCCAAACCCATAGGACCTTTGTTAGCTCCAGACACCAAATTAAGCAGCATACTGGATAATTCCAGAACTTTCTGCCCCTCCTAGACAGCATCAGTACCTGGTCAAGAAGGCACAGAAACGTATAAGGACTAGGGCTGTCAGTCTATTAAAATTCTTAATCTAATTAATTACATGATGTGTCGATTAATAATCTAATCCATTGTAAATTACATTGTCCCAGAAAATACCCCAAAAGAATTATTTAATCGCATTTTTGTTAAATGAAAAGTTTAGCAGACATTACAGAATAGTATCTTTAGACATAAATACTTTATTTGATGCAACATAAACTGATTGGACATAAGTTTAGGCTACCACATCCACATAAAACTATGGAATATAAAAGAAGATCATTTGAGAAACATCTCTTTCTGTCACTGGTAAACAAAAAAACAGCTTTGTTACCAACAGTCTTAAAAATACCTTCTTTTATGTTACACAAAAGAAAGGAAGTCATTCATTTGGAAAGTAGTGACATAATTATTTTTGGGGGTGGAATATCCCTTTCATATTTAAAAAAAAACTTGTTTTCACCCTTTTGGAAATGAATTAATACTCTTAATAAGAAACAAAACCCCACAGTGAGTGGAGGTCTTGAATGAGTAGTTTGATTCAATTTTTTCAAACGGCTGATTGATTCAGGAATTGAGTAAACGGCTCACTTTATGAATGGGCCTATTGCCTTGTCCAAATACCCACACCTGCGATCTTTGCACTTGATCACTTGACTACTTAAATGACGTATTTCCTGTATTTGGCCTTAAAAAAACAAAACAAGTGATTTCAAGTGAGTATGAAACCACAAGTGTGTGGTTCCAACTTTTCCTGATAAGACGAACACTTATAATGTTTTTGTAAAAAGCAAGTGTTTACAGAGCGTTTTATTTCAAATCACAAACTTGTTTTTTTTAGTTCCTAAATGTCTGTTCAGTAGTCCCTATATAACATTACATAATTTTAATTTGTGGTGCTTCTTAATTAAGTGATAAAAAGCAGTTGCAACTGTTGTACAATATAAATATCACCACTAACACTCCCCGCCGAGAAAAATCTTTGCACCCATAAAACGTAAAAACAGTGTTTTTCTACCAAATTATATGTAATATCTAATTATTATATTCATATTTAACTTACATTGGAAAGGTTTCCGTGACCTCTTGCGAGATCTCGGCAAAAAGTCTCAAGATTTATTTCCAAAACATGATGCATGATGGGATACACTAGAGCCGAATAGCGCTTGTCCAGAGTGTATTTGAGAGGTAGTTTTGGGGGTTTGGGTGGGGTGGGGGGGGGGGGGAAAAAAAAATTTTTATTGTGCGTTAGTGGCACGGTTTGCCGTGTTGTTTATTTAAACCTGTACATTCTTTGCGCCTTAACTTCTTGTCGACGCATGTGCTCTCAATGGCCAAACTGCAGTGTGGGTAGGTTTGGACAAGGCTTGATCATTGATTCACCCGGTTTTTCAAATGCGAGTCATTCAAGAAACTAACACTGCTGTGTTGCCAGCGACTCACACATTTCCGCTGTCTTTATAGGTAATATTTGTTGTCAAAACGGAGCAAAAACAGACAATATTGTGTTTAAAATATTATTATTATTTACTGAACTGTTGTATAAAATCACATTGCACTCATTATATTTGGGACAAAAACAGCACTCGTGTGATTGCTCACACTGCTTCTGTGATATCGCTTACCATATGATATAAATATGAGACAAAAACTCATACAGGGGCATTTTTTGCCCCAATATCTTTAATTTTAGGGCATAACTGCATTTACGGAGTTGTTGCCCTGCATCATACATTTCATACAGTTGACGGGCGCACGTGGCTCCGTTGGTTAGCACACTGGTTGGCGTTCGAGTTAGGAGGCCTTTCTGTGTGGAGTTTGCATGTTCTCCCTGTGTCAGCGTGGGTTTATGCTGAGTGCTCTGGTTTCCTCCCACAGCCCAAAGACATTGCAGTTTAGGTTAATTGAACATTCAAAATAGTCCCCGGGCATGTGTGTAGACAAGACTTGTCTATGGATTAACTGGTTCTCACCATGAATATAGCCACAGATTCTGGAATGGCGTTAAGAAAAATAAACACCAACATACAGTTGACTGTTGACAAATAAGATGATGTGCTGGTGTGGGGCAGGGCCAGTAGGTTAAACTGCGTTAAAAAATAATTTTAAGAATTTAGACTTTAATCGCAAATCGCATTTTTTCAATTTCTGTTTGAACAATAACACATATATGCTGGTTAAGTATGTTTTGAAGCATGGTAGCTTGTTTAAGCTGGTTTAAGCTGGTCCTGAGCAGGGAGCTAGTTGCTCATAACTAGCTTAAACCAGCTCATGACCAATTAAGGACAAGCTTAAACCAGCTCAACCACTACACATGCTCAAAGCATACCTAACCAGCAAATGCTGTTTTTTTCAACAGGCTATTCAATAATTCTTCTCTTCCATGTCACCCTTTTTCTACCGTAGATTTTACACATTCTTCTTCTTTTTATTTTTTTATGTACTAGAACCTTTACAAATGATTTGTGGAACCTATTGTGAACTTTTTTGTCTTTCAAAAAGCCATATGGTGAATCAAAAACCATATAAAGCCAAAAAATGGTTCTTGATAAAAAGAGGTGGTACAAAGATCCACTGACATTTGAACACAGGACAGTTCACATTATTGAATGTTTTATTACCACCAAAAAAAACTAGAAACAAAGAGCAAAGATGCCAGGAAAACCAGCATTTTAACACATGGCCGATGTCCAAGCTGGTCTCACAAAGCCTGTGTCTGACTCACACTCGGCTTATGCGCGAGCTTAGCTGACCCAAACACAATAGCTCATTATGAGGCAACGGCGCAGGAAGGAACCAGAAAGGCCGTCCCATTCAGCCCACAGAACACGTAGGTGAGTTCCAGACCAACACACACACAAACATTATTCCTATCATTATGGTTTTTATACTGTACAAACTGTATTTTCTATCCCCTGCCTCTAAACCTACCCCTAAACACCTACTCCTCACACAAAACTTCATGAACTTTATGAAAACTTTGTCGTTTTAGATTTTCATAAAACTTAATTCCATATGTTTTATAAGCCAAAAAAAGGGCCCCACAATGTCAAAATGTACTGGTATATACTGTCCTTATGGGGACATTTCGTCCTCATAATTTAGGGAAAACCAGGTACACACACACACACACACACACACATGCAGCGTCAAACACTCACAGTATCTTGCCAGTGAAACAGACTTAAAAGTTGACCTACACTTTATGGTTTTGCTCATATCCTTAGAAACATCCTAAACTGTTTGCCAGGAAAGAAAAGTATGCAGATTTTTTCATGCATTATGTGTTTCTTAGAATTGTCAGGTAGTAGTTTATATTATAGCACTCTGCCAAGAGTTATGCAACAGCTGCCACCACTGATTGAGTCCCTCAGCTGATTTTATTGAAACTTTCTAGCGCCAGCTAAAGAACATATTTTGAATATGTTAAAAGTTAAGTCTAAAATCAAGAGTTTTCTGAAGTTCAGCGTCTTCGTGCAAGTCTCTGCATGACATCAAATAGCAGTTATAAACTTGAACTGCACAGTTTTGAGAGTAATTAAATATTTTTATATGGGTTAAAGCAAATGTAATTTTGTTTTCTTTTCCTGAAACTTAATGCACTACACTTCAACAAGATATATATGCAATTTTGAGAAGTACTGAGTGTTGTGAAGCCTGAACCTAAATATTTCTATAATATATATAATATATGAATGTGAATATCTGTAAATTCTTTCTCTCTGACATGCGGTAAAAGGTAATGTCTAGGCAAAACCCTGCTGAAGCCATGAGGCTGTGAAAGTAACAAGTTTGTGTAATAAATAGTGGACTAGAATAGCATTTGGCAGCTGCTAGCATTACATTAATGTTCCTGAAACGTTACGAGTGATTTTTTGCTCAGACTAGCCATAAGAGATCTTGTTTGGCCCGCTGCCATCGAGGGCATTTTTAAAAGAGCTCCAGTTCCACAGGAAAAATAGTGGTCATCGCTGTTGTGTGTGTGTGTGTGTATGTGTGTACGCAGGGTTGGATTTATTGATATGAAAATGTGGGGCAAAATGTGAATTCCCACAGATGTTGATTGACATGTAAAGCAGCAACAGTAGGCTCTAGTTTCAGCAAGCCGAACTACACACAGCCACGCCTACACACACACACACTGCAGATGGTTTGGACAGATACACTCTAATGTCTGAACATGAATGACTGATGTTTGGGTCCCATCCAGCCTCTGTGCATGTGTGCATGTGTGCGTGTTAGTGTGTGTGTGAACCACAGAGTCCCTGAAGGCGAAGCCTGTGGAGCTCTTGGGTTGTGGCACTCCTGCATCTGCTCTCTGGATCCTCTGCAGTTTTTGTGGAGAAAATATGTATGTTGTAGCAGCCACTTTAGTCCTTTAACTCCTCTTATACAGCCGCTCCTGATTGGCCGGAGGAGTTTGGACCAGCTCCAGATTGGATACTGAGATATGACTCTGTTAGATGGCAGAGATCCCAAATAGTGGCAGAATGTGGTCTATAGGGTGGAGAAAGATAGACTGATATATAAAGAGAGATCAGAGGGTGTGTTCTTCAGATCACAACAAGTCTTCAGTGAAGCCTTTAATTTGTAATTATTAAAATAATCCCAGTTTAATATACATCACACACACATAATTTCACTTCACTGACATGAAGATAAACTAAACCTTTAGGGAAAACAAATGAGCCTAAGCTGGTTTGCTGGTCTCGGCTGGTTTGAGCTGGTGTCCCAGCCTGGTGTTTAGCTGGTCTCTAAGTCTGACAAGCTGAAAAGTGCAACAAAGTCTCCTGACAATTCATAACTATTTCAGATTTTGACAAATTGATGGCAAATTTGTATCTCAAGTCATAATTTTGTAAAACATTGTCATGTCGCACTGAGAGTTAAGTTTAGGGGTGCAACTTCAGGCTTACTTTTCATACAAATCACATTTTTACCAGTTCGTACAAAATTTGTACTGTGTGAAATACTTACATTTCCCCATCAGATAGGGTTGGAAAAGTGCCCAAATGCCCATAAAACCAGCAAACAAGCATTATTGGATTTAAATGGCATACAAATTAGTAATTTAAATAACTAACTAAATAAATAAATGAATTTGGAATATTGGTTTTAAATGACAAGAGTTAGTAAATGTAGTAAGTAAATGACAAAATGATGGCTTTAAAACATGAGTTACATTATGATTACATGTAGTTGCACGTGTCAGATTCTTTGTGCATTTGGCAGACACTTTTAGCTTTTATTTTATTAAGTTCATGCATTTTCATTCAGGCTTGTTTGTGAGATACAGAACAGCTTGAATGTTGTGTCACACACTATTCCCTTAAAGCAGAACAGAACAGTAGCCGCATTTTCATTACCCTTCAAATTGCGCAAATTGAAATTGCGAATTGAAGATACGTGTAATGGAAACAATTATATTGCAAAAAAAAAAAGTTTTTACGCTCGCATGAGGTTGTTTTTCAGGCTATTCGAAAAAGGGAATATATTGCAAAACTGCTATTTTTTTCACATTTACAGGTCACCTGGTGTACATAAATGCCTACGTTTCCTTCAATTAAAAATAATGGTTAGTGCAGTGGCTGTGATATACATAAACCTACCAACATCAGTCGTCATGACTTATCGTGTGAGGAAAAAATTACATTTAAGTCCCATAACATTGGTTAATGGAAAAACCATCATTTCACAATATTTATAAAATATCGCAAAAGTTTTGCACAAATCTGTAATGAAAACACACCTAGAGTTACATCTTTGGAAGTCTGGTCTATTAAATCATCAGCTAATGTATCCACATCCCATTCTGAAACCTCAAACACTGCTTGGGGAGAAATACGAT
Organism: Sinocyclocheilus anophthalmus; assembly: GCA_018155175.1. Lineage (NCBI taxonomy): Eukaryota > Metazoa > Chordata > Actinopteri > Cypriniformes > Cyprinidae > Sinocyclocheilus > Sinocyclocheilus anophthalmus. Next base: position 208,066 of record JADLZN010001444.1, read on the forward strand.
CCATTTCTGTTACAGTCTACTCAAGAACCCTGGATTTGTCTTCAGCTCCGAGCCACATTTGCATAAAGACATAAATAACCATAATCCAGACCTTTAAAATGTAAAGAAGGGACCCGTTTCAGTGCTAAATTAGAGTTACCTTCCCACCATTAGTGTACTCTTGTTCATTTGGACAATAAACGGCACAAACTTGTTCCTTGGTCAGTTCACAAATTACATCCATATTCTCGTAAAGACTCTTGTAAGCGCTGCGTCAACACATGGCCGAGCTCAGCATGTGTGGCCACGTGGCGGCCATCTATCACCTGCTAGCATGTGAGACTGTAACAGCACACATAAACAGGGGAGATATACAATCCGCAAATGCATTTGTGTCAGCTCTCAAATACTCCCCCATCGGCCATCTGAACGGTCATTTAAAACGCGGACAGGACTGTGAACAACAGTGGCAACAAAACGAGATATGAATCATATCACACAGCGGGGTGTAATCATACACAAAGCCATTATTTATGGATTATGTAAGACATGCAGAGATGATTTAGGGTCTTTTCAGTATGGTGGGCTTGCATAATTGGAGACAAATGCATGTATAAACTGCATTGTTGAAATTTATATTTGAATCAAGTTCTGGAGAGGCGTGTGGGTTGGGTTTATGAACGCATAATAGTTCTAAAGATATTCTAAAAGGGGTTCTACAGACTGATGGTATAGGAAAACCTTTAAACACCACAAATAACTCAGATAAAAATGGGCCGGTTTTTCAAGAATTTTCCAAGTAGGACAGGATTGTCCAATCCTGCTCCTGGTGGGCCACTGTCCTGCAGATTTTAGCTCCAACACACTAGCCTGGAAGTTGATTAGGTGGTGTTTAGAGGTGTAAAGAGTACCTGAAAACCATACTTGGGTAAAAGTACAGATACCTTACAGTGAAAATGACTCCAATACAATTCATAATCAAGTTGAATACAGTAAAAGCCTTTGGCTGCATTTACACTGCAGGTCTTGATGCCCAATTCTGATTTGTTGACTATATCTGATTTTTGTCTGAGGACCGCTAATCTTTTTCAAAGGGAACCCTACGAACTGCCTTTACACTATAAACTACAAAATAACCCAGGGTAGATGTACTGGCAGGTTGCCAGGTCTGTGAAACAAAACAGACTGTAAAATCTACAAACACTGAAGTCTCAGTTAAGTTCAAGCTCATAAGTAAACCAATATCCATTAAAATGGTTGACAAGTTTGGGTGAGTAAAGGTAAAATGCATAAGATCTAGTACCTTCAGTGCCCTATAGATGCCAATATCACTTCGTTTGTATAGCAGAAATTAACTGCTGCACAAAAAGTTCCCTTTCGATACTTTACTCGTACTGCGTCGCTAGACGCTATGGGAAACTCCTTTTCTCCGATTATTGAAGCCTTTTTCAATCACAGCAGTGCATCTGCACTGCCATTGGTTCAAAAGAATGAACAGAAATGAACCAATGAAGGCGTGGCGGAGCGGCGCGGCGCGAGCCTATGGTGAGGCAACGCGCCAGAGCCCACCAAATTGGGCAGGGCATCTGGCTATATTAGCATGCACTTCACCATAGGATCCTCAGATTTCTTCTCCTTCAGCGACAACTACTACATCTCTTCGCTGATTCCACGAGTCTTGAAGCCGCCTTCGCCTGCAAGCTGATTCAGCCGCTGCTCTGCAGCAGCAATATGAGCTCACTGCCTTCTCTCATGCTCTCTGCTCGCCGCTTGTAAGCAGCATTGATCAGCGCACCGCTTCACAGCACCAGATCAGATCGCCGCTTTCAAGCAGCTCTGCTCCCGCGTCGCTCTTGAAGCAGCCCCGGTCAGCGCTTCGCTCACGAGCCGCCTGCAGAGCGCCTGTGTTGGCGCTTTCCTGCTTTGTGGTACTAAAAGAGCAAATTTCTGAGCAAATTTCCTGCTGATGACCGCCTTCACGATTGGCGCGTCCCTTCCTCTCAGAGTGTTTCAGAGGATGCGGGGCCTTATGGCCTCTGCATCGCCAGTACTGGAGTTAGGCCTCCTTTGCATGTGGTCCCTTCAGCACTGGCTGAAACCCCTGGTTCCATTCCGAGCTTGGCGTCACAGACTCCTTCGTCGCAGCCCTTGCCCCTTGGAAGGACCTTTCGTGGTTCAAACAGGGAGTACCCCTGGAGATCAGAATCAGAATCAGAATGAGCTTTATTGTCAGGTATGTTTACACATACGAGGAATTTGTTTTTCGTGACAGAAGCTTCCACAGTGTAACAGAATGACAAGACAGAACAAAAACACAGATATAAAAATTAAATAAAAAAAAAAAAATAGAACAAGTAAATAAGGAATAAAAATATACAAATCGACAATTGTATGTACAGGTATATAACAATAGACATTTGTATGTACAGGTATATTATGTGCGAATTGAAATGTAGACTGAGTATGTGTGTTAGATAAATAAGTGTATGAGTGAATAAATAGTGTGTGTTCCACAGTTATTGTCAAGTGTTCATGAGATGGATTGCCTGAGGGAAGAAACTGTTCCTGTGTCTGGTCGTTCTGGTGCTCAGAGCTCTGTAGCGTCGACAAGATGGCAACAGTTCAAAGAGGGAGTGTCTGGATGTGAGGGGTTCAGAGTGATTTTGCCAGCCCTTTTGCTCACTCTGGATGAGTACAGTTCTTGGAGAGAAGGGAGGGTTGTACCAATGATTCGCTCAAAGCAAATGATAATACACAAAATGATGATACACAAAAGGAAGGTCATCTTCACAGATGCATCAAACACGGGCTGGGGAGCCCTGTGCAACACCAGACCAGCCTTTGGCACGTGGTCGAGCGAAGAGACAAAGCTGCACATCAACTGCCTGGAAATGCTGGCAGTATGGCAGGCCTTACAGTCCTTCCTACCACATCTAGAAGGATGCCACGTCTTAGTCCGATCGGACAACATGACAGTATTATCCTTCGTAAATTGCCAGAAGGACTTCCTCCCCCTGCCTCTTCAGGAGGGCAAGAGCCTTTGGGGACATTCCATCTGCGCTCTATGAAAGCAGCGCACGTGCCGGGCAAACTGAACCAGGGAGCAGACATGCTGTCTCCGAGCAACGTCAAGTGGATGCTCCACCCCCAGACGGTTCGGAGAATATGGGAGATCTTCGGGGAGGCAGAAGTCGACCTCTTCACCTAGGAAGACAACTCTCAATGCCCAATCTATTTTTCGAAGGAAAGGGATGCTCTGGCCCATGATTGGCCCAGCCTTCTCCTTTACGCTTTCCCCCCAATCGCTCTGATCCCTCAGGTTGTCAGGTAAATCAGGGAACAAAAACACAAGGTTCATCTAGTGGCCCCGCTCTGGAGAAACCAACTCTGGTTCTCAGAGATGTCTCAGCTGCTCACGGCAGTCCCGTGGCCCATTCCCCTGAGAAGGGATCTCCTCTCTCAGGCGAACATGACAACATGGCACCACAGCAGAGCTTGTGGGCCCTACACTTATGGTCTCTCGATGGAAGCCTATGAACCTCCCAGAGGGTGTCTTAAATACCATTTCTCAGGCTAGATCTGTCCACAAGGCACCTCTACGCTCTTAAATGGTCAGTCTTCACTGCTTGGTGAACAAACCGCGGTAACGATCCACCCACATGCGACATATCTTCGATATTGTCCTTCCTTTAAGAGCTGTTGGATAAGGGTTGCACCCCCTCCACTCTTAAGGTCTACGTGGCGGCTATAGCAGCTTTTCACGCTCCTATAAACGGAATATCGGTCGGCAGGAAAACCTCGTTGTTCGATTTTTAAAAGGGTCTAGGAGGTTGAACACCCTTCGCCCTTTTACTGTCCCTATGTGGGATTCTGAGGGCACTTAAAAGCTCCCCCTTTGAACTGCTGCAATCCGCCGATATTCGACCCCTTTCGCTCAAAACCGCTTTGCTATTAGCTTTGGCATCGGTTAAGTGAGTTGGAGATTTACAGGTGCTTTCTTTGAGCCCCTCCTGCCTTGAATTCGGGCCTAACGACTCTAAGGTCGTCCTGAAACCTAGGCATGGTCATGTACCTAAGGTGCTCTCTACTCTGTTCAGAGCACAAGTAATCACGCTCTCTGCTCTCCCTCCCTTGCAGGAGGACCAGGAGCTAAATTTGCTCTGTCCTGTCAGGGTGTTAAAAATCTACATTGACTGCTTCGCCTCCTTTAGGCAGTCGGAGCAGTTCTTTGTATGCTTTGGTGGCCGCACCAAGGGGCTTTTGGTCACAAAGCAAAGACTATCCCGTTGGATAGTTGATGCAATAGCTCTTGCATACTCCTCCTTAGGCCTTCACTGCCCCATCGGGGTCAGAGCACATTCCACGAGAGGCATGGCCTCATCCTGGGCATTGTCCAGTGGTGTCTCCATTGCAGAAATTTGTGCGTCTGGGCTTAGATTCCTGCACGCTCTCTGCCCTATCTAGTTCCGAGGCTGTGCAAAGCTCTAGAACGATTATATGAGGCCGGGCTCGACCTCTATGAGTTAGCCCGTTTTTTTGCCTTCTCTTGACTCCGATAAAATCTGGGTCTCTGGCTATAGCCTGCTTCATTGTAGTTGATCTACAGGGCCCCCTTCTGGACGCCCCGGACAATTACTTATTAGTCGTTCATCTACCATAGCATGGTGTGATTGAATAGGTTCCCCACCGCGTCTTAGCGATGCAGTACGAGTAAAATATAGAAAGGGAACATACTCGGTTACTAATGTAACCTTGGTTCCCTGAGATACAGGAATGAGTACTGCGTAGCTAACCGTGCTATGATGCTGCATTACTCTGTCGTCGCTTCAGTCGATATGAACCAGTGATCCTATGCCGAGCGCCTGCTTATATAGCCAGATGTACAAAGTAGCCAAGAAGATACTTAAGTACAGTAACTAATTACATTTACTCAAATATTTACACCACTGTCAACTCTGCAGGACAGTGATCCTCCAGGAACTGAGTTTGGACACCCGTGAAGTAGGACATGTTTGGATCTTGACAAACAAACAGTTTATGGCATAAACCCAACCTTATCCCTATCAAAGATGTTCTAAAACTCAACTAAAGCCCTATAATTTGTATGATTAATTGGTTGGTTGGCTGATTGATTGATTGAAATGTTATTCAAGAACCAACATGGATGTTGATCCAGGAACTCTCCTTATTTCTTTCTTGCTATAATCATGGTAAGTGGTGCTTCAAAGACCTCAGAAACGGATACATTGATTTTGAAGAACTGAAAAAATTAACATCAAGAATGTTTCACTCTCCATTTAACCAATTCAAGAACCCTATATACAGTCAATGTGTTTGATGCAAAACCCTATATTTTTTTTTTTATTTAGTCTTTGCCTTGAGTTACATGGTAGCAAGAACAGTCAATGAAAGTTTCTGATCATCTAGCAGAAAGTTACTCAACAGTTGACTCCTTATATGACAAAACTATTTTGTCAAATTAGAAAATGGTCATTGGTTTTTGAATAAATCAGATAATCCGATTTGAATTTGTCCCTATCTTGAAGCACTTAGTCCAGTCAAGAGTTGCTCACAGAATGGGTGACTCTTCGATAGGGTAATTGAACCGCAGTGATGTTGAAATGATGAACAGGTTGGTTAAAGCAGCTGACTGTTTGATGATGGCAATATTGAGCACCAAAATGAGATCCTTGTCAAATGTGGTTTTAAAGAGAGTCAAGGAGCAGCCATGTCTTCAGAAGGTCGTTTGTCTGGGAAGTAAATGGCTCTTTTGGCATGTTGCGTCTGGTTGGTTCACGGCAGGGATTTTTCTGGGAAGAGTTCACACATGCATGTGCTCGTTTTATCTGCCTCATTTCCTTTTCAGGCTCTTAAAATGTCTAAATTCCAACTCTGGATAAATAAACATTAAGAATAAATAAGTCATAACATGTTTAATGCTCGTGCCATTTCACACAGACCTTTATCCTCTTATTATAGCCTCCCAGTTCACATGAAGTAATGTGTGTGTTTAAGAATATCTCTAGGTCTTATAGCCATAGCCTAACAGTTAGCAAAAATGGGGTGATTTTAAATAAATAAAAAAAATATATAAATTAAATTATAATTAATTGAAATGGGTCATTCCTTCCAATACCTTGTGTAGGTTTATAGTTTGTGGAGGAGGTATTTATTTAGTTATTTATTTATTTAATCACTAATTTGTGTGAATGAATTTATATAATGTAGATATTATTATTATTATTATTTAAAATACAATCAAATTTAAATACATTTTTGAAATATTTACATTTACACCACATAATGCTATTGGAGACAATTAATAGATTAGAGATATGGTTGAAATGTTCATATCAATGCAAACAAACAAACAAATAAGCACCTACAGTTGAAGAAACATTACATTTGAAACTTAATTGTGCAGCCATACACTAATTCACAAAAAAATACATATATATATATGGTAATATTTACAATGATATTAGAGAGTAGAGCTGTATAAATGCCGGTCCTATAGTTCACCAAAATCCAATCACTTGGAGATTTCTGTCATTTTCACTGCTCTCTTTACTACTTCAACGAAAAAAAGACTGTTAGCCGCCATCGTCCCAATGTTTTGAAACTGGGATATGTGTACAAATGTGAGGAGAGATAGAACAGGAGTCATAAGTGGGATGTAACAGCTGTTTGGAGAGGATCTTTTGTTCGCCGGGATATTTATCAGCATCAGTGGGGATATCCATTGCTCTTCATGGCCATCACACATCTTAGGGGAAGACAGAAGGAGATCAAGAGCGAAGGGAAGGGAAGGGAAGGAGGGAGAGAGATCGTGGCCCAATTACCAGCTGATAACTAATCGATACGCTGCTTATTCCTGGAGCAGGAAGTAAAAGAGTGGACCCCTGGGACATGGAGTTCAAATTACTCCTCTGTCAATGAGGACCGCTGTAAATGCTGACAGAATGGAGGTCTTTGGAATAATCTCAGTGGAGGCAGTTTTAGTCGCTGGCTTATATATTTTGTGGCACACAACTGTGAAAACTGAAAATAGTTTTATGATGCCATGTTTTGTTTGCGAAACTAGCTCTTCGTAACTATTATACATTTTGGCAAACTGGTGACTAATTCATATAAATCTCACTCGTTTTCATACAATCTGCTAAAACCCCACTGACAGTTATGTTTAGTTGTGGACCTTCATGCTTACTTTTTTTCTAAAAATCATATGTTTGCGAATAAATCACATCAAACTAATTCATAAGAATTACCACCTTGTAAAATAGTTACACTTCCTCATGAGGTTGGTTTGAACAAGCTCATGCTGGCTTAAGAACCATTCAAACAGAATGTGTTTTTGCTTTGAAAAAAAACAACAACGTAAAAAACGCAAGGGCTCAAGACATATTTTAAAGTATTTTAACTTGAGCGCTGCATTTTTAGAATGCCATATTTTACTGTTCAACTGAGAAAATCCAAGCCATAAATCTGTGTTCCAAATTTGAAGTTGATGTCACAAAAAAATTAGCTTACGAATTGGACGAACAAATTGGTTCCCATTCATTTCCAATGCAGTAATTTTTGACCTCGAACAGTACAAGTGTCACTATTTTATTCAGGACCATTTAACCTTTTCAAATCATGTCCGTGATTTTTTTAGTGTGTTCACATAGAAAGTACCAAAACCGTTTCCAAGTTTTGTACCATTCTAATGAAGTAAAAGATGAGTGAGTGAGTGAGTGAGTGCGGACCTGCCATGTGGCCAGTATGGTGACCATACTTTCGGAAGTAGGGCCTGCATTTACAATCCAAAGTGACACACACGCGTGGAACACACACAAACGTTGTGAACACACAAGGGCGGGGGCAGCATATATGCTGCGTCGGCGTGGAGAAGTTGGGGTTCTGTGCCTTGCTCAAGGGCACCTCAGTCGTGGTATTGAAGGTGGAAGAGAGCACTGTACATTCACTCCCCCCACCTACAATCCCTACTGGTACGAGACTCGAACCCACAACCTTGGGTTATGAGTCGACTCTCTAACCATTAGGCCACGACTTCCCCAAGATTAAAAACAACCAAAACGTAACATTTTTCAGTCAATAGCACCAGAGGGTTAAACTTTTCTTTTCTTTTTTCTTCGTTTTTAGCAGAAAAACGCATTTGAATTAGCTCATGATGCTAAACATACGAGTACTGGGCTACAACAGCGTTTCGTCATCGAGACATGCAGGAATATCGACAGTCTTCACCGAAGGTTGTAGCAGCAGAAAGGTAAAAACAGGTAGAAACAGTTCCCCATTTCACAAGTGCAAAGTGACTGCTCTGTGTTTCTGCTAGCTTTAGAGTTAGCGAGCAGGTTGACGGTTGAAGGATTTGTGTCCCACACTGAGCTCAAACTATTCATCCTCGTTTCCCTTGACAGCTCATTCCAGAGCTGGATTCAGCTGGAAGTGTTTGCTCTCATGAAGAAATATGGTAGCCACTTCTTCTTGGCCTTCCATATATACACCAGAAGGTTTTACTGAGGAAAGAAAGTACAGGTTCGTTCTAAAATCTGTTTATTTCTACAAAGGTTAACAAATGGAGAATTCCTGAGCTTCACGTACTGTATGAATGAAGCAAACAGATATTTGACTCTTTCTTGTTAAGTCGCTTTATTACTAAAACATCCGCTATGCGCAAATGTCAGGGTAAAATGAAAAGGCGTGTGCTAATCTATGATTGACTACATTAAACTCAATTGGCTCTGTGGTAAAAAGCATTCAGAATTCACGATTATTCAGATCAGTAATATTAAAAACTACCCTGCCAAAACGAGAACGCCTGGCTTTTCAGCTCCGTCGACAGCCTTTTACCCGCATCAGTAGAGCTACTTACAGAGTCTAGGACAATTTAGGAAAAGTTTGAAATCATCACGCTAAGTGCTAATCAGACATCTATGAATCTAGAGTAAAGGAAAACTATGTTTTCTTTTTAACTGATTAGCCACAATCTACAGTACATAGATCTGCCAGCAGCGACTGTTTTGCACATTAAGTAGTTTTTTTTCTTTCTGCACAGCTCCAAAGTTTGACTCAGAGGAGAACAATAGTCCATTATGAAAATCGATTTGTAATACTTCTCACTCTTTGATGGCACCTAATCCTGGGATTAGACAAAAAGACGGTTCAGAGACGAGAGAGCGATTCAGAGTGGTGTATGTGTTCAAAGCACCTTGTATTTTTAGGCGTTTTGTGTGCTTTTCTTCCTTCTTCAGATTGGCCTGTGTGTTGTTAATCGCTTTAGTCCTCTTGGCTAATGAAATGAGGTGGAGGGGGATTACAACAGCCAGTCGCCGTCGAGTCTTACAGAAGCTGAAATCTCAATGCAGCATTGTGTGAATCAGCTCTCTTGGCACGGACTGAAGGGAGAAGGCTTTAACCGGAGAGCTTGTGCTCATGGAAGACTAGGAATTGGTCACAAACTCAATCCCTTACTTGAGAAACAATTAACTTGTTTTTCATATGAGGGACTGGTTGCATGTTGAAGCCTGTTCACGACTGTTCATTTTTGCAGTTGGCCAATCGTACATGGTTAGACGCAAGGCATTGAGTGAAGTGAGAGAGAGTACACACTTGACTTCACAGAGTCATAAAAAACACATAAGGTTTTTAACTATCCATAAAATCTTGAGAGATGAGACGAGATAATGAAATTAGTACACTAACTGCCCTTTTTATTATTTTTTAATAATTTTTTTTAGTGTATAATGGAAAATAAATGTATATTAGGTAAATGAATTTAGTATTACCGTCTAATTATGTAAGATATAGTACTAATAGATGTAAAAAATGTTGATAACAGGTATTTATTTCTTCATTATTTATGGTGTACAAAGAAAATAAGTTAATGTTCTATTATGCAAATGGTATTATTATACAGTATAATACACAATGAATCATGTTAATATTTTATTAACATTTTTTTATTAAACATATCTTATATTAAAACATATGTATTCAATTTTGTAATAAAAATATTATAATGAAGATGAGAAGATGAATTTGTATATTAATATACTCGCTTTTTCCTTGTATTCTAACTTTTGGGGCTATATGGAAAGTGTAATACTGACATAAAACAATTAACTCAATATATAATTATAACTAATTAATTATATATATGCCATTGATATATATTGAAATAATATCTATATATATATATAGTATTAATATATATTATATATAATATATATATTGAATATAAAGGTATTTATCTTATTAGTGTATTATCAATAAATTATTAACTAGTAGTATTGTAATGTCCAGTACATGAAAGTATATATTGTCAATTATGTCAACACACACAAGTACACAATGTCACACTACCTTATAATTTTGGTTTTAAAAGAATCATCTTTGCCTTCATATTGGGTGGGGCTTAGCATGCAGAGCTTTGCTGTGATTGGCCTGTTTCCGCGGTGTCATATATGATGATAAATTTCTCACAGGTGTCAGCCTCTCTCCTGCAGGTGAGGATTGATGGGATACCAGAGAGCGATCCATCATCTCAGGCAGGTGGCGCCGTATCGGAATTCGGGAAATCTGTTCCCAATCACACCTACAGGCTGGCGGCCATGTAAGAAACCCCCACCTCCACATCCATCGTACGCCATCCTCCCCTCATCTGTGTGTCAGAACCAGAAATCAATGTGAGTCACTCAAGGTCAATACACTGTTCGTTAGCTCCCTCCAAGCTTTGATGGAAACATCCCGCTCAAAGAGAGTCGACATAAGGGTGAATTGACAGTTGTTCCATCGGAGCTGTTAAAGGGACAGTGAGTCTCAGATGCTTGTCATAGCGCCTGTCTGCTGTCATTTACACAACAGGCATCTCCTCAAGACAGTCCCACCAATGCCAATCCTGGCCCAAGCACGCACTGTATCGGAAACCTGATCAAAGTACAGAGCGCAGCTTCTTGCCCGATACTCGTATGGATTAGCAGAAAGTCACCTTGGGTTGATTGGTTCGAGTGCTGAGTTTGAATTGAGCTTTGATTGCTACTTGACAGCTCAGATTCTTTACAGTAGCTCTTCCACTGGAATGCACTAGAACCTGTAATTTGTAGAGTACTGTCATTTGTCTTGGACTGAGAAGCCTGAAGGTCTTCAGACAGCATTTTCAAAACCTTAATTTGCTCTGTTTCTGCTGAAGACCTACCTGGAACTGAAGATTACAAATATCTTGTGGCATTAATGTTGATTACAACTCAATAATTATTTTGATTCATCCCTCAAGAATCACAACTTCAATAAGAGCATATATATAAGAATTAGATGATTGGCTACACCTACTTTCCAGAACTGTTTCGCTCATACACTGTAAAGTAGAGTAAAGCACATTTTACAAGAAAATACTATTTCCATCTGTCTGCTTTAAAATGTCATGTTTAATTCAATGTGTTACTTGCTGTTTCTTTATAATTAATAAACAATTCTGAGTGAAATGTGTTTCGATGTCATATTAAGATTTTTTTTTCAGTGTAGGTAGCATTGGTCCAAATCGTTTTAGTGAAATTATGAAATACAGAGTTCTGGCATGAAACTCTAGATGGCGCAGTCCGATAGGTCTAACTCAATCTGACGTGATGACATCATTATCACATGGCACAGCCGATTGGTTCTCTCCTGTATCGGTAGCCAATGAGCTCGCTGCTCAACATTCAAATACTTGACTAGTGCTTGCTGTTGCAGTTGCAGCTTGCTTCAGAAACCCTCCACCTTCCCCAGCTCCACCTGTGTAGATCTGCTACGAGGTGATTCATGTATGCTATATGGGGGTTATTTCATGTATGTTATATGTGCAGCAGCAGTATTTCTTACATGCTCACAGCAGCATGTTGTGGATGTATTGGCAGCAGAAAGTCTCGGTACTCAGCAGCAGCAGCAGCGTAGCAGATCTATCCCCCTAAGACCAAATACATTAACATTGTCATGTACATTACCATGCCAATCCCTCCGAGAGTTGTCATGACAGAAGTTTGTTTAAATAAGTTATTCATTCATTTAGGCACTGCGTAGAAATCCCTACATCTTTTTTTTTGTAGCAAAATATTTAATTATTTGCTTCAGCCCATCAATTCAATTTAACATTGGCACCACGAATTACATTTTCACTGTTTTGTGCTGATAAATTCTATTCAGATTGTAGAATTAAATTATATTATCTAATTTGTATAATTAAAATGAAACTGTCCCCTTAAATATCATTACTACCTTCAGGTAAACAGTTTGTAGAGTAGCTAACTTCAGTATGTTACTTATAAATGCATATCCTAATTTTGCAGAGTTAGACACGTTGCCGGGTCAACAAGGGAGGTACAGTTCTAAACTATGAGTAGCTTGTAACTTGGGAAGCAGTTTCAGCGTACTGTAGATTTCTCTATATTGATGTACTCGTATGCAAACACACTTTCAATCCATGTGGAATACATACACACACATCACCCAAACGTTTACTTACAGCAGATATAAGGAGCACAGTAGCTCTTTGTGCAGAACTTATTCACCATAGAAAACACCGGACACTGAAGAGCTCTAAACCAAGGTCACCTTAAACAAATACATTATAGCCTTTTCACTGACAATCTTCCATTTGAACCCAAACACGGCCAAACTCACGAAGGTGATTTCACAGCAACACAAAAATAATTGTTAGTCGCTTCCATTTCTCAGTGAATTCATGACTACAGCTTAATGCTACTCAAGTGATATTTACAGTCAGCTGTTTGAGTCTGTTATTTTTTTTTCTGTTTAGGAGTTTGTGAAGTAACGTGATATCAGAACACTTGAAAAATGTCTTGTGTAGAAATGAGAAATCTTCCCTCAAAGAACAGTACAATTACATTGCAAAGTATTTCTTGAATTGCGTGTGTGTGTGTGTGCTCGCGTTTGCCATATTTGGAGGAAACCGGACAATTTTCTGCTCCACTGACTTGTTTAACTCAAGCTAAAATAATGTCCATTTAAATGATGTAATTATACACCCTACTTTGCAATTTACCTCTAACCCCGCTCTCAAGAATCCAAAAAAAAGAAAGAAAAAAAAACAGATATTAAGTTGATCACTATACTGAACTACATTAAACCATTCCTATTGATGTTCAAAGTCTTAAAATAACGTTTCTTACTCATTTTGATCAGTTTTGGCAAAGATCATACCTCAAAACAGACAAAAAGTGGTTTGCCCAAGAACATTTTACAAGCAAAAAGAAATATAAATATATTATTAATATTTTGATCTAATTGGTTAATCATCATTTAAGTGTGTGGGAAATAAATATACATCTGTATCCACTGCTCTCTAAAAACAAATATATTATCACAAGAGACCATTTAAATACAAATATATACACACAGATACTTAAAAAACATTTTTATCAGGATGGATTGTTGATAATAAAGCTCTGCAGAAGAACATGCCGCACTTGATACCTTACTTGTCTAAGTCCATAAAGCCATAAATCATTTCCCTATAAGGTGATAAATCAAAACCAGCATTACAGAATTGTTGCATCCATTAATTTCTTGAAGTCCTTTAATGTAGATTTATCTGCGGAAGTGTTAAATTCCGATAAATTTTCATATATTTTACAGAACACAAGGTCTGTAATCCAGAGACTTTTCAGATGGCCTGCTGGCATTGTGAAAGAAGCTAAAAGAGGAAGAGAGAGCAGGTTCTTTAATAGTCATTTGAATGTAATTAACTGCACATATCAATGGTGAAGCGGTCATATTTGGGTGCACTGGAGTGTTAATTCTGAGTTGGTCACTGCAGAAAGCCACGGTACGGGAAGCAAAGCTTTGATTAGGCTGAGAGGCCCTCACTCGCTGCACTCAGATCAGCTATTAAGATAAAGGGGCCCAACGTAACGCAGCTTAATGCTTGCAGAGAACCTGTGCTCCATACAGCCTTGGATTTGCATTCTTGAAAATTTCATTAAATTACTTACTTTTATAGACTTTTGGTTTTAACATTATTTGATGGAACTGAACTGAGTGATTTGCATATTAGCACTATGCATGAAAAGTCGTGCCATGGAGTATTTGCATTTTCCATAGAAAACACAAATCAAATTTGGCCGAGAGCCAAAGACAGACGCAGCAGGAAAGGCAGTGGCATGACTTGGACAAGCTTTTGTATAAATAAATTATTGAAAGAGGTGAAATGGAGTGAAGTGTCAGGTTCATGGTAATACTTTTAGCTTTACCAGTACCTCTACCTCTGCAAATTCTTCTACCACTACTAATACCTCTACTTCTACCTAGAAATCTGCCACTATCTCTACAGCTTCCAATACCTCTACTTGTATGCCTCTATAACACAACCAACTCTAATTTTAACGCTACCTTTAACCCTACCAATATTTTACCTAATCTTTACCTTAACTACCTCTACTAATGCCTCTACTTCTACCTCTAAGCAACCAATGCCACTAACTACAATAACATTATCTTTAACGCCAATAAATGTACCTTAAAGGGGTCATATGACGCAATTTCATATTTTCCTTTCTCTTTGGAGTGTTACAAGCTGTTCGTGAATAGATAATCCGATACAGGCGCAAAGTTTAACTGATCAACCCAAAGAGATATTGGGCCAGTTTTACTAAACAGGGCAAACTTAGGTGAGGGCGCATTCCCAAACAGTTGCGATGGGGGGAAATTTGCGGGGTGAATACTAACCAATGCGTTAAAATTAAAGAACACAGATGCAATATTCATTTACCATAATGACAACGCAATTATACCAAGTGCGAGCACAATTGCGTCAAGTCGCAATAAGACTAAAGAATAAAGACAGCCACGTAAGTTGAAAAGAACCAGAGGCCAAAAATAAGGTGCAAGTAAGTTTGATAGACCTGGTATTGCGTGACTCTTAATTAAGGGTCACAGTCGTATTTATTGCTGAAGCAAATCAAAAATAACATGACTTGGGAAAACTATAGTTGGATAAGGTGTTCTTCTGGCATTCACATAAATTAAGACGTGTGCGAAACATTCCTCTACCTTCTACCCACGCATCTCTGTTGCTGCCGGTGCTTCTCTAGCAAACAATATTGAGCCATTTCAGCGCAAAATAGTAAGGGTTTTCCTCTTATGCTTTTTCACTTTTTTACTTTAGTCAGGGTGTAGTGTGTATGGTTGGCATTTAAAAAAGACTAGAAAGTCCGATCTCAAAGTCCACTCAAGGGAGATATTTCGTTTTTTCAAAATCCATTTCAGAAACTATCAGCAAACGGCTTTTTTGGATACAGCGTTGTGGTTCGAGCTTTGGGATATTACAAAGGGCTCCTGGAATCTCATTACCAATAATTCACTACAGAAATTCGAATGGTTGGGGGGTGGGGGGGGGCGAGGTCGTGGTTAGAACGCTTAGTTGAGTGAGCGCATGAGACGAGACGAAGAAGAAGAAGAGCTGCTGCAGAGTTAGTGCATCAGAGAAAAACCAAGAAGAGCAGCTGCTGTGCTGTAGCATCAAATTTTTGGCATGTCTAGAACAGCGGTTCTTATTTCCAGTCCTCGCGTACCCCCGCTCTGCTCATTTTGTGTGTTTCTCTTATTGCTTCCTACGTTTGTTATATTTGACTGTAAGTGCACTGCGAAGTGGACATTACCGGATATTCATCCATGATTCCAGTTTGAAGGGAGCGTATATGTTCCATACAAAGGGAATTTAAGTGTGCGAGACGTGAATTTAAATTTAATTTATTTACAGAGGTATATTATGTCAACACTTCACACTTCTCTAGTAAGTTTAGTCTGTGTGTGAAGACGCTGCAGGCAGAGGCGCAGCGCAAATCTGTAAATGAATATTCCGAAGTGAAGTAAATTTCAAAATATTGATGTTCCCCCTTTGTCAGGGAGTAGGCGCAATGTGTAGGGGAACCCATGCAATCGGAAACACAGTCATGCTACGAGCTCATTCAACGGATGATCTGAATAGGTGTTGTGTTAAAAAAGAGAGACATGCAAAATATGCAGAGCGGTGGTACGCGAGGACTGGAATTGAGAACAATGTTCTAGAACAATTCTTACAAGTATAACACAACGTCGCTGGGCGCTGTGGACAGATGCCGAACGGCGCCGCCGGTGGGCCTACACTCATAGAAAATAATGGATTCGAATTTTAAAGACATGGCGCAACTCGACGCTGCTCTTCTCGTCCGGTGTGCGACCGCCTGAAAAGCTGTTCTTTTCACCTCCGTGCCCAAACATCTTTGTTTGGGCTTCCGAAAGCGGATGATGTCAGGAAACGGTGATTGCAATTGACTTTTTAACTCTGTTCTTGAGCATTATAAACCCAATTTGCTAGGTGTTTGTGAGCATTTACTGAGGACAGCGTCTAATTCACGCGGTTTGCGAACCGTCTAAGCGGTTCACCAATCACAACGCACTGGACCAGCTAACCAATCACAACACATTTGTTTTTCGGAAGGCGGACCTTCAAAGCCAGAACTAATCGAGCCGTTTGTCCCAGGCTGGGGAGAGAGGTAGTAATAATGTAAATTATGTGAAAAATAATGTGTTTTTTCGAACAATCTAGTATGAGAGCCTTTTCTAGTACACCCCAAAACAAAATCAAAACTTTGTAAAAGAGCATAATAGGACCCCTTTAAGACATGCTTTTTGGAGCGTTACATAATGGCGCAAATACCAGTAATTTGAAAAGCGCAAATGTTAGTAAATTTGTTGCGTGTCAGGTTTAAACTCTCGTCCCATAATTTAGTGTCTGAAAGGGGAAACCCTAACAATGCATATCATAAGGTCAGGCGCAAAATAACGTTCCACACCTTTTAGCATACTTGTCCTACAATCTTGGTAAAACCTGACAGTAATATTGTAACGCCAAAATATGGTTTGCGACTGGTGCAAGCTGTTAGTAAAACTGGCCCATTGTTTCTAAAAGTTAAGACTCATCCACGCCTTCCTAAAACGCCTCATTCAACACGCCCTAAGGATAATTACGGTCACGTGTGGGAGGATTCGCTACACCGCTCCAAATGTTTACGCAAAGAAAAATGGTGTAACTTTTACTCTCGCTGTAGTATTGTTGTCCTTGCTCATTTACACTACTTTACCAGACCTCTACCCATAAATTCTATGTTTGTAGTGCATGTTGTAGCAGATGTTTGATTTGCTCTCTTGATTGCCTAAGACAAATTTCTCCTGAGGGAGATAATAAAAGAGAAACTTACTAACTGTCTTCAACTCTGACAATACTTAATCTACCTCTCTTATACTTAGCCGCTAACACGGGCATTGTTTCTATCCTAAATTACCAGTTACTTTTAATCTACTACCTCAACAAGACCTCTACTTTCACCAATACCTCTGCTTATACTTCTTTAACTCTAATGCTACCTCAAAAAATACCTCTTCTTCTTCCTTTAACTCTACAATATTTCTTACTTTTAACTACCAATACCTCTACATGAACCACTGCCTCTACCAATACCTCTATCTCTACCAGTACATGTTTCTATCCCTAACTCTACCCGTACTTTTAACTATCACTATCTCTACCTCAACAAGACTTCCACTTTAACCTTTAACTCAACCTCTACATTTACCAGTACCTCTACCAATACCTAACTATACCGCTGCCTCTGCTGTACTTCTACCTTTAATTTGACCATTTTACCAATACCTCTACCAGTACGTCTACTGGTACTTCCAAATCTACCAACCACTACCTCAACCAACATCTCTACTGCTACCTCTGTCTCTACCAGTGCATCTGTTTCTATCCCTAACTCTACCAGTACTTTTAACTGTATCACCATTACTACCTCACCAATACCTCCACTTTTACTCTACATCTATTCTACTTTTACCAGTACCTCTGCTTATACTGCTTTAACTCTACCACTGCCTCTAACTATAACTTTAATGCCACCAATACCTCTACTTATGCCTCTGTCTCTGCCAATACATCTGCTTCTACCTCTAATCCTACCAATAATTTTAACTCTAATTCAAATTCAACCAATATTTGTACCATTTACCTATATTTTGTTCAGTACCTCTACATCATACACAACATCCTGAAATAACCTGATAATAGGAGGGTCAGGAAGGTGATGAATGGAAGAGGCACATCCCTTTTATTAAAAGAAAAATATATATATACATAATAAAATATGTATGAGTACTAGGGTTGGGTACCGAACTCGGTACTTTTAAGGGTACCGACCGAATTGCGTCGGTACTACCGAGTACTGATTCACGTCAAATCAATCGTGCCAAATTTCGGTACCTGAGAACGCATCTGGGCGCATATGCTACAGAGAGAAAGAGACCCTGTGATGTGAGGTCACCCCTGCAACTCGTTCAAACAACACACAGGGCAAGCCGAAATGTTCTGAAGTGTGGTTATATATCTAGAGCCATATGGTTTCTGAGAAAACGTGGATGGGATCATGGAGTCCATTCATAAAAACGTAAGTTACTCTATAGCACGGAATGCCACGGAATTCGTAAATTTTGGACGAATGAAGCAAAAGTAGCCACTGCCACTTAATTCGAATCGCATTATGAACTAGTGTCTGTGAATATAAAAATGCAAAAAGACAGATTAAATATGAATCCTGCATGTTCCACTTGCCTCTGTATGTATGAATGGCGGAGACGCGGTTTTGTTTACTACACAAATACTAAAGCACGCGTGATGCTCGCGGTGATTTCCGGCCTCTGGAAAACTTAATCTCCAGAGCTGCTGTGAGAGTCACTTTGCGAGAATTTTACAGTTTCATTTCAGAAAACTAACATCATCATTCTGTATACACACAGAAACGTCATGGCAACCTGTCAAAATAAAAGTACGGATTAAAATGTAACAGAAATATATTACTCTTGTATTACTTTTGTACAGTATCGAAAGAAAGAAAGAAAGAAAAAGTTTGTAGGGCCCTATGGTTAAAAATGTGGAAATTGAGACTTTGGATTATTTTTTTCACTGAAATATTTATAATTAAATAATTACACAGAGAGTAAAGTACCGAAAAAAGGTACCGTTGGGTACCGGCACCGAAATTCAGGTACCGATACCGGTACCGTACCGGTTAAAATGTGAACCGTACCCAACCCTAATGAGTAACTGAGGTAATAGTAACCTTAGAAAGGATACATACAGATATACAGTATGTCCTACATATTATTCATGTATTAGTCAACTAAAAATACCATGAACAAACAAGACAGCAGTGAGTTAACAAAAACACACAGCCTGTAAATCATGCGGAGCAGTGTGGATCAAAAGACATCACTTTACACTGCATGTTAAAGCAAACTGAGAGTGAATAAAGGTGCACCGGCGTCCCTGACTCAGTTAAATTAACTCATTGAGTCTGAGGAGAGGACAAGAGCGCTATATTCTCATTAGAAATGAGAGAGTCCACAGCAGAGCCATATTTCACTGTCACTTCGCCCTATTCATAGCATGTGCCTCAGACTGCGGATGCATGTTGGAGCCACCGTGAACATATGTGTGTTTTCCTGGAATAAAGGGCAAACCAGAGGGGAAACTTTGCTTAATGTTAACGCCATCCATCTCTCCGTCAGCTGACATCATTAGAGGTGACAAGAGCTTCCAAGATTCCCCCAGATCTACTGAGAATTGTGGGTTTTCTATGTTTATAGTATAGGACCTATTTTAAAGAAGGCCTGACTTATGTAACTTACAAGCTCTGTAACTTACAAACATCCTACTCACGGTTGCATTTTTACCTTTCTTTAAAGGAATGCAACATTTGAAACAGGCCAAAACACTGTGATTTACACTCGTGTTAAGACTGATTGACATTGGTCTTCCCTTACGAAAATTAACCATGGAGTAACCATGTGTAGTAATGTATTGAATTTGTATAACCACAGTTTTACTACAAATACTATGGTTAAACTATGGTTAGCATCGCAAAACCATGGTTAATTTGGTTTAACTACAATAACCATATTTTTTTAGTTTTATTTGTAGTAAAACCATGGCTATTATTGAACCTTTTTGTTTGAGTGAAATAAATAAATAAATCCACATACAAATTAAAACATAAGTGTTAGCATGTTGCTAAGTTGCTATCTTGGAGCTGCCAAATGTTAATAAACGCCGCTTGATTTGATATTTTGTGATATAATGCAATAGCATTCAGGCATTTTTAAGTGTGGAGCAAGTGTCCAATACTTTTTGAAGCCACTGTGTGTCAATCATGGGAATAAAAGTACAAGTGAATAAGCCTTGAAAACAGCCAAAGAAAATTCACTCTGGAACAGTAAGGATGAATCCCAGAACTGAACACACACAGGAGGCAGGGCACTTTTTATAATAGCAAGCAACATAATGGATTATATAGGTCAGCCGAATGCTGGTGTATTTTTCATGATCACTTTTAGCTGGGTGGCTTATTCTTTTTTTTGTTCAGTCAAATTAATGAAATGTAAAGACAAAAGGGACATTCCCCTAAGCATAACCTTGACATATCTTTTGAAAACCCCAAATTGGTGTGAAATAAAAAAGTAGAAACTGCTTACTGTATTTTTGCGGCAGAAGAAATTGCAGGTATGTGTACAATAGCTAGGTAATCGTCAATAAATGCGCTCTAGTCACTATATATGATAGTCTCCTGCATTTAACTCAGTATAACTAATCTACATTTTGATTTTACTGTCAAACACAAATCAAAATCCAATATGATCCGTCCTGTTCTCATCACTTAAATAGAGATGCAGCAGTGTTTACATAGCATTAAATACAATAGACCATATGGAGTCTTTAATTCACTCTGCGCAAGGTTTACAGCGGCAAATAAAAAAGCTAGTCTATGATTTTTACGACAAGATTACCGGTGCTTTTTCATGACACCCTGGTGACTGGAGCCTCTAAATGTGACAATCAAAACAGTGGTGCTCGACTCCGAGTGTAACGGCATTAAAGGAATGTGAAGTGGGCAATGGTGGGAGTGGGAAATGCGGTACATGTCATTAAACAGTTTGACGCTGGCTTAAAACCATCTGTCAGTGGGCGTTTTCACCAAATTTCAAGGACAAGATCTAATTCATAGTGGATGTGTTAATTGTGGATGTCTGGAATACCAAAAGTGGTTGAAAACAGCTTGTAATGTGATGGTTTCATGTGAAGCTACTGTATTGGAAGTGCTTGCTAATGCAAACCATCTAGCAGTCACTCAAACATACCCTAGAAACACACCTTGATCATTACTGACAGCACACTGTGAAACAAGTACATCTTCATATACATATATCTTCTCTATCTGATCTGACTTTCAAATCTACAAAAAAAAATCCCATAAGCTTTCATTGAGGGGGTCAAGACTTT
Source organism: Sinocyclocheilus anophthalmus (assembly GCA_018155175.1). Taxonomy (NCBI): domain Eukaryota; kingdom Metazoa; phylum Chordata; class Actinopteri; order Cypriniformes; family Cyprinidae; genus Sinocyclocheilus; species Sinocyclocheilus anophthalmus. The sequence continues at coordinate 229,412 of JADLZN010001444.1, forward strand.
TGTACAGCAAGACTTATAGTGTATAAAAAATGTTGGGTTGTTTCAACCCAAGTTGGTAAAAATATTAGACTAACCACTTTGGGTTTTAACATTGTATGTAACAAAAGAACCCAAACAGCTGGTTAGTCCAGATTTGACCCCAAGTGGTTTGGAAACACCAGCATTTTTTAGTGTACAAGTTTAATGAACATCATAGGCAACATTTGAAACAGTTAGACATGAAATCCGCTAGCCACATGCTGAATCATGTAGCCAACATGCTAAAAGTGTTACAACATCTAAAACATGTGCAAGTGCCTAATCTGCTGATGTCATACTTAAAGCTTTCAAGTTATTCAAACTTTCCAAAAATGCCACTAAACTTTTACAAACAGTTACTCATCGAGTGACTGTCTACCAAAAGTAAAGAGGACGAGGTGTCAAAAACAAGTCAATATACTAGATGGTTTTTGGTCGTACTGAATTGAGCATATCAAAAGTGCCAAAATATCGGGAGGCAGTGATTAGAGTTTCAGCGATTCACACTCCAGTATGGGTCTCCTGTCGGGTAGGGGTCCCACAGCTGTGTGTTCGCATCTATCATAATGGGCAGTAAAAGTACGTGTAATAATCTTAGGCAGGTCTGAGTGTTTCTGGCCGGGGTCAGCAGAATGTCATGATGCAGAGCAGAGAGCTGGCTGAACTCCAGAAAAAATGATCAGACCACAGATGAGCGAGCACCTGTTACGTCTCATTGAGCAGAACAACAGGCCTCAGGAAACACACACACACACACAAACAAAACACACACACACAAACACACACACACACCACCACACCCAACACACACCACACACCACTGTATGGAGGATTTTCTACTAGAATAATAAATTTTGAACTGTTAATCCTTACTTATTATTCTATGTACCCCCTACCCCAAAATCCACCACAGACAAAACATTCTGCTTTGTAAATAAATATATCCTCAACGGCGCACGCGCAAACCACGAACGTTCCAAAACAGGAATAAAAGTCGGTAAAATGTACTAAATCCATAATAAATAAATCAATCCATAGTCCTGTCCTGAAACTCTAGATGGCACAGTTCAATCTGACATACATGGCACAGCTGATTGGTTTCTTTCACATCAGCAGCCAATGAGATTGCTGCTCAACATTCAAATACTCAGCCAGTGTTTGCTGTAGCAGTGCGCTTCAGAAACCCTCCACCTCCACCCTTGTAGGTCCGCTACAGGGTGATTTCATGTATGCTATATATGGGGGTTATTTAATATCTGTTATATGTAGGGTGGAAACGTACACCGAGTCACGGTTCGGTTACGTACTCGGGTCGGCACGGTCAGTCGATTTCGGTACAACAGGAAAAAAACTCACTATACTCGTCTATTTCATTTATTTGACCAGACAGAGTACAAATTAAAAAAAATTTCCACAGAGGTGAAAATACACATATTAGTACATATTAAGTACATATATATAACAATCTGCAGATCCCTATATATATATATAATAAGGATAAATTCCGTGGAAATATAGGTGATTTAGTTTACAGACTAACAAGGGAAAAAAACAATGCGACACGTAACGTATGCTATATACGCTGAGTTTCAGTTCATTTTTGTGCCAGGCTTAATTTGTTCACAGAAAGGAAACACAAATGGCAGAAAGCAACATCCTATTTCTTTTCTTTATTCTACAAAAGCACAATGTTTTGTTTTCATTGTGATTGTACACAAATAAAGCAGACCTTTATACAGTGATGCATTATTAAGACAATAAGTGTTTAAAGTTGAGTTAGGCTGTATAAGGACAAAACAGTTGAAGTGATCCATGCCGGCGCACACCCCCACGCCCACACACACACACACCTATGACACACAAAAACATCAGTTCCAGCATTGTAACTGACAGCATGCTGGTACTTATAAAAATCGAGTATAAGTGAACCAACATCAAACGCAACCACCTCGTGTCACGTTGGAACGCGACCTGAATACAAAGCATAATTTGCAGAATAAATAATAGTTAGCATTCAAATACATTACATCGAAATCTGGAAAATCTTAGGAATATTTGGATTTGTGCGGAAAGGAGCGGAGTAGGATAACACACCAAAGCCCATTTGCCAAACAGTTTGAAGGTGCACAAGCCTGTTAAAGTACTGCCTTGACAGTCTGTGATGAGGATGCATCAGAATCAGCACATGTCCCGGTTGTGGGCCTTGTGTCAAGGCGCCAAGATATGCATTCGTTGTTCTTCTGCTGGCGGTGGTATCAAACAGAGTGGCTTGCTGAGGGAGCCTCTTCTGGTTTGGGGGTGAGGCATGTAGTTCGTTGTCAGGCCTCATGCACCGAACGAGATGTCCGTACCGTGAGGGTGGTACACGTACATCCATAATATAGGTATATACAATTTTAGATACTTCGGCATGCTAACAGCAGCATGTCTGTGGCTGGGGTGCAGTAGACAAGTAGCAAGTTAGCAAGTCCGGTACTTGCTCTGACGCATAGCAGCAGTGTGCAGCAGCATCTATTACGCCAAAGACAACAACAATTAAGGTAGGGCATGCATGACAGAAATAAAGAAATTATTTTTTCGGTATTGTTTTGTTTGATGGTTATTATTTTTGTGGAGGACAAACAACATACATCACTTAGGCAAAAATTTTGCTCTGCTCAGTTTCATTCTGATAATCTGATAATGTCATTGATGACGTAATTTTAAAGACCATTTCTGTGTAACACAAAATAACTAAATAATTAAAGGGTTGTACAAATTATGCAAAGTAAATAATAATAATACATAATAATAAAACATTGTATATAACTAAAAAAACTTGAATGTCAGACATATTAAATATTTAAAAGGGGGCCACAAGCCCTGCCCATAATGTGTTGGTTTGTTACGTTTGAGCTAATAACATAAAAACAAACACAGTTAGGGACGACAAGCCTCGCTAAAGATACAATCACTGTCAATTTATATCACACACTTTTGGCTGGTTAGCGCTTGAAAATAGTTAAGACATTATTTTCAGCATGTTAACTTCTAGTGGCTCAATTTGGCATGCGGGGTCCTGGGGTGTGAAGCCTCGAACTCACAGCAGGACAGCACACACTGCCAGGGACACATCAAACGGCTCCAATACCTCACCCCCCCCTCTCACGATTAGTCATGCTCACAAATCTCGACCTTCGTGGAGGAATGCAGGTGAGTCTCAAATCGTTTGCTCTTTCATCAAAATAAAAGATTAACTTGGACTTAATAAGTTAAGCCAATAGGATTTCTACTGTAGCACTGGAAACAAGAAAAACATTGTTAGTGACAGAATGGCGCTTGTCTCAAAGTTTTCTCCTTAAATGTTTTGAAGATACAGAGTAGTGTGTGTCGTCTATGAGATGTATTATAGTATTGAATATATATATATATATTAATATATAATATACAGTATATAGATATATATATATATATATGGATCAAATGTCTTGGTTTGTATTTTAAAGTCTAGTGAAGAGTGTAGGATAGGTGAAATATGATTTAAAATCATTTCATGAATAAAACCAGCATCATGAATAAAGCAGCATCTCTGTTTCTATTCATATTTATCAAACATGTTTCTTTGCATCCCACTGAGCTCTTATCTATTTGAGTGCAGTATTTATTAAGAAAAAAAAATCCCTGCTAGCAAAGGAAATATGTCAGCAGTTTTGGACTCCCTCTGTCTCTGGATCAGGTCTCTGCAGAACAGACAAACTCAGAAAGTCAAGCAGATAGATTGAGCTGAGCTTCTCCGTATAGATAAACATATTGAAGTGCTCAAAGATGCTCACATTTAAAGCTGATTATGATTCCTATCTGCAATAAGTGCTTTAAAGATCAACTACTAAGACGCAGCCGTCATAGTCTTTGTTTTTGGGACACTGGTAACGTGAAAAGATGAATGATTTTTGGTGAAGTACAGTGTTGTCCTGCTCCTCTTTTGTCTTATGATAGAAAGGCTTTTTGTTTGTAACTGTAAAAAGTGACGATGTGCACGTGTGGGGCAGCAGGAACCATTTACACGAGTCACCATTAAATATTCATGGTGGTGTATAATTTAGATGTAGCCCGTCTTAGAGAACTGAACTATATTCACTAGTTTTATTATTATTTGTCAAATCGTTTGCGGATTTGTGTTTGTGTGTGTGGTTTTATCAAGAGGATTATTTATCAAGAATTCAATGAAAGGAGTATTAAATTGTTTTGAATTATGAATATATATCTCTAGGGTTTAGCCATTGTTTCTTTTCTTTCGCATTAAGGCTCTCGGTCTTGAGACCAACTATAATTACAGAAAATCCACATTAAATCGTATTTACTCTGTATTTATATGTAGGATAAACTTAATTAGTTTTTGATCTTAAATAAATAACGAAATTTTCGTATCCAATGAGTCCCGGGGTTTCTGAGGGTGTCCTCACTGGGAACCGTATGAACCAGGATGAGGTTGTGTTTGTTGTTAATGACGTTGAGCGCTTGTAGAGAGCTGTTTACCAGATTGTGATAAGTATTGATTATATGTTTACCATTTACAATGCCCTGATCTACACTTTCTAAATTTTTACTCCTGAGCAACTACGGTGTGCCCGAGCAGGCCGAACAAATCACATTCTGAAACCAAAATACAACTTACAAACGCCCCGCCCAAGTCTAAAAAAACCAAATAAACAAATCCGAAAACAAAATAACAATCCAGAAAACACAACAACAATTCAGAAAATATTATAACAACTCAGAAAACACAATGACAAAAATCAGACAAACGGAAGAGGTATTTTTTTTACGATGAGATTTGAAAAGGGAGGGAAAAAAAGCTTGGCAAAAGGTGGGATCGAACCCGGGTCGATTGTGTCAAAAAGCCAACGACAAGCGCTTATTCATCTGCGCCACTGGAGCTGATGTTCACAGCCACTTTTTACTAAATTTAAATATACACCCCGTATTTTTTATTCAATAGTAAGGGCAATTCATACAATACATAAACTGAGCTACTTTAATACCATCCCCAAACTTTCTACGACGACTCTGCTGTTCTTCGGCTGGTTTCTCGGTATACATTGATGACAGATGTATCGCCAGTCGCGTGTGAGTAAGCCCAACAATGGCGCTGCCTCAAACTTACCTACCTCTTCCGTGTGTTGATTGTGTTGTGTTGACTTGTTATTTTTGTTTGCGAAATTGGTCGTTGTGTTTTTGATTGTATTTTGTTTTCGAATTTGTCATGTGTTTTCTGAATTGTGTCTGTGTTTTCTGACTGTTCATTTTGTTTTTTAGCTTGCATTTGGTGTGTAATTGTTATTTGGTTTTCAGACTTGTGATTTGTTCTCGCACTTCTCGGCCAAGTAGAAACAGATCCAGATTTAAAAATTAAAACTGTGCACTCTTAAAACAAAAAAGAGTAATATTTAAATAAACTACACTTATAAAAGAAACGAAACGTGAAAATAAAAAAAAAACCTTATATGTTTAAAATATTATGTGTATACTTTTAATAACATTATTTTGTGCATTTACCAGTTGATGATTTGATTATACAGTGTCATTTTTGTGTTGTCATTTCCTCACAACAGTGTCCAAATGTGTGAATTCATGTAAAACCCCCCAAAAAACACCAACATACAACAACAACAAAAACAGCTGTCAAAAGTGTAAAGAGGAAACTATTCTATGCAGATATTTTGAAAGGTAAATAGGCCCACACACAAAAGTCTTCATTCATAAACATACATTTGTTAATCGTAGTATCATTACTATGAAAATATGACAGTAAAATTCAATGAAGGTAAGCTCATTCTTAGCTGCATAAATGCATCAGCTGGTCAGAATGCAGCTAACAGCAGTGTTAATGATGCTAATAGCGAGATGGAGGTCATAGCAGAGGAGAGATCAGCCACCAGCCAATCACGTCCAGCTTCTGCAGTAGGTGAAAGCCGCTAATCTCAGAACTGTGAGGGATTAGGATAAAACTATATTGTTTGTCTGATGAGGGATTATAAACAGTAAATCCAGTTCTTCATATGGGATTCCTCATGTGAGATAGCACACACTAAACCAGAGCCTGGTCATTGCTGCATATAAACACACACACACACACACACACACACACACACCATCCTAACTTCATCAATTTATTGAATTAGTTTAAATTAAAACCTAAAGTTACTAAATATACAAATATATATTTGTTATATATAGTGCATAATCGTTGGATTTAAAAAAAATAGATAAAATAACAATATTGTATACAGAATTCTTTCAAACTCAGATGCAGGCCCATGAGTAGCAAATATTACAAAAAACACTATTATGTAACAAACATTATGTAACAACTTGTTAAATCTTACTCTTTTTAGTACACAACTTTCGTATAAACAAAGTAAGGAGGTTCATTTTAAACATAATTAATCAAGACTACAGTACTTTTATTGCTGCTGGAGTATATGTCTGCACCCAATAGCAATACCTCCCTCATGATGTAATTAATTTCCCTAAGTGTTCTTTTTCATACTTTAAATGTCTTGCTAAAAATAGCTTACCGCTTATATACATCAGAAAAGTTTCCATTTTGGGGCATCCACACACAGACCACGCATATCAGTGGAGCTAATACACAGAATTGAGAGGCAAATGAATCTGACACTGATTTACAAAATCATGCAAATAATAAGGGTTTTCTCAACATTTAATCCTAAAATACAGATGAACTTTTAGAGTCTTGGAAGGCTTTGTATTGCACACAAATAAAATGCACAATCACAGTATTTTATACAAGTTATGCAGGGATCCAACCACCCAAGACAATGTATATAATGTGGTACAAGGATTATCTATTTCACTCAATGGGATAAACAAGTTAGGCAAAAGGTAATCTAAAAGTAAGTCCAAGTGAGTGATACATACCGAAAATGTGGTAAAGAACGATTACATTGAACGTACATTTTTTGTCAAGCAATTTGGAATCAGTAACATACTACAATTTTAAGTAATCTCCCTTGCTATTTGTGTCTTGAGTTCAGATAGATAGATATATTTATTTTGCTTTGTAATGCACTAACAACATGTTTTAAAAATCTCATCCCAAGTCACATGTCAACACGTTTACCTCCAAACCTTTATAATAAAAAAATAAATAAAAAGTAAACCAGAGGTGCTTAGGGTAATTGGAGCACATACCCTAGCTTCGGCGCTGAGCGCGCTAGTCCAAACACAAAAATAATGTAATTATGGGAGTTTTCCAGTGCAGACGGTGGAGAGAGAGTGTGTCAAAGTAATGAATGAAAGCCAACGTTGAAATCAGCAGGAGCTATTCACAGTCTGCCGCTCCCTCTCGCGAGGGGCCAGGGCGCACGTGTGGACCACTTTTTCTCTGCGCATTAGAGCAAGTGGCATTCATAATTGCTGGTATGCCAGTAAATGGCAAACAATGAAAAGACAATATGAGGCAGGGCAGCGCGGGGTCGGGATAGAAAGAGGATCTACAGTATTTGAATCATTTAGGCTGCAGTGGGTGCGGGGCGGCGGTGGTTAATTTGACAGGATTGTTACTCTCAGGGAAGGCCCCGCTGCTTGAAGAATGAAGCGTGCGGGGAAAAGGGCCGGGCTGCTCCGGTAATCAGCCGCTCTGCCAATCAATAAAGAAGTGCACGCTGCAAATTAAACAGTAAATTTGGTTAGGGGTGGTAAATATTTAGAGAGAGAGACAGAGAGAGAAAGGAAGAAAGAAAGAGAGTGTCAACGAATAAATCAAGAATAGTTCAGGAAATTGAATGAAAAAGTCAGTAGCGTGTGTTGTACCTTGAGGGCTTTTCACTCGGAGTAACTTTCATGGAGGGCCCTAAATAATAATGTCTCAACATTATTCAGGAGTACTGGAACCAGAACCCTAATGTCAAAACAATCGCTCGGTTGTTGACCTTGACAGCATGAAGTGAAATTAGCTGCGGATTGTCACGCCATCATGAATGGATTGCTGAAGACGTTCTGTATGAGGGTTTATTCCAATTATGAGTTGTGGTCTATTGAAATACTCCATGCCACTCTGAACACCTTAGCAACCCTATCATTGTGACAGTGAGTTTTGCATCAGCAAGCATCATTCTTAATAATACTTTTTGTTTTACCCTATTCTGGATCCTTTATCATGTTCGTTGCTACTGTTCTGTTAACCACACATTGTGCTATTTCCAAAAAGGTGCCTTCACATTCGTGAAATTGTGACGAAATTTTTTGATCCAATGACAGGTTTATTTTCCATTGTCATTAGTGCTGCGATGTACAAAGCACTGCTCACCAAGCAGTTTTCTGTTGGTCAATGTGCCGAATTTGCTTGACCAAAAGTGAACATGAGCGAAATCTGCATAGAGATGGCGAAATCTTTTCACCCTTGTGTGAAATCGACCGAAATTCCTATTGAAATGAATGGAGTTCATGCATGAAATTTTACAGAGCAACAATAAATGTGACCACGCCCTTAGTGCGTTATTATTGAGAATTATGACAAATTCAAATGTAATTACCATGTTGAGGGCTGATTCACATCCAAATGGTAATTTATCTATGCAGAAGTGAAATCAAAACCCAAACTCTAGCTACAAACTGCTGAATTTGTCTGGATTCAGTCAGATTTACTGAATAGAAACTTTTGCTAGTATGTAAATAGCATCAAGCCCAACGGATGTCATTTCTAAACAATGATTATAGGTGATTCCATTATTTTTTTACAGCTTCATAAAAGCCTATATTGTGAAAGTTTGTGTCAATAAATACATTTCTATTACACTTTCAATGTGTGGCTCAAAGCTGAAACTCAACTCACACTCACTTGTGCTACGCTTGTGACCTATTGCTTCATTTTTAGTGCAAGTAATATGACTTACCATGATCCACAGCAGTAAGTCTTTCAACAGGCCAGATAGTGGTTCAGAATTCAAGATCTGGGCTGGCAACTCAAAGATCCATCCATTCTCCGCTTGTGTCTCTGATTCAACCATCCTGCATGTTAGGAACCAGAACACCTAGAGGAAACCCAAACCAACAGAGGAAACATGCAAACCCCATGCCGGGACTCGAAACAGGGACCTGCGATACTGAAAGTGACAGCGATACCCATCGAGCCACCCATAACTGAAAGATCCTAAGCTCAAATTCACTTCCTTGTATTGCACCCTTGAGCAAGACACTTAACCTCAGATTGCTCACGGCGAGTCATGCCTGTAATAAGTGTATTGTAATTCACATTGGATTAAAGCATCTACAGATGACTAATAACCAAACTTAAACCCTCTAAAGTGGCTAACAGCCACTTTGCCTGTTGTTTTTAATATCAAAATACCCAGTTATCTCAACTTGTCAAAGGCAGTGACATCCTGACTTTCCCAGTGTCTTTGTCTGAACACAACACAATTAAAAAGACAAAAATGGTGCAGTGCACTACTAGTTTTTTCCGAAACCCTCATCCAAAAATCCAGCATGGGTCGCATTTGAGGAAGTATGTGCTGTTTTTTTTCCCCTTGTCAGAGCAATTGACAGACAAGGTCTTCCAATCTGTCCCCTTTAGCACTACCTAGGGACCCTCAGTGAGAAGGACAGGGCGCGGGCCCTGGAAAATCGCACTTCTATCTTTGTTCACACTTTCCATTTCAAGGGCTATTTATCTAATAAAGTCCCTGACTCTGTCTCTGCTCACCTCTACCCTCTGCTGTGCTTCGGTTTCTACCTGGCACCTTTAATTATTTCATGCCTAGGAGACAAGTTTTAACCAGAAGTGGCAGGGAAGGTTGTCCCTGACAGCTGGAGATTATTAAAGTTAAAACGCAGGGCTGAGGTGTTGTAACAGGTCTCCGGCAATGGGAACACCGCGCAAAATAAGGGCCGGAGTTTATTAATTTATTGACTGGAAGGGAACATCAAGGAGCGTCTACTAGCGAGTGTCTCTTGAACACACATGCACACGCAGGAAGTGACACGGGGCTGGGGGACTTCAGCAGACGTACCTGGGGAGCAGCTGTGTGCGAAGAAGGCAAACTTCACTTTACTTCTCTCAGACATGGTCTTCAGTGCACACACACACACACACAGATGCGCATACGAACAGCCATGCAGAAAGGTGCTTCATTAGAGCCGTGTTTTTGGTACCACTCAACCCCCTGGTGACACGGGCAACTGCTCGGTTTGACTCTGTCAGAAATAACAACAAAAGTGCTTGTAGCATTTCCTGTAGATAAGCGCGTTGAAGGAGGGTACTACACACAGATCATAAATTTTGAATGCAAGTCCCATCTGTGCCTCTAGACTAGCTCACGCCGTGAGACTAATGACAAACACACTCAAGCCTCAGTTAAGGCTAAAATAAAATAAAAAAGTACATTTATACCAGTTTGGCAGATATACAAACTATACCAGTGAGACCCACGGTGCTTCAGCGCTGGCGTTTTTAAATGTTGTGCTATCACGTTTGTGCGGAATATATCAGAGCCGAATATGTTTGCGTCTTCGGCCGTACACATGCACAAGGAGGAATGTCACAAAACCTGTCAAGAACATGTTTGGGATGTATTTTACCCTGAAAAAATGAATAAAAAATGATTTGTGGAAAGTGGAGGAAAATATCTATATTATTTAATTAAATATAAATGTAAAATTGCATGTACAATTGTGACGTGACATGTGGCCAAGTATTGTGACCCATACTCGGAATTAGTGCTCTGCATTTAACCCATCACCATGAACACACACCCGGAGCAGTAGGCAGACATTTTTTATTTTGCTGCGGCACCCGGGGAGCAGTTAGGGGTTCGGTGCCTTGCTCAAGGGCACCTCAGTCGTGGTATTGAAGGTGGGAGAGAGCGCGCTTGTACATTCACTCCCCCCACCTACAATCCCTGCCGGTACGAGACTCGAACCCACAACCTTTGGGTTATGAGTCCGACTCTCTAACCATTAGGCCACGACTTCCCCATATTGTGACATAGTTGTTGCTGTTGCTGATTTAAATTTTAAAATATACTGTAACTGCAAATTTGATTTTGGGGTGAAATATGACCCGGACCCTTCTTCATGAGATTTGCCCATGAGGCGAAATATTGACATGGGTAAACGTGTGGAAACTTGAGCAGTATCGCAGGCACGCGTTTGCCCAGAGGCCAGCATGTCAGTGATTTACTGACTTAAGCAGCGATCACGACATTAGCGCATTCCACATGTCATACAATTATGAAAGCCACGGTTTCTGGAGTTTAAGTTTTATGTCTTTCTCATCCCAAACTCACCTAACCACTCTTGTTTTGTTCATGTTCTACAGAGCCTACTTAAGCCACACTGAAAAATGCCTGAATGTCATCATTGCTCTAGTTAAATACCAAAGTGAGTTTCATCTGCAAATGAATGCTTATAAAGGTTTTCTAAAAACGAACTGCACCATTTTGCTCAATGTCTTTTAAGCAGCTGGTGTTTTAGTGATTTGTGAATCATGTGTAACGTTAACTACTATATCTACTTTATTGTTTTATCATTTCAAACCTAACAACTGGTATTTTTAGTGTCTAATGTTTTGCTTAAAATGCATTCAGATTTGGTTTTGTTATAAGTTAAGTTAATTCTCATGAAATGTAATCTCCATGTTGAAGACATATATTTACATGCAAATGATAATCAATCTGTACAAAACTGAAAACAGTTGTCTGGATCAATGAACTGAAATCAATTTCTGGATTCAGTCAGATTTACTGAATAGAATTGTGCAGAAATATCATCAAGCCTGACAGATGTTATTTTTATGTTTATGTTCAAATTTATGTTCACATTGTCATTGTTTACCCTGGTGGTTTTCATTTTCGTTTTTTATGCCAAAATAGTTGACCCTTTTGTGAACAAAGGAAAATAAAATAAATATAATTACATAATTTAAAGAATATAGAGACCTATGTATATTGTTTGATGAAAATATTAAGCCTGGAAAAATAGCAATTTCCGAAAATAAGTAATTGGCTTTAAATTACCATGATTTTCGCCACTACAGCTAAAAGAAATTGTTCAAATGTTATTTGGAAAATATTTACTTTTATTCGATTTTTGGACCCCAGTTTGAACACCCCTAAATTAGGCCACTCAGAGTATTGGATAATGTTAATGCGGCCATTCTACAATCTTGCCCATCATTAACAAACTAATTTAATGTTGGCTAACGTCAATGTAATAAACGTTATGGAAATAATCACTAAATAACCTACCCATTTTCACCAATACATCATATTAGAGAAGTAAATTGGGTTGTGTATGCTATTTCAAGCTGACTTTAAGAGTATTTCTCCCTTTTTTCGTTTTGTTTCTTTGAAGATTTTATAATTCTCTTTATTACAGTGTTCTATTTTTGTTAACTTGAACGTATAATGCTGTTTTAAAGTCTCTATGTTAAATTAGCGCCAAAGGAATGGGTGTAGAGTTTCTCATTGTATAAAATATCCCGTGATTACAGCTAAGAGAAGAAGTGTGTGTGTGTGTGTGTGAGAGAGAGAGAGAGAGAGCGAGAGCTCTATGGCCGAGTGTAATTAGATTAAATATAATTTAGTGTTATGGAGCACTGTTCAATAGGTTTCTAACTGGGTTTACTGAGCTGTCATCAGTACAATACAAATCCGTTTTTTTTTTTTCAGGGCCAGCACAGAGTCAACAGCACTTATTAATCCCCTGCAGTTAGGCTAATATTATCGCCCCATTCCCACAGCACTGATTTAGGTGTGTGTAGGGGTCGTTACACTGAAAAATAAAACACACCTCGCATCTATTCATTTCACCCCCACCACACAGACAACTAACCTAACCTGACTCAACTACGCATTTATTCTGGCAACTTTATGAGGGTAGTTTATTCACAAACATGTATACTGAATGAGTCGATTGCTGTAAGTCCAATGCTTATTCATAAAATGCTACTAGATGTGTGTAAATGAAGAGAGCTCGCTGTGTACGTTCAGACAGAGCTCTGCTTTGGAAACCAGCAGAACGTCTCACAGTTCTGCCTGGGAATTTGTGTCAGAGTGAAATGTTGCAACTTGCATTTGCCCTTGTTTGCAGAGACGCGCTCAGACTTAGAGAACATTTTCTTCTCTAAACCTCTACAGCTCAACTCTTTGACTGAGGAGCGCTTGACTGTATCTAGTTTTAGGCTTCAAGACACACAATAAAGTAACTGGATCCTAACTATATTTTTCAGGTTTATGCTTTTCACAAACATCCCCTCCCCAGATAGCTATAGGAAATCCTGTTGAATAGCCCATGATGGTTGCAGTTGTTTCTTCTACACGTTTGTTTTACTATTGATACTATTATTAATATAATGACACAAAGTTAAAGACATAAACTACAATTTTATCAACAAAAAAATAAAAAATAAACTTACAAGACAGGTAGGGTTGCTAAAAGTACACATATAAGTACTGTGATACCTATCAAAGAGCATGGGCCAGTTGCATAAACATAGCCACTATGTTAAGACTGTGTTTTAAAAACTAGTTTGACCAACTAGCAGTTAGCAAAGAGGGAACTATTTTCTGACTCAGATTGGGCCAAGCTACCATTTTGTAATTGACTTAAAAACGTTATGGCCAGTCTTTAAGAAAACAAATTAGATGACTAAATTTTTAAGACTTGTCTAAGCAGTTTATGCAACCGGCCCCAGATCTTAAGCATTAGACAGATGAGATCACACTTACAGGTGCTACTTAAATGGCTGCCAAAAGTTAATCTCACCCAGTCCATTCCTACAACATAACGTGTCTGTTTTAGAAGTTTTTCAATTTCATATAGATTTGTTTGATGTGATTTGTCTTAAAATGTACGATTTGGATGATAAAAATATGACTCTTCATCTCTAACTTCACCTGTCAGTGGTGTGTAGAAAATCTGGTAACACTTACTAAAGGCCTTTATGTATAATTCATTATAAAAGTAGTTTTAATGCATTAATTAGGCCTCGTAATGCACCTTATGAATACTTGTAACCGCAGGTAATACATTATAAAACTTATCAATTCTTTGTTACACTGTGCATTTTAAATTTGGTTATAATTATTTACAAGATATAATGTATTACAACACATATTATGAATAATTATAATGCATTATACCCTTTAATAACCCTTTATAATGCATTATACAGAAAGGCTTTAAGTAAAGTGTTACCGAAAATCCTTACGAGAAATAAAATGTTGTCCCACCTAAAAATCCAATATCCTTTGGACGCCAAAGTGATTCTGCTGAGAGAAGAGTTTTGTGCATTCTGTTAGGTGCCAGATTGGACATCCAATAATTCTGCTTGATGATTTATGCAATCTTAAATTTTATGCAAATTCATGCAGTTCATAAAAATGTTAATGTATTTTAACGCAAATTGCATATTATATATCAAATGATATTTCTGAAGCAAACAAATAAATTTTTTTCTTTCTTTTGCTGCATACAAAATCACATACTTCCTTACTATATAGTAGGCAAGAATAGTATGTAGGAAGAGTAGTATGGCCAAATTCACAGTTTCCAAAAAATAGTATGCAAAAAGTACCCAGTGACCTACTACTTTTTTACAGAGATTCTGAAGTTTGCATCCGAAGGATAAAGCGACATAATGAGGTGGGTAGGCCATTGACAATGACAACATAGTGAATGTAGTGCGTCCTTTTATACTAATTATACTAATAATAAGTACCTACTCAGTGAGTATGTGATTTCGGACGCAGTCATGGTTTTTTCATTTAGCATGCTAATCATTACCAACCCTTTAAGCTAACATATGAGTTAGCCTAAATCATGTAATCATGTCAACCCTGCTGAAAAAAGAAAACATCTTAAACCAGCCTAAGCTGATTTGGTGGTTTAAACTGGTTGCCAAGCTTGTGGTCAGCAGGCTTAGTTGGGAGGACAGCTGGTCCCCAGTCAAGGGTTATATTAAAATATTGTTTAATTCTTACGTACCTATTTATGCTATCAGCTACAACAGCAAGAAGTGACAGACACTTGCAAAACAGCAGCACCTTGGTGAATTCTAGCATGACTGCATCTTGCATGACATCGATTCAAAGTTCCAAGCCTTGAAAAAAAACAACAAAATGTATCACACCATTGTAACATTTGAGTAAAAACAAAAATAAATGGTCATAAATGTTTGAGACGCCCTGCTCTTAGGTAAAGACACACAAGTGATGGCATAATAGCTGCTGGAAATCAGTATTATGGTAATTCTGAAGTAAGGAGGAAGAGGTAGGTAAAGGTAGCGCGCTCTGCAGTGCAGTTGGTGTGCCAGGATAGTCAAATCACTGACAGCCTTTTGATGGTAAATCTCCTATGTGAAAGCGAGAGTGGACCCTTCACCAGAGTGTCTAACTAATCGTCATCTTCGTCCAATCAGCTGTCATCTCCCTCTGCGGCGGTCTTAAGAGAGCCTGAACCCCATGCCTGTAGTCAAATTGCTCAGCTTCACCGGACTGTCCAATTACATCTAATTGTTATCAGTAGGGGGGTGCTGGAAATCGGGGGGTTTGGTGCCTGCACCAGCTGACAGCGGGGCTTATCTTGAACCGCTGCTGTCATGTTCTGCAAATGCTCCCCCATCCCACCTCTCACCAGCACATCACTCCCCCATCCTCCCCCCTAGATCCTAAACTTTCACTGCTCTCTAGTGCACCGCTGAACACTTGGATGGGAGGGAGACAGTGATCTAATTGAAGAGCTCTAATGACAGGGTTTTGCATAGAGCATCACTGTCAGAATGAAGGTTCTCTCATATTAGGCTCTGTCTACATTTAGAGCGTCTTTTCTCTTGTTTCTGTGACTGCTGTCTTGAGACACTTTGTTTTAAAGAAACGCTATGAGAATGGAAAACAGAAAATTACAATTCAAGTCAAATTAAAAAGTAAAGAAGAGGAGAAGCCATATTACGTAAATGAAATAGGAGCACTTTTTCTTAACTTGTGGGTGATACCTAAGGCAGTATAAGACAGTAGAGGAAACCATTGGAAATGTATAGGAGAAGCTGTCACGGCTGTAAGAGTGAAAGTACCAACCTGGAAGTCATTTACAAGAACCAAGACAGTTGGTTTACTCCATAATGTGCATGTGCATTATTAACTACACCTACATGAATTTATCATGATTTGCACTGTTGATTGATACCACTGCTGATTTACTATATCTCATTTAAATGTAATCTTGACAAATGGTTTGGGAGATTTCAGTCTTTCACGATTCAAGTAACTAGGTGCTCTAGTATGCAAGATATGTAACGGAGGCAAGCTGCTACAAGCTGTGCAGGTAAACTTAACTCCCCTAGCCTCAAGAGGCGCACTAGTCTTTAGAATTCTTGATAGTTCACCTGTCTCCCATGCTGACTGTTATATGGAGCAGGCTGAGCGGAAGCGGTTGCATTGGTGCCGTGACCCGGATGGGCGTGAGCTTTAGGTGGGTGAGTGTAAAGGAGGCCAGGTGTTCCCAGGCCTCAAGAGGCATAATGGTGACTCCTTCTTAGCCTGCCCTCCCCTTTAATCTCGTCGGTCGCTTTCTCAAGCCGGAATCGGTTGCATATAGAAATTGCCTGCTTATAGGCATCATCACCGATATGCCTTTAACAGTCCTTGGTGGTACCACCACAATGTTAAGGTGTTGTGAATGTGTTGATATTACTAGGGTATTCTGGGTGTCTCAAAATGCTTATTTACCAGGAAAAAAATTTAATAAATAAAAGAGCCCAGAAATTTAGAACAGACACTTGGCTCCCTCCATGAATGCAGTATGTAGTATTTTTGCCACTTTTGTTGTTCTATTGATGGAAATTTTAAGTCAAATTGCTTCTACATGTCCATAACGCAAACAATGTCAAACTGGATTCACTCCAAAGTTTAGTATGTATGGTTAGGGGTTTGTTCAAGCAATTGTAAAATATCCAATATATGCACATATGTGACTGGCATGACTTGAAATATTGTAGTGCTGTCAAATCGATTAATCCATCCAAAAAAAAAAAAAGGTTTTGGTTTACAATATGTGTGTGTATACTGTGTATATCATATTATCATACACACACACCACACACACACATACATATAGATATATACTATATATCTATACATTACATACATTCTTAATACTCTTACAGTAGTGTGTATTTATATGATTTTACACAGAGTACACATACATATATTACGTAAACACAAACTTTATTTTGGATGCGATTAATCGTCTTGACAGCACTAATATGCAGTCTATTGCATATAGCTGACTTTATACTATAGCATAAGCCTTCAAACCCTGCTCTTGGAGACCCACTATCTTAAACTAAACTAAACCAAACCAGATGACCTACTACTTCTGGCTAGATGGACACTTTACTATCCCATGATGCCAAGGGAGAGGATTTGTGAATGGTAGTGACGAACGCGACCAACTTATGCTGTACGGTCGTAATGACAGTGACGGTCAACATGGCACAGAGTATTCTAGAGATACGAAATTCTAGTTAATAGATAGTGGCGACGACGCTTGATGGGCGCCTCGCCGTGCGCGGCTCCGCAGTTGTTTTTACTGTTTTGTTAGTGTTGTCACAGTCTTCTGATTATGTATTCGATCCCGCAAATTCAGTTTCACAGAGACGACATTGCTGGACATTCGGAAGCTACACAGCCACCCCCCATTATTCACGGTTTCGACTATTAGGACTCATGTGTCGACTACTTGTCTGCTCGTGAAGCTCATGCCGGCGCGATCCAGGACGCCGTTGCTGAGCATACGTTTGGCCGACACCTCATTCTATAGCCCAACACATAGGCAATCCAACTCCTTCTGCTCTCCCGGACAAATAAGCATTTTTCAAACTCTGCTGCTCTGTGTATCACGGAAACCTGGCTGAAAGACGCCATTCCAGACAGCGCGTTGAGTCTCCCGGGCTTTCAGCTGTTCAGAGCGGATCGGATAAGCAGACCAATCCACCGGCGGGCAATCCCGGCACCTCCCACCACGGCGGTGGGACATGCTTTTACATCAATGAGAGGGGGTGTACAGATGTAACTGTTAAAGAAGATGTGCTGTTCAGATATAAAAGTGCTCTTCATTAACTGCAAGCCGTTCTACTCGCCGCGGGAGATTTGCTCATTCATTCTCGTCACAGACTGATCAAACCATCCTCCGCACACGCCAGTGAGCTCCACTTTACAGAAGAACTCGGCTGTCGAGATCCACAGACCACAGACCCCCAACACCACCCACCAACAACACCCGGACTCTGTTCTAATCATTCTCGGGGGACTTTAAATAAAGCAAATCTCTCCCGTCAACTGCCAAAATACCAAGAGTATGTTACATGTCCCACCAGAGACAGTAAAATATTGGATCACTGTTACACCACAATAAAAAATGCATATCACTCTGTTCCACCCCCACGGCAGCACGTGGGGCCACAGCATCAATGTAGTTTAGTTAATCTTATACTGACCTACAGGCAGAAACTGATATCAGCTAAACCTGTTTTAAGGACTGTAAAAATATGGACTAATGAAGCAGAGCAGGACTTAAAAGCTTGTTTTGACCTCACTGACTGGAGCGTCTTTGAAGCTGCAGCCACCAATCTGGACGAGCTCACAGAGACTGTAACATATTATATCAGTTTCTGTGAAGATATGTGCATTCCTACAGGACTCATTTAACCTACAACAACGACAAAACATGGTTCACTGCAAAACTCAAACAGCTCCATCAGGCCAAAGAAGATGCCCACAGGAATGGGGACAGAGTCTTGTATAAACAGACCAAATACACACTAGAAAAGGAGATCAAAATGGCAAAGAGGAATTATTCTGAAAAAAAAAATTAAATTCTCTTCCAGTGACTCGGCATAAGTGTGGAAAAGTCTAAAAGAAATCACCAAATACAAGACACCATCCCCCAGCACTGTGGAGAATCAACAACTGGCAGACGATCCGAATGAGTTCTACTGCAGGTTTGAAAAGACACCCCACACCCCCCCGAACACCTCTCCACACAACCATTCACAACTCCAGCAACCCCCCTCTCCCCCACAACTCTAATTCAGATCAGTGAAGAGGAGGTGCGCCAGGTCTTCCGGAAGCAGAAAAGAAAAAAAGCACCAGGCCCAGATTGTGTTACACCAGTCTGTCTGAACTCCTGTGCTGACCAGCTGGCCCCCATATTCACACAGACCTTCAACATATCACTGGAGCTGTGCGAAGTCCCTTAATGCTTCAAACGCTCCACCATCATCCACATCCCAAAGAAATCCAAAATTACAGAACTAAATGACTACAGGACTGTGGCTCTAACGTCTGTGGTCATGAAATAATTTGAAAAAACTGGTGCTGCGCGCACCTGAAGCGACAATAACTGAACACCTTGCTGGATCCTCTGCTTTTGCCTGACAGAGCAAACAGTCTGTGGATCATGCAGCTCAACTGGGACTGCATTATGTTCTGCGAAACATCTAGACAGACCAGGGACTATTGTGGGATCCTGTTAGTTGGACTCAGCTCCGGCCTGTAACACCATCATCCCAACCAGTACATCCTGCCCAAACTAATCAGCTCTCCGTTGCCCACCTCCGTTCTGTCAGTGGATCCAAAAGGTTCCTGACAGGACAGGCCAGCAGCTAGTGAGGGCAGGGGAAAAAATACACATCAGCACCCGTTAATCGCCACCCTCAGGGTTGTGTTCTCTTCCTACTGCTCTTCTCCCTGTACACAAATGACTGCACTTCTAAAGACCCCTCTGCCAAGCTCCTGAAGTTTGCAGACGACACCCCACTCATCGGCCTCATTCAGGACACACAAGGTGCGACGTGGCTACAGTCAGCGAGGTTAAAGAGCAGCTGTATGAGTTGCCAGTCTCAACAAACTGGCCAGCCTCAACACGCATCAAAATACTGTGGAGATGACCGTGGACGGCAGGAGAACGGACCAACCCAACCTGCCAATCCCCCAATCACCATCACATGGGGAAGCACTGTGAAGCAGTGTAGTAACTTCAGGTCCTGGGGCAACACAATCTCTCAGGACCTGCCTGATGACGTGGGACACTAACATCTGGGCGTGTTCCATGAGTGGTACGTGGGGGGACTAGGATCGGTAGGCTCCGTACGGCCCCCCCTACCCCACGGTTTGCGTTTCCACATGCAGTTC
Source organism: Sinocyclocheilus anophthalmus (assembly GCA_018155175.1). Taxonomy (NCBI): domain Eukaryota; kingdom Metazoa; phylum Chordata; class Actinopteri; order Cypriniformes; family Cyprinidae; genus Sinocyclocheilus; species Sinocyclocheilus anophthalmus. The sequence goes on from JADLZN010001444.1 coordinate 249,622, forward strand.
AGTACCCACGCTTAAGAGTGGGAAAGCTTTCACGTGCTCGTCATATAGTTGCGCCGCCTCTACTACCACGACTCTTAAAAAAAACTTTTTAATTCCGCGTCACCCCATCAAGCTCTCGCTGGATCCCCTCCTCTGCTATCAACAAAAGGAACGTCTGTACTTCCTCAACAGACAACAAAACTTTTTGGTTGTTTAAAAAAAGGTGCGCTCGTTCAAAACAGTTGTGTTCTATCCTTCGCTGGCTGTGCTGATTTAACTCTAGCGGTTCTTTTGTGTTTGTGTCACAAGTTCAGTAACGCAGATAGTGACGATTCTCTCCGGCCAATCCGTGAACAGCAGAGTTTACGTCACGTTTTGGTAATGGTACGGTTCACTTGGAACCCCAATCGAGGTGGTACTAAAAAAAGTACCAGTTACCAGGTACTGTACACAGTGGAAAAACCCCCCAAAGTGGAACCACTACCAAAAACAGCCGCACCGTCCCGTACCTGCAGTTGAAAAGCGACATTAGACCTCCATTGTTATTAAAAAGGCCCAAGCAGACGGTATGTACTTCCTTCGCCAGCTGAGAGAGTTCAGCCTGCCACCAGCGCGCCTGGCTGAAACGTTATACATCCTCCATTATTGATCTGTCCTCAGAATTGATATAACTGTTCAGCGAATGCCATTGGTACAAACCCTCACCATATCGTCATCCAGAGTGAGCACACAAAGGCTGCGCAAATCACTCTGAACCCAACTACCACATCCAGCACAACCAGGCCCCCCGGCTTTTGGGAACTGTTGCCTCTGGTCGAGTACAGAGCTATGAGACCCAGAACGGACCACGACACAGGACCAGTTTCTCCTCAGGCCATCCATCTCATGAACCACCTGACCACTAAACGGTGGAACACAACATATTATTCACTCATACACGTATGTAGCTCTAACACACATAATCAGTCTACATTTCAATTTGCACATAATATACCTGTACATACAACTGTCTATTGTTATATACAGTACCTGTACATACAACTGTCTATTGTTATATACCTGTACATACAATTGTCGATTTGTATATTTTTATTCCTTGTTTAAATGTTGTATTGATGTCATTTTCTTATTATGCCTGTTTTTTTTGTCCAGAGTCCCCACTGTCATTCTGTTGCACACTCGTGGAAGTTCTGATCATAGTAAAACAAATTCCTCGTATGTGTAAACATACCTGGCAATAAAGCTCATTCTGATTCTGATTCTGATATAGTACATCTGAATTCCATACTGCCTATATTAATGCTATATATGTATAACATATGCATTATTTTAGCGGTCGTGAAATAAGTTTCAAACCAAATGTAGTAATTACTAGACAGTATGTGCACTATATTAAGAGAAGATTTGTATATTGTTATAACTATTGTTCAAAATCCCAGTTTTTTGTTGAACTTTACTATCTTTTGTGATATTGCTGCTGTTGGTCTTAAAAGCAATAAGCCAGTCAAGACCTTTTTCTTCCCCAGCTATGCAGGCTTCAACCCTAAACTGTGGTAAAATCACTAAAACCTCTCATGACATACTGTACTGCTTTATTCATTAAAAGTCTTGGGCACTATGATCATGATGATTTGAAAAACAAAAATGAGGCATATTTGCAATATAGAGCACTCTGAAATTAGTTTGGAGTTGAGCTCTAGTAAAGCAGACGAAAAGGGGGTCGCAGTCATAAGTTATCATTTTACCATATTAAAATGTATTTTTGAGAACTTCACTTTCAGAAAAATGCTGACAAAAGGCGTAGGGCAAACATGCTTCTTTTTTGTTTTGTTATTAATGAAAATACAATAAGAAATACTTTAGGGGGAAAGGAACTAATTAGAGCACAGATCAAAGACCGCGTGTAATTCAGAGTCTCCGCGAGAACAAGAGGAAATAAACACAAAATAGTATCACTGTTTCCGAAATCTCTCAAACATGTTTTACAGACATATTTGAGGTATAATGATGGTGTCTGGGTGTCCCAAAAACACAAAAGGGTGTAACTTGGATGCTAAATCTATGTTGTACGGAGAAGGTACAGACAGTCGCATTAGCATAAACGTAGCCTGCAACAAATTTGAGTTTCCCGACAAGCCATTCTATACTACCTCTGTAAACACAGCAACAATTAATTATCTGCTATCATAAATGTTGTCTTAATCCATAGCTGGCAATCAAAAATTAAGACATCTTGTAATTTAACGATTCCATTAATTAGCAAAAACTATTAGCATATCAATTAAACAGAGATGCAGATGGATTCCACTCCGGCTCTGAGGGAATTGCACATTTAATCTGCTCCGTCATTCCCAATAATTGTGGTGAAACTCACACTAGTGTGAGCTGTCAATTCACATCAGCACACACTAGCGTTAAGCTAACGTTGCAGAAACACTCAAATAACTCGCTGCATTTCACTTCTGCATGAGTACAGTAACGCTTGAGAATGAAGGCAAGCTTTATCATCAATTACTACAGGATATTTCTACCAGACTGAATATTGTACGGTTTATTTCTACACGCCCGGTCTGAATGTCAAACGAATCTTGGTGTGAGAGTGACTAGTGTGTCCTAAATTTCGTTTTCCTAGATGCATTTTTTTCCTTTTATTGGAAGTATGTTGTTATTGATGACAAACCAAACCAAACAAACAAACAACAAAATAAAAAACTCCAATATTTGTAGTGTAATTTTTGTTGCAGGTAACAAATTAATCAAATAACAAAAAATCTAACTTAATTAATATAATAATAATAATAAATAAGAATAAATAATAAAGAAGGGCAAATAATACATAAATATCTTTGTAATTCTAATAATTGGTTATTAGGTGGCACAAACCAATATAAATAAAATAATAATAAAATAGGCAAAGATAAATAAAAAAATATATTTGAATTTAATTTATTTGGATTAGGTGTCAAACATGATAATAATAATAATAATACATAATAACTATAATAATAAAATAGACAAATAATAAATAGATATAGTAATTTAATTTATTGGTATTAGTAGTTCAAACATATATACATAATAATCATAAATAGTTAAAATAATAATTACATATATTTCTTGTAATTTATACTGCGTATTAGGTGACAAAATAGTCTAATAATAATAATAATAATACTAAGGAAATACACCCTATGCTGCTGAGAAATAGTTACGGTCAACAGATTTTCTCAATTCACTTGCTAATGGCAGATTGGCCATTTTAGACCATTGTCACAAGCTTACAAAATATAAAAACATAAATTGCATTATCAATATGGACAAACTTTTGGGCTGACTTACACCAACCAGAAAGCAGGTTTTATCTTTGTAATTGCTGTTATGACAGATTTTACTCATATCTGAGGCTGTAGCTGGTTACGGCTGTGGGCCAGACGGTGTCTGCAGCTGACTTTAAATTAAAGAGATGGTTGTATGAGGTTATCACACGGCACTAAGTGATGAGGTCTGGTCGTAAAGTGACACAGGATCGAGTGTCTCTTCAATAGGTCACATTTCCCTCTCTTTTCCCATTTACATCACATCCCTTCAACTCCCAAATCAATTCTACCCTTATACATACATTAGCATACAATTAAAGATTTGGTTTTAATCAAAGGTAGTGATCACCAGAAGTTCTGCTGGGAAAAGAGAGTTCTTTTTTCCGTCTGCTGGATCTTAAAGGCAGACAGCAAAGGAGAGAAAATACATTTCATTTGTTGTGTAAAATGTAATCACTGAAAATATAACGTTGTGACTTGTGATTGAGGAGTAGCCAGGAGATGTTTAACTAGAGCTTGAAATAATTATGATGTATTATGATATGATAATATTCTGGATAATTAGAATGGAAACATTTTTTATATGTTTGCATCTTTTGAAGAAAATGTGAGTGATATTTGGCTGTGGAAAATTTCAGCTAATATTAGTGTTTTACAGTGTTTTGGCTGCCAGTGTGTTGCTATACAGGTCCTAGGGTTTTCTGGCTGGTTTCTAGGATGTTTTTTTCCTTCTTTCTTCTTCTTCTTCTTCTCCTTCTTCTTCTTCAGCATATTAATGATCCATATTATTATATAAAGTATGTATGGCATATGTCTTGACTACAAATCCCAAAATGTTTATATTTAAGTATGTTGTTTATATGATGTCTGTGCTAGATTCCAAAATGAAATAAAAGCAAACAAACAAACAAAAAAGTTTTGTTTTTGATTCTCATTGTGGAATGTTTATATTTAATTATGTCTTTTATCTGTCTGTTCTAGATCCCAACATGCACAACAAACAATAGTTTTCTTTAGATTTTTTATGCGTTTATATAAGTAAGATTTTTTTATCTGATGTCTGTGCTAGATTCCAAAATGAAATGCAATGAAAATAAACAAACAAATATAACGTTTTTGTTTTTGTCGAACATTTATATTTAATTATGTATTTTATCTGTCTGTTCTAGATCACAAAATACACAACAAACAAACGTTTTATTTTTGTTTCTGTGGCATGCTTATATTTAATTATGTGTGTTTATTGTAGGATGTTATATATTCCAAAATGAAATTAAAAGAAATAAAAAAAAAACAAACAAATGAAAAACAACAACAGCAATGTTGGTTTCTGTGAATTGTGGGGACTTTCCATAGGCTTCTATTACTTTTATCCTGACCAAACTACATTTTCTATCCCTAACATAACACCCTACCCTTAAAGAAGAAAACCTGTTTGACATTGGTACACTTTCAGATAAACATCATTTACCATTTTTAATAATCATTTTCCCTCATGGGGACCGCAGGACGGTTCCCACAATGTCAAAAATGTCAGTTTTACTATCCTTGTGGGGCCACATTGTGGTCACCACAAGTACGATAAACACAGTATATACACACACACACACACACACACACACACACACACACACACACACAGAGTCCTGGCTGTTATCAGTTGAGCGTGAGATAATGTGATGGAACCCTTGTGAGCAGGTCGCACCTGACTGCTCTATTTATCCAGCGCTAAATTCAATAACAGGAACCATATATAAGAGGCTGGAAATAACATGGCAAGTCCTGAGATGTATCATGGGATGGGAAGTCATTGTTGCGCTTATCTTTTCAATGGTGCACTATTTCCAGCGGGTAATGACTTACGGCTCTCCCTCTCTCTCTTTCTCTGTCATTTCGGCTCACATGTTGGGTTCAATGTCAAGGGAATCATTTGAGCGCTAGCGTTAGATTGGGTGATTCTGCAGTTAGACTCATAGTCCTCCACTCAATGTCACTGTGTGTTTAATGAGAGCTTTATACTGTGGACTTCCTGCACAAACACTTAAACGCATCAAAGTTCAGTTTCTTGATGTACACTAGAGTAAATCGAGTACAAAGATAAAATGAATGCAAGTGACAAGTTATTCAGATATAATTGAATAGAATTACACTGTGCACTTTTAGCATCCACGGAACCTTTGTGGGGGGGGGGGGGAGAAACATTATTAGGACCGTTATTAAGGTAAACCCAACATAAACAACATCTGTTGTTTTAAAGCATTAAGCTAGAGCTGTTATTAATCATAGTAATCACGATACACAATTAGTCTGCCTATAGGCCTAATTAAACACTGACAGTTGTCACATTAATAAAAGAGAAGATTAGTTAACATGCCATTACATGTATGTACAACTGCTTTTAACATAGCTCATCCAACCAGATTGTAATGAATGAACGAACCAACGAATAAATAAATAAATAAATGTTCTGCTGTTGAACTTTGTGGGTCAACTTTTAAATTAAATTTGAAATATGTTATGTTAGTAATTTTAATTGTAATTCAAATTATGTTAATTTTGTTTGCTATTAACAACAAATATGAAAATTATGTGTAGGCACCCAGGTAACAAATAGGTTATAAAAATGTTATCAATATTGTTTCGAAATCTTTCTAAAACATTAAAATGTCATTAAAATGTTTTCTTGTTGTGATTATAACACTATTTGTTACAAAAATGTTTCTTACAACATTCTACTAACATTATTTTTACCCAAAATGTTATTTGAACATTTTTAATTTTACATTAACGTGAAAAGAGTTAAAGGTTAAGACAGAAACTTAAACAAGTTAAAAATATTCTGGTTTTCTGTCTGAGCGACACATGTAACGTTATTTAAAGGTTACAAAAACGTTTCCTAGAAGATTTATGAAGTACAAATAACATACTGTATGGACATTTGGAGCATGTTGTTCTAAGAATATGTACTTTCAACATTATAAGAAGGTTAATCAAGTAAACATAACATCTTAAAGACGTTCAGAGAATATTGATCTCAGAATGTTTTTTTTCTCAACATTACGAGAATGTATATTAAATATAAATAAAGATGTAAGGACATTCCATGCACATTACTTTACATTAAAGTACTTTACATTTATATAACTGAATGAATGAATGAATGATTGAATAAATAAATAAATACAATGTTGTGAAAGCTGTGAGAATGCCCCCTGTCAGCCTGGGTCCCTTTTAAGTGGCATTAAATATAATTGTGAAAATATAGACTGTTTATTTTTATTTATAAACCTCATTCGATTTTGGTAGCTTATTTGTCAAATTTATATTAAAAAAGGATGGGGGCAGATCTGAATGTGGGTTTGCAATAGATTGTCCAGCACACAGTATGTCACCAGAAAGAAGTTGTTTCTCTGAAAGATCAAGTTATGAGATTGTTTAATGAAATATGTGACCCTGGAGCACAAAACCAGTCACACCAGGGCGACTTAAGTATGCTTTTTTTTTGTCACTTTTTTAATTTTACGTCAGTGTTGTCACGAGTGTAGTTGGCATAAAAACCAGATCTAATGAAAGAGTTACAAATCTCAAAGCCACTCCAAAGTCCACTCAGTTGTCGTTCCCCTTTCCCCAAGAAACTACAAGACGGCCTACGTTTGGAACACAGCAGTTCTGTTTTCGGCTTCGGTGATCTCACAAACGCGCTCATTGGAATATCATTACAAATAATTCCTGCCTACAGAAATTCGAATGGTTGGGGGCGTGAGTGCAGCCGAGAGGACAAGGAAGAAGACGACGCTGCGCCAGAGTTGGCCATCAGAGAACAGAAAATGAAGAAGAAGAGATGCTGCTGCTGTAGCTTCAAACATTTCGATGATCTAAGAACAATATTACACAGTCAACTGCACGTGCTGGGCGCCGCGGACGGACTCCACCGAACGGCGCCGCCGTGTGTGCCTACATCATAGAAAATATGTATTAAATTTTCAAGACGTGGAGTGACGCTTACACTTCTCGTCCGGTGCGCGCCAGCCTTTGAACCGATGTTTTTTCACCTCCGTGCACCAAAAGTCTTTGTTGGCTTCCGGAAAAGCGGATGAATGCAGGACAAAAGTGGTTTGCCAATTTCTTTTTGAACTTTGTACCTGAGCATGGTAACACCAAAATTGCTATTGTGTGCTGCGCCATTTTACTGGGACAGCGTCCAAAAATGAGGGAGTACAGTGCAAGATTCGACAAAAAGACTTTGTTTGACAAGAACGGAGACAGGGTAACAACGCACTGGGACAGCTAACCAATCACATCACATTTTGTTTTTCGGAAGGTGGACCTTCATCAAAGCTGGAACTAATCGAGCTGTTTGTGCCAGCCTGGAGAGAAAGGTATTGTAATACATGCTAAATTATGTGAAAAATAATGCGTTATTCGAACCACCAAGCATGAGAGCATGATCTAGTACACCCCCAAAACAAAATCAAGACTGTGTAAAAGAGCACAAAATAGGATATGTGGGGTATATTTGTAGCAATAGCCAACAGTATATTGTATGGGTCAAAATTATTGATTTGTCTTTTATGGCAAAAATCATTAGGATATTAAGTAAAGATCATGACGATATTTTGTCAATTTCCTACCGTAAAAATATATTAGCACTTAATTATTGATTAGTAATATGCATTGCTAAAAACTTAATTTGAACAACTTTAAAGATGATTTTCTCAATATTTAGATTTTTTTGCTCCCTCAGATTCCAGATATTCAAATAGTTATATCGGCAACTATTGTACTATCTGACCAAACAGACATCAAGGAAATCAACTATGTTGCAGCTAGTCCAGATGGTGTATAAATCTCAATTTTGACAAATTGACCCTTATTACTGTTTTTTTGCTCCAGGGTCACATATGCATATGCACAGAGTTAGGGCGATGTGGTTGAAATTCGCTGTGGGCCCCCAACAGCCTAGAATTGTCACCACTTTTATCCTTGTTAGCGACAACAGTAGAGGAGAAAGAGTTTTTTTTTTAAAAACCTCCCACCTCATCAATGTACATACACATTGTGGTTGTTATACATATTAAACAAAGTCACACCAAATGATGTGTGTGTGTGTGTGTGTGTGTGTGTGTGTGTGGCCTACTGGAATTTCAGTATGTCAAACAGGCCAGACATCCCTCCTCCTGCAGACTAATTAACCCTGACAATACTGCTGCTTAATTTCCTATTTATATGTATCAAAGCAAATAGGGCTCTTTTATTCTGTCTTGTCACTGAGGATTTATCAATCAAATCAAGGGCTGGAAATCGGCTGCCTGTGTCATCCCACAATCCCACAGGAAAAAGGGAGTTTATCTGTTTGAGATCTCAGTGACAACGCAAAGACAGATGCGCACTGACATGAAACATAATAGACATTGTCTTTGTGCATGTGATTTCTAAGTCTTTAGATTTTTTATCTTGAGCCATTAATGAGGAGCGAACATAATGTCTGTCTGTCACATGTGTTCAACACACATCAACTTACACACAAACACACGCAAGGTTATGTTTAGGATAACATATTAACATATATAGTATGTCCCAAATTGCAGTGTGCTCAAATTGGCCTTCAATTTCCATTTTTGGAAAAACAAACCTGGAAGTAAACTGTAAATTTGAACATTTGAATCTTCTTGACTGATTATTTGGTCAGACCATCTAGATTCCATCTAGATTCTAGAAGACATTTCTTCTAGAACTGACCAAATATAAATTACTGATAAAAACTGACAAAAAAAAGGCTGTTTCATCATCTCACATAATGAGCATCACGTTTAAAGGGATAGTTCACTAAAAAAATCATTTGAACACATTTAAAGTTGTCGCATTAATAAAGAGATCAATTAACATGCCGCACATTTAACTGACAGAAAAGACCAGGCAGCTTTTAATACTAGAACATGGATTTTCTTAATTTTGTTGGCTATTTACAATTAATTTAAATAAAATGTAATACACTGCATTACCAGTGGCAATAAATGGAAATGACAAAATATAGTATTTTAAAAATATTTTCAGTTAAATTTATCAAAATCAAAATAAATTAATGAATAATGATTTTTTTAATCTTCTCACACCATGAGCATCACGTTTGAAAGCGATAGTTCACCTAAAAATATCTATACCCATCATAACAATGTTTTAAATAGTATATGAAACCTTACACGTTATGGACTTAATAGTTAGTAGTTTCATTAATAATTAATAGTCTCAAACACTAATAAATTAACATTTGTTGGTCACAGGCAAACTGTTTTTTTTTTTATCCAATTGGGATGTTACCATTCAAATAGAAATAAATTGTTTCAAAGAATTCAATTTTTTTAGGTGTTAAATACAAACAAGGTTAGTATTATTATATTATGATTATTATTACTTGATATTATTATTATATAATTTATTTTGATTATTATTAATTGTACATAAGGTTTAAACCTGACATCTTATTATACTGAACATCATTAATTGAAATCTAATTAACAAACACATATGATTTGATATACTATGCAAAATACACTTTTGAAATAGAAATTTTTCCAACTTGAACAACTTGAAGTGACTAAAATATACAGTTGCATGCAGCTCATGGGTCATGTGACAACAATGTACTGTATACTGTTTGAACTAGTAATGAAACTACTATTAAGTCCTAAAGTGTACGGTTCACATTCAAACAAAAAAAGAAGTGGCCATAGTTATGAGGCGGTGTAGGTAATGTCGCTAAGTATACCGCTGTCTGTTTTGTGTTCTCTACACACACACACACACACACACACAACACCACACACACCACACACACACCACACACACACTCACGTGGATGAGCCAATCACAACCAAATTTAGACACGCCACAGCAGTTTACGATTCACATGTCAAATGAGTGTATCATGGTGACATGACAGGTCTAAATGGTGGAAAAATACCACTGATAAATCGGGCACGTCGCGGCCACCAAGGGCGGTACTCACTCCATCTCAGAACATCACACCCACCACAGTCTACGCCACTAGTAGTGTCTCACCGAAAAGGTGGTTGTCCCAGGTGTCAGGTGCTGCGCTGGGCTGTCAGTCACTCACTGTGTCTCTCTGACATTGTTGACAGACAGACAGACAGGCCGCTGTATCTCAGAATGAGTGAAAGTGTCAGGCCAATCAGTGAGCAGAACAGTCATTGTGTCACTTCTGCTCTGACTCTCACCTGTTTTGGCCCAGTGTTTAGTTTGCCCGGAGACCTGCAACACAGAAAGCAAGCGATGACGCAGCAGGCCACACAATAATGCAAAATGGATGCATAAACTGTAAAACCCATTCATGAATCATTTGTTTATTTGTTTGTTTGTTTGCCTTGCTTTCCAGTGGAATATCATTATTATGATACTTATGAAAGTTAATCATATTGAACTTTTTCAATGAGAGGAAATACAACATTTTATTTGATTGATTCATTTATTCATTCATTCATTCCATTTACTTATTTTACTTACACACAGAAAACCTGCAAGGTTGACATGAACGCCAAATGTAAACATAACGTGCAAAAATAATCTTTTTTGTCTTGTTTTCCAGTAAAATACAATTTTTCCTTTACTTTCAATCAATAATACTGTAAAATTACATTCAGTGGTCTATAATAATACTCGCACTTCTGTTAATTCTCGCTGTTTTTCCCCCATCTCACGCTATGAGCTTCTTTTGTTTAACCCACCAACATAAGTAAAAAATGAACATTGTCTTGTCATGTATAAAACATTAATGCTTTACATATGGCATATAGATGTATCTAAAACACGTAGCATTTTACAAGATCATTATACACTATATTTGCACATTCTCTGGAAAAACTCTGAGTGACCCATTCAAGTACTTGAGTGCCATGATTTCAGTGTCAAAATCCATCCATCCATCCATCTATCTATCTATAGATGGGTACTGATGGGTATCTTCTGATAGGCTGGTACTTTTGGGTGGGTTTTGACATGTGTGTACTGATCGGCAGGTGCTATGATTAAGCAGTGATAGATTCCTTAGACTTAAGGGCTCGACTTCATTTAAAATTAAAACGACTGCCACATTCACCCCATCTGTGAATCAAAAGGGCAAAAGCAGCCACTTTAAGCTGTCAGAGAGGAAGATGGATGAGCAGCCTGCTGGTCCACCTCACTACAGAGAGAAGCGTTACTGTGAAACGTGTGAAAACTCACTTAACTTCACAAACAAATCATGCACATTTTAAAATGCCAGATAACCATCATACTTCAGTGCATTCGACATGATTCAGAGAGTATTTTTTAAGAGATATAATGACGTCACCGGTGAAACATCAGTGTCTCTTCTAAAAAGCTTTCGCCAGGGTCGAATCCTCCCCCTTGTTTGAACAAACTGATACAAAGTCATTAGAAATGCACATTACACGACAACTACTGCATATTAACAACACTCAGGAGCCAATTAATCATTATGGCATCAATATCTAATTAACATAAAATTATTCTCTTTTTAAAAGTCCATGTTGGAGGTGACAGGGTTACCTCATCGATAATGCAAATGATCCATTAGTTAGACAGAGTCCAGACAGAGCTCACAAAAAACACTGCTTTTTAAGCACTAATTTGAGCCCAGAGATGCCAGTAACTTCTCACACTAAAATGATCTTACAATGATTTTTTATTACTTACGTTTCAAGTTCATATTATTTATATATATTATATATATAATATAGTATATCTATATATAGTATATATCTATATATTATATCTAAGATATATATATGCAGTTCTCAAGCAATGTTCATTTTTATGTTGTTAGCTGTGCTTTAAAAGATGTAAAATTATACTTACAAATGTTAAAAACAACCCCTAGTCGCACTTATTTAAGTGCTAATGTGGTTTCCTGTAGCCTCATACTGGCATGAATGAGTTACTGCATCACTTTACCCCTACATTCCCTCATTTTATCACACCGCTGCCTGACATCTCAGTTTGTTCTGGAGTCTGAGAGACAGGCAAGATCGCAGCTTAATACCAAACATGAAAAGGGTTTCCCAAGTTCAAGACTCCTCATTGATTTTTTTTTTAAAGCCCCCCCCTTTTTTTTTTTTTTTGTCCTCTCTCTCACTCCCCTCTCCTCATATCATCTTCAGTTCTGCCGGCCGATCCAGTCCCTGCAGAAAACACTATTGATCGCCGTGTCTGAACAAGACGAGCAGAAGATCCTCAACGGCTTTTGGAAAATGTCAATGCCGGTTTAAAGTCATGGAGTGGATAACGATGACACACGTTATCAAGAACAACTTTTTATCATCTTTTATTTATTTTTACCAAGGGACTGTTGGTATAATTCTTGAATTGAATAGTGGTACAGTATTATGATTTTACTTTGAATTAACGTTTATTTTATTGCATGGAAGTTTTTAATGTTTATTTTTGTTAATATTACAATTTATCTTGGTGTGTCCAAATAATGGGAAAGATGTTACAGCTTTGCTCAGTTAACCATTCCTTGTTAATCCCTTCATTCCCATTTTCCCCTTCCACAAATTAGTCTCTACACCCACAGTTCAAATCCTTTACTCCCAAATTCACCCCATACTCATAGGCTGTTTCTGAAATGGACTCTACCCTACATTACTCACTAATATAATAGGAGTGAATGAAAATGAGTGAGCGACTTCGGACACTGAGTGCACCGGAAGTGCTGCAGACATCATCTTCTAGTGAGACATAGTATTTCCTATGTTTCCTATCTACATTACCTGCTAAGTGTACATTAGTTGTATACCCATTATTGTGGTGCATTGTGGGATTAAATGAGTGAACTTGTTAACATGTCCACTATGGGTTTCAGACATCACTAAAAATGCGTGTCCTTTCAAATAATACACTATAAATATATAGGGCTGATTTCAGACACAGTCTTAATTGATCTCTACACTTTCTATCCACACAGTTAATTTCTAAACTCCCAGTGAATCCATCATAATTCATTCTCCACACCCTAGCCCAGGGTTTTCAACTCTGGTCCTGGAGGGCAGCTGTCATGCAGAGTTTAGCTTCAACCCCAATCAAATTCCCTGTAACTTTCTTGTAATCTTGAAGATCTTGGTTAGCTTGTTCAGGTGTGTAGAATTCGACTTAAACACTAACCCTCCGAGACCAGAGGTGAAGAGCCCTACCAATATTAACAATCCTACTTCACCCTCCAGTGCTCCCTTCAGAGTCCTAGTTCATCTGTTCAATCCCAGTTTCCATTTTGCCCACCACATTTCACTTAATCTCACTTTTAGTTAATCTTTGTTAATTCTGATTCTGATCTTCTCACCCCCAGTCTCTACAATCTTAAATACAATCTGCATTTCCAGTTAATCTCTTTACTCCCAATTCACCATCCATTTTCAATTTACCCTTTTCCCTCCCATTTAATCTCAACACTCCCAGTTTACCTTCTACAGTTTCAGTTAATTTGTACGGTCCCAGTTTATCTTATCCACTTCCAGTTAATCTGTACACCCACGTTTTTTCTACACTTCCAGTTAATCTGTACACTCCCAGTTTATCGTCTGCACTTGCATTTCATTTGTACACTCCCAGTTCATCTTCTGCACTTTCAGTTAATCGGTACACTCCCAGTTTATCTTCTGCACTTCCAGTTAACTCCCAGTTTTTCTCCCAGTTAATCTGTACACTCCCAGTTTATCTTCTGTGCTTCCAGTTAACTCCCAATTTTTCTACACTTCAAGTTAATATGTACACTCCCAGTTTACCTTCTGCACTTGCAGTTAATCTGTACACTCCCAGTTTATCTTCAATGTCTAGAAGGCCAACATTCTCAGGCCTTCTAGAGTCTTAGTTAATCTGTATGCTCCCAGAGTATATTCTGTTTCCTGTTAATCTGTACACTCACTGTTTATCTTTTACATTTCCAGTTAATTTGTACAGTTGATCAGATTATCTCCTGTGCTTCCAGTTAATCTGTACACTCCGATGTTACTTTCTATAGTCCACTTCAAATTTAATTTATTTAAGTTTAGTCCACTTCTGCAGTCCCAGATAATCTTTAGTTTACCTTCTAACTTTGCAGTTAATCTGTACATTTACATTTTTCTCTGCAAAGTCTATACACCAAATTCCCCCTCATACTCATCTCTATACCCCCAATTTACCATCATGTTTTATCTAATCTCTTTTATAACAGTTTACTCTGAACTCAGAAGTAGTGCGAGTACATTACGAATCTACAGTAAATAACACAGGGCATCAGTTTACAGTCACAGACATGTCGCATTGCGCAGTGCCACATTCAGTGTAGACAATCACTGATTATAATGGGTTCTATTGGCTTTTGTCTCACTGCATCGCAGCTCATGTCCGGTGTAGACACAGTGTTATATTGCCAGTTAATCTCTTTAGTCCCAGTTGACTCTCACACGCCCAGTTAACCCTCAAGACTCCCAGTTGATGTCTACACACTCAGTTACTCCTTACACTTTCATTCATTGTTTGCAAATTCTGAATTCAGTTAATGTTTACAGTTCCAGTTAACCCTCAAACACTCAGCTGGTCTTTATACTCCCAGTTAATTCCAAACATGTTCAGTTCAAATTCACTCTGAAGAGGGTTCACCTGTTCTTTGCTTTTGTTCAGTTATAAAGATCCACCTGAGATCTCATTAGTCTTGTCTCATAGCTGCACAGGGATGAGCCTAATGATGTACTATGAAAAAAGGCACCAAAATTTAAACGTAATATTAGTGAAATTGATTAATGAGAGGCACTTGCAAGAGGAAGAGAGTTACAATTATGCTGGAAATAAAAAATGATGTATTAATCCCCTACAATTACAGATGGTTCAATCCTCTCGACAACCGCTATCCATTTGAGATGCTATTAGCATGCATAATTATGCTAATTAAGCCATAATTAAGTGTTAATCCTTCAGAGAGTTTACCCTTTCTTCGTGTGTAATTTTCTGCACGATGGCAGTAAGCAGTTTTCCAGGCTTTCCTGCTTTCTGAGCTGTTTTTTTAAGACAACAGAGATAGGAGAGATGATTGCATTCTTTTTCATTGGCACCTATTCTGCTTAATTGTTATCTTTAAAAAGCCCTTTGAGATTTCATTAGTTTGAAAATCATGAGTCGTTTTTCTTAATTGCTTGATCCATTCCAGCATTACCAATTCTAGAATTGATCCATAGACAAGTTGATCACATATACAAATAATGATAATTTGAATCTGTTAATTAACTTAAAGTATTGTTATCTATTATATAATTTTATTATTTATTTTTCCCCCACATTGTGGAAATTTCATTGCGTGCTCCAAAATGACTTTGACGTTTGACTCCAAACTTCAAAATGTCTTATTTTGTGTTTCACCAAAGAAAAAAAAAAATACAAAAACATGTTTGATGCAAAAGGAGAGTACACTGAAAAAAAATGGTGTAGTATCTACTTTGAAACAATTGTCACTCAGAAATTGCTGACAGCACTGTTTATTTGTACTTGCTTTTATTATTATTTATAATAAAAATTTAGAGAAAGAAAAATAAATTGTACTAAGAAAATAGATGTTGCAGTGCAGACCAGGTAGACCTTTCAAACTACGACCTTAGGGAAAGACAGATTCCCTATAGAGCAACACAGGTTCATTTGCATGACAATTATACACACATAAAAATTAAGCCCTTTTGTTTTAGGAAGCACTAATGAACTGTGCACATGTTTAATTACAGGCAATTCATGTACAACTTTAATTAGGAACAATTTGTAAGGTCAAAAATTATCAAAGACTTTTGCTTTCCTGTCCCAAACCTATCTTCAGTAACAAAAGGGCCATTTGGCATTCCTGAAGGCACAGAAGTGCTGATATCGATCAAGGCCTGTAGGCCAACATGTGTATACATCGGGGGTCTGCTAATTGTCACACCTTTTGCCCAGTGGGTGAAGTTGTAATCTGCTGTTTGGTCAGTTTGAATGTCTCACATTTGTTTTTTAGTCATATGGTCAAGGAAGGGATAAAAGAGGACTGTATCTGTTGCTCTGTCTCTTTCCTTTGCTGTCTCTTTCCTTTTCATATGTTGCCGCTCTGCTCTTCTTGGCGCTCTTCTCTTCCTCTCTCTCTCTCGTCTCATCTCCTCTCTCGTACAGTTAATATTTTACATACATGCTGGGTACAATTAATTGTTCATGTTTTACCATCCTTTATCTATTTTGTAACCAATTCAAGTGTAACCATAACAAAATATTGTTATTAAACCATTTAAATTATTAATTATGTGCTAACTAGTCTTGATTCAAGGTTAATATTAAAGTGCTACCTATTGCAATACAATATAGTCACTGAATAGCAACGCTCTCCCACATATTTTGCTATTCTAATTGTGCTTATTTCCGTCGTTGGTATAAGTGGTAGTGGGTGGTAATAGACTAGAAATGTATAGTTTTATATTATCGTGCTGATAACGTTTCTTTAGTCATTCGGCAATCCTACAGCTTGAACCACCGTAGGGAAACCATCCTTACAGATGGTGCCGAAACCCGGGATCCCTTGCAGTGAGTTTTCTGAGATTTACTTCATCAGAATGAGGATTTTTTTCACAGTTGATCTTGTGAATGGATTAAAGCTGGCCTTCTGACCATGGAGTGGGTAAGTATGTTTTCATTCTCCATTTTGCATGGTATATAAATTAGAAGGTTGTAATTAGCTTCAATTGTCCCATTACATGTACACTTCGAGAACATTCAGACTCATCAGGGATGGAAGGGAAAATATCTGAAAGTGACGTATTGTTTGCTTTATGGAGCAAAAAGGTTAAACCTAACTTGAGCAAATTCAGAATACAAGATCTTAATTCAGATGAGAGAATGCTTACATGGTGGAACATACTTGGTAAACATGAAAAGAAATCAAAACAAGGTGAAATAATTGAGGCTTTAAACTACATGCGTTGTATAAGGCTAAGTGAGTTAACAATGTGTCTAACTTTAAGTATAGATGCTAAATGTGAAGAACTGCATGTACCTATAAATGTAAGAGGCTACACCAGTTCGATACTGAAATTCACATCCTCAATTCATGCAGCCTAGATATAACTATACAATACAGTCTGGATCATTAATCCTAGTGAGCGGTGTAAAAAAATTCCACACAGTGGACACAAAACACCATCATTGCGGAACACCAGACGAACATACATACACAGATACACACAAAAGAGTCCTATGTCTCCCAAAAACTCTTACAAACAGCTGATGTTCGTAAAAAGCTTGTTCCCTGCGGAGGAAATTACTTTGCTGTGATGATTCTGGATATAGTTGTCTCAGATCCGCGCATACGTGCCACGGAGCTACAGAAAAGGGTGCCAATTTCAGTTCTATAGGTGATTGCATGCCCCGTCGCTAGCGCAGACGGATTGTCGTGACAGAAACGCATTGGTGCTGAAGGAAGCCTTAGAGAGTATGAAATCCTCAACTTCCGGAGAACACAGCAAACACCCCTGTGGCAAAGATAGCAGGTTTTGTCGTTCCGCTCACAAAATAGGCCATACAGAGGAAAAATGCTGGTCACTGAAAGGGGCAGACCTCCACCTTATTTTCTGAAAGATAGAAAACCACTTTCTAAAGGCAGATATCAATACTCATTTGCAGGTAAAACTCTTAGTGAGCTAACTGCATTGTTCATGCAAGGCCTCCACCTATTGATTTCACTTGCTAGTGGGTTAGCAGCTTAATATCACACCATTGATTCTCAATTATGTAACATCCAATTTAGTTAATGAATGTTCATGGTCATACTTTCTTCAAATTTGTTATTGGGCTTAAGACAGTGCACATCATAACCACAGTATAGTTCTTGTGTGCGACGACATGTATCAACAGTAGACTATTTAGCTCGGTTGATTCTTTAACAAAAAACCATGACTCCTTTAACTGTACGTGTGTGAACACTTGAGTGGTTTAACGGGTTTATCACTGCTACGCATACTAGACCATGTGTCGTTGTGATTGGATAACTGCGTTAATACTGGAATTGCTGCATGTCTCATATTCAAACTTATGCTTCATGGTGTGTCTATTGCTTGACCTTCTGTTTGTCTCCTGATTCTGTAACACATCCTGCTACATTTCATTCCCATATAGCTGCAGTTAAACCATGTACAGGAGCATAGAATTGTTATGTGGCAATGTGTGATTCACAATTGTCTTAACAATGAAAATGCTTTCCTCACAACAGGATTCAGCTCTGAACTTTGCACTTTATCATGCTCCTTAACAAAAAACATTGGTATGGAAGCATTTTGAGCCAGATCACACCTCATACTCACATTCTCAGGCTGGCTACCTGTTACAACAGGACCAAATTTGCATCACAATCGTACAACTTCCTCACTTTTGTTTGGAGCATGATTACACTGACACATAGCCACAGCTAAATGCAGACACATATACTACCATTTGATCTTCACACACAGAGTCAAATCTACATCTGTCCGATACTGCCTCATATAATGTTAAGTCTGTACATCTTGACTGTATTATAATTGTGAATTTCATCCAATTATTGTTTGTTTTGGTTTCTTTTGGTATACCTAATCACTTAGCTATCATCTCTCCAAGTTTCAAATGTAAATTAGTATTTCTCACTTTTACATAAGTACAAACATTTTCATTTATATATCATGTAACTAATTTGATTTGTTTATTTGTATTTTGTCCATTTCAGTTGAAACAGTGATTGTTTTTGGACAATTGAATCTCTGTGTTTGGTTACACTGAATATTTTGCTTATACTCTTATTGATGAAGGGGGGTGTTAAAACCAGCAATTGTTGATTTTATTATAATGCAATTTATTTGAATGTTTCCAAAAACAGTGTAAGAGCTTTTCAGATCATCTTTTGTTCTCACCTTGACATCTTTTTAAGTACATCGATTTAAGGGCTTTTTGCCAGAGACAAATTCAATCTGACCACATCAAACCAATGACAAATGCCATGTATACTTTTGCTGTTTGTTGTGCCATAAGTTCTTTTAAATCACAGGATCCCTGCTGCATGAGTTCACATCCTGTGTACTGCCTCAGAAAGAGGGACAATTGGGTTCTACCATGTTCAGTGCCTCCTCTTGTGGAGGTGTGAAGTATTCAATGGGCGTTTTGCATATCTATGAAGGGTGCAACACCATTCGATGAAGATCTGAAACAAGGCTGAAATATCTCACACAAGGCTGAAAGGAGAACAAAGGCTGACCAGCTGCAACTGCAACAAATCTGGACCAGAAGACTGAAGATGACATCTGCACAGTACAGAAAGCATGTTTTCATGGACTGTGTCACCTTTTGCCTCTTAAGGTGTGGCCAACGGTGCCAAGGGGCGACTTTGTAAGGTCAAAAATTATCAAAGACTTCTGCTTTCCTGTCCCAAACCTATCTTGAGAATCAAAAGGGACATTTGGCATTCCTGAAGGCACATAAGTGCTGATATCGATCAAGGCCTGTAGGCCAACATGTGTATACACCGGGGGTCTGCTAATTGTCACACCTTTTGCCCAGTGGGTGAAGTTGTAATCTGCTGATTGGTCAGTTTGAATGTCTCACATTTGGTTTTTAGTCACATGGTCAAGGAAGGGATAAAAGAGGACTGTAACTGTTGCTCTGTCTCTTTCCTTTGCTGTCTCTTTCCTTTGCTGCCTCTCTCTTCTTGGGGCTCTTCTCTCTCTCTCTCTCTCTCAGGTAATTTTTTACATACATGCTGGGTACAATTATTTGTTCATGTTTTACCATCCTTTATCTTTTTTGTAACCAATTCAAGTGTAACCATAACAAAATATTGTTATTAAACCATTTCAATTATTAATTATGTGCTAACTAGTCTTGATTCAAGGTTAATCTTAAAGTGCTACCTATTGCAATACAATAGTCACACAATAGCAACGCTCTCCCACATATGTAGCTATTCTAACTGCGCTTATTTCCGTCGTTGGTATAAGTGGCAGTGGGTGGTAATAGACTAGAAATGTACAGTTTTATATTATCGTGCTGATAACGTTTCTTTAGTCATTCGGCAATCCTACAGCTTGAACCACCGTAGGAAACCCAACACACAATTAAACTGGATCTTAGGTGTGTTTGTGTGTTTGTGTGTTTTGAGGCTTCGTGCACTGTGAGTTCACATACACAGGAAATGACACGACACCTGGGCTCCGCTGACCTGTCAGGGGACCCTCACTGTATTAGCAACCAATCAGCTCTGCTATTAAAACATCATTGGCCTTTAAGCAACCATTAAATACGTAAATGAATAGCTCAGAAGTACATATAAAGTATTATATATAAATATAAAATAAATGATGTATAGCAAAAACAGTAGCAAAAAGAACAGCAAATTGTGTCAGTGGGATTCAAAGTGGAAAAGAAAACAGTGGGGTTTGCCTAATTTACACCACAGTACTTTACTGTTAAAGCATCAGTATAAAAATAATTAAGTGCAATGCTAAGTAACTTCAGAGTCCATGCCAAAACGTAATTAGAGATTCATCCGCTCGTATATCAAAATTAGTGCGTGTCAACAGGGGGCCATGCATCAGAGCCAAGCAAAGAAGCTTCCGGACCGCCTCCCTCTCGCCTGTGAAATACAGCCTGGGGTTCAAACGCAGGAATTAAGGGATTTTAATTAAAGCTGGAGAAGTTTACCACCTGGTTTTGCTCATTTCTAATGCACACCCCACTCAGGAAAGCCCTCCATGGTTCATTTAATGGGCTGTTCTCAAACAAACAGCAGCTACAGTTATGAGTTCCTACAAGGAAAGCAGCAGCCTACAGAGTCCATTTGGATAATTCATAAAAAGGAATGAAAATATACTAGAATTGAAATTGTCAAATCAATAACAGTAATTAGTGTGCTTGAATAGATAAACTGGTTAACGATTTTTAAGCTTAACATACAATATGTTCAGTAAATATCTAATATATAGTGTTTTTACTAAATTAGTAAGTAGAGCCCATCCAAAGAATGACTTTGAAACAGTGAAACAGCTTACTGATCATTTGTTTTCTTTTATATATTCCTGTTAGCCATCCTCCCATTAAGTACCCACCATCATGGAGTATCTACACATACAACTTTCCTTTAAACAAATAATTGCAATTATATGTCAGTTAGTGTCATGCAAGATTCTCTCCACAGAATCCACCGACTGAGACTTTATAGTAGGTTATAAAATGATATAAAATCGCTTCATGGTGTATTTATTCTTAATCAAGAATATATGTTAATGTCTTTTAAATCATACATTACAAGCCACATATTACAAATGCTAAAAATGGTCTCATTTCTCTTTTTTTGCGTTATCAATTAGCCTTTTGCAAGGTAACAGCTTAACTCCCTAGCTTAGCATTGTGCTCATTACTAAGAAAAGCTATTTGGATTAATTAGAATGTCTATTTTACATTTGAAATGAGCTTGCAACACACTTTGCTTCCATATTGTAACAGATATTCATTGAGGAATCCATTAGGAATTGACTGAATCATGAATCGTCTCTATCCACCTTAGTTTTTTGTAACGTGAGAGAAAGCTTTTTATTGTGAAAGTGAGACGATTCATAAGCAGCTATAAACTTTGCAATACAAACCAGTGCGTTCATGATTATGATAATAGATTAAAATTCTATTATGATAAAAAACAGTTTGCAACATGAAGCCGCATAACTAGTCTTAGCCTCAGATGTCACGCCCATGGACCGTTGGCTGAACGTCTGATGCATACGGCACACAAAAGTGGAAACACTTCAGGAGTTTCGAAGTCGTCGTCGGATTGGTTGAATTATACAGGATTTCCGTGAGACGTGTGTCGCGTTCTTTTAACGTTCCGCCTGGAAACAAAGATGCCGGTGGCCCGACAACAAGCATCCTCCTCCCGCATCATACGAACAGCACTAGCCAAGCTCGTGATTACAACTGTGACAACGAGCGCTTACAGTGATCGAGCTAAATGCTCGGCTTTCTCCAAAAGACTAGGTGAAATCGTAAAGTGTATTGCGGCATAGAATGTTAAACATCGTCGACTGAGTTTTTACACCCTGGTTCTTGTTATTGTCAGGGTTGCCAGGTTTTCACAACAAAACCCACCTAATTGCTACTCAAAACTTGCCCAAAACTGCCCAATCCCGTTTTGATGGGGGTCCCTACCTGTTAAATAGTCGCGTTCTGTGGTAAATACACGTTCTTGTTTTGGCGAGCTTTCCGGGTTAAAAGAGCATTGGTGGTGCTCAACCCAGGGACATGAACCAACCACGGGCAACAGTGTTAAAGTAGCCTAATTCCGCGGGAAAACCGCGGACTTGGCAACACTGGTTATTGTGGCGACATTTCCACGCCCTGAAACGTGACGCTGAACGAAATGAACTGTGATTGGTTGTTTGTACATGTCGGTCAAATGGCCTCAGGGGCGGCGGCTTTGGCCATGAAAGCGCATGCATTCCAACCTTCAGCCAGTCAGTTCGAAGGTCTGGCTACGTGAGACTACAGCATAACAGACTGTCAACATAGGCTCATTTGAAAAGCATGTTTCTACCAAACTTTTTGCAAGACTATGCAAAAATAGAGCATTAACCGTTTAGCAACACTTACCGGACATTTTATTTCCAAACTTCTGTGATACAGTAAACAGTATAATATTTTTGGCAGAAATGCCGCCACAGGCGTGATTTTTTTCTAATTAGCCTGGGTATGTTTTTGCATAGCTTAAATAACTGGAAGCAGCTAACACCAGAAGGTTTGCACATTCTGGTTAAAAATAGCTGCTCCAACCCTTATGTTAAAAATAAGGTGGTTATGACAAATGTTTGTCATAATAGAAGTGCTTGTCAGAGCCGATGGCCTCATGGGCAGCATTTCAGCATTTTGACACAGTGCAGTTGCGCTTTGAGTGACCAGTATTTGAATCCTGGCTTGTCCCACTTCACTTCCTTTCCACTTTTCAACTGTACTGTCCAAAAAAACTAAAAAACATGTAAGATATGCTGCTGCAGTAGGAAACCATAAATACCACAGCAGGTCTAGACAGGTGGTGCTGGGGGAGGTGGAGGGTTTCAGAGGAACCGTTGCACTGCAGGACCAGCTTACAGCAAACACTGAATGAGACTATTTAAATGTTGAGCAAGCAATTTCATTGACTACAGAATCAGGCCAATAAGCTTATGCCATGTAGGAAATGATGTGATTGCTAGCAGACTGCAAAGGACCTATCAGCTTGTGTCATCTAGAGTCTCATGATCAAACTAAATATTTAGATGAAGACACAACTTTTATTTGGAATATCATGCCCTATGGACCATCAAAATTAAACCTGACATTCATAACAAAAATATTGTGTTTTATTTGTTTCAACTTGGTTTTCCAAACACTCCCTCTGTCTGCAGCTGGTTGGTCAAACTCTGGCTGCTCAAGCAAACAGCAATTATTAGAAAAAAATCTGTGTATCATTTGTTCGTGTGCGGGACGGGTTACTTCGTTTTTTGATTTGATCAGCTGGGCATAGCAGGGTATATGACGGCTGTCATAAGCCTACCCTGCTCACCCAGCAAGTTGGTTTGTTTAATTAAATAATTAATTTGTTTCAAAATAAATATTTTAAACACTAAGACAAAAAGGAAAAAAACGGATAATCAGCTTGTGTAGAGTAGAGGCCTTTTTTGACAAAACAAGATTTTTCTATTTTCAATATTAAATCAAAAAAACGAATGAACGAATGATACACGGATAGAAAATACCAACACCAGTCCTAGTTTTTACTTTTTCTTGCGGAAATCAACGTCTACAATTGGCATCAGAACTTTCTAGACAGGAAGTATTTTAACATCAAAAAATTGCATACCATCCCCTTTAACTAAAGCATTATACTTTTGCCGAGTAGGAACGCAAGGATTACGAAATGGACACTTTCTGTAGAGGGCTGCCCTGAACATCCGGTAGAAGTTTAGGCACCGTTGCTGCCGCTGTAGGGAACGTTCTACCCATAGTCTCCAGAGAAGAGAGGAGACAGCTTGGGGCGGAGAGCCAATCCCCCTCCTGGGGGCGGACTGGCCATAGCTGTAATAATGCGCCCTGGAGCGCACGACGAGTCGGTGCACAAACCAGACTGCCCACAGGTACTAGACCATAATAACTAGCCCCTGGAACCTTGAGAGAGAGAAAAGCACACCAGTAATACCAAGTCTCTTTTCCC
The DNA here is from genome assembly GCA_018155175.1 of Sinocyclocheilus anophthalmus. Lineage (NCBI taxonomy): Eukaryota > Metazoa > Chordata > Actinopteri > Cypriniformes > Cyprinidae > Sinocyclocheilus > Sinocyclocheilus anophthalmus. The sequence goes on from JADLZN010001444.1 coordinate 274,174, forward strand.
TTCTGTTCTCCTACAAACAGCAATCATCCTCCAAAACAGTGCCTTCTGCCCAAAACACATTGTCGTCGATGATTCCTCTGTCCGTAATAAGTGAATTTCATACACTTTAGAGGACCGAATAGTGCCCGTGAGATTTATCATTTCAGATTAATAGATTTCCTTTCCCTGCACAAACAACGGTGGAGGCTGGCTGCGACGGGATTATGCACCCAGAGGTTGCCCGGGTTGCGAGAGGGACCGTATAGCTCGGCTACAATCCATCCGAGAGTGCACTGTAACCAAACTAATCGATTATAGAGATCCTCAATACACTGCCATCACAGATCCATCTTCAATCACATCACCCCCGCCCGCTCCCATCCGCGTCACCACTTACAGCCATTATACCCAGCGTAGTGTGTGGTGTGTTGTGTGTGCGTGCGTGCGTGCGTGTGGTGGGAAAGCCCTTTTGATATGGCTCACCAGGACACTTCATTAAGATCTGACAGCTTGGTTAACGCTCTGCTCTCGGAGAGGCGCATCTTCAGGTGTTACACACACACACACACACCAACTACACACACACACACACACACAGCACAGACCGAAGGAAATCTTATTAACTCTGCCTACATATTCAGCCCTTTAGGCTCATAGCATGCCACAACACATGATGGCTGATCCAAAGTAGGCCGCAACATTACTGTCTATTCGTGGAATTGTTCACAGTTTTTAATATGAAAACTTCGACTTTACAACCTAGTGGTTCGTGTTGTACAACCGTCGTTGTGATTTTAAGTGCCGTGATATAGTTTTTGTTAATATTTTTTTAATATTATGTTTTTATTTAAAGTTTTATATTCTGCTAGCTTTTTGTGCTCTTATTATCTTTATTGTCTATATAGTTTTTTTTTATTTCAGTGATTTATAGTTGGTTATTTTAGGTAGTTCTAAGTGATACTAACTGAAAAATAAAAAGAAGCTCAGTAAATTAACAAAGTAGTTTAAGTGTCAAGTACAAGAAATATTCTTTTTATTTTCAGTTATTTTTATGTTTAGTTTTTCATTTTAAGTTATAAAACTGTAACTGAAGCCCAGAAACTACAGATACATTTCAATTTAAGTGCAATATTTAGTGGTGCTTTTCTTGGCATATGCTGATATACTATTCACGAGCCATGCATTCCTAAAATGCATTGCATAAGCTCAGTAAAACAAATAAAATAAAATAAAATATGGATGCAAAAGTGGATGAAGAGAGAAAGAAAAACACATTTATATTAAGTTATATGAAATAACTACTAAATAATTGTTTGGTTAAGTGCACTTCTTTTCTAATATGCATTGCAACAAGCTCAAAAAAAGCAAGGCAGCTTGCATTTCTTGCTTTTTTGAGCTTGTTGCAAAATGCTTTGAGAATCAATATTTATTCAAATATTACATAACTATTGTACTAACATTTAAAATAATCATTTGATACAGTGTACTTACCGTGTGTACACACATGTTTTTATATTGTACCTCTATTTAAAAAAAATACCACCTGCTCTCTAACTGTAACAGCAAAAGTTTTTTTTTTTTACACTATACAACTAAATACATACAGTAGTAGTTATAAATTCTGCCTAATATACATTAGGACCAACTGTTGATTATAAATCATTCTAAACCAGAAAATTATTAAAACATACTTTGTATGTTGTGTATGTAATTTTTTTAACGCTCAACAGCATGCTAATAGCAAACTACAGACATTTATAGTGAGTCACGTCTTGTGCTTCATACGGAGTGTTATATGCACAACACACTAAGTTGCTACCTGTGTAAAGTGCTCAAAATCAGATGTAGACTATGTAGACAGTAGACAACAAGGCAGTTCGCTGGGTTTTGGAACAGAGTCACGCAGTAGGTGGAGGGGTTGAGCCATACCATACAGCAAAGTCCCATTAAACATCTCCACAACAAACACCATCAGATAATTAAAGTGAGCAAGAGAGAGAGAGACAGAGAAGAAGAGAGAGAGAGAGAGAGAGAGAGAGAGAGAGAGAGAGAGAGAGAGAGAGCGCTGTCTGTTTGCAGGCTTGTGTCATTTAATCTGGGTAATTGAATGCTTCAATAATTCTGAGCAGATTATACTCTGATAAAGTGGCACTTTAAGGTCAGGGTTAAGTAAGGCCAATTATCTATTTGTCAAATACATAAAGCTCTCATCTAATTTCCGCTCATTGAAATTGATTGTGGTGTAAAAACGGATCCCAGATGGCTAATAAGATTTGGTGGGGAAAACGGCAAAGCAAATATTATCTAGAGGTAAGAGATGACGCTTGATTGTTTAGAATAACAGAATCCGCAAAGCTGATTTCCACGCAAGAATCGCCTTTAGCTGACAGGATCAGCCAAAGCTGTTTATCCAAGAAACCAGAAATGACAAACACCCGACATGAATCATACCTCAAGAAATCACTTCTCCTAATTATTATAAAATTTTAACAATATTTATTATTAAAAAAAATAAACTTGTCCCTTTTAGACGCGCACTCTATTCGTTTACTGAATTGTTTGTTTTCTTAAAAAAATAAAAAACCAGGCAAGTTTCTCTATTCTTTTTCTATCTGTTTTTATTTTATTTATTATAGTTAATAACAACAAAAAAAACCTTGCTACGTGTCTGTGTTAAGGTTAGTTCACACCAAAATGAAGTGTGATGTTTATCTGCTTACCCCCAGGGCTTCCAAGATGTAGTTGACTTTGTTTCTTTAGTAGAACACATTTGATGATTTTTTAAGTCCAACCGTTGGAGTCTATCAGACGTATAATGCATGGCAATGGTAACAAAATTTATTAGAGTAAAAAAAACATGCACAGACAATCCAAATTAAACCCTGTGGCTCGTGACAACACATTTATGTCCTAAGACACGAAACTATCTGTTTGTGCCAGAAACCGAACAGTATTAATATAATTTTTTACAAAAATCTAAACACCCTATGTGCAACCTGTCTTTGGGCGCGCGCGCACGGGTCATCCGGTGCGTGAGGTGGGTACTCGCTCTGGCGTGGTTTAGGAGTTTCACGCAAGCGCGGAAGTGATCTCTCGCACGTATCCGTCAACTCATTGTGTACCCAGTGCACATTCATGTAAGGTGCGGCGGCCTAACAAATGGTACTTACTTTGCGCTTATCCGGATTGTTCAAAACCAGCTTCTGAACCTCTCGCCGAAGTTATGTTGGTTGCTCCTTGTCGGTGGCTGGATATCAAACACACTGTGATGGATCGTCTGCCTCCCCCTAATTATCATCATCACCCCGTCCCTTAATTGCCGCCCTTCGCCAGGCTCCCGACAGGAGTGGGTGCGTAAGAGAGGAGGGGCGCTGAAATAGCCAAGGCTGGCGGCGTGTGATGGGGCACACCTAAACCGAATGGAGCCTCATCACCGCCGCTATTTAAATGCCGAGCGCGCCACTCCTTGGGAGACCAATCTCTTCCCCGTGCATGCACGCTGGTGCCCTCGTGGGTCCAGGAGGGGTGCATAGAGGGACTCCCGTGCCGCCAGAGTCGTGAGCTGCCGGACCCGTTACACGGCCGTCGGGCAAGATTGCTGGCCGTTAGTCCCTCACACGCGCCGTGGCAGAGATAAGACGAAGCCGTGATAGAGCCGCCGCCGGACTCCGCCCCTTATCTGGACCCTTCCTTCCTTCCTGACCATTGCCCTTCCCTTCACGAACCCCGCAGCACGACTAGGACACCAGATCCCCTGTTTATTTTGGACACTTGATTCCCTTTTTTCTGGACACTTTGTTTATTTTCTGTTAATAAAAGCCTATCCGAGGCCTGATGCCACACCCACTGTGTCTGTCGTTTGCTCCTCCCGCGACAACACACCCATTAAAGTAAACTACGTCAGAGCGTGTACACACCTCACGCACCGGAAGTTGTGCGCGTGCTTAAAGCAGTTGGACATAGTGGTGTATTGGAGGTAAAAAATTATATAAATACTTTTCGGTTTCTGGCACAAACCGATCGTTTCGTGTGTTTGGACATCAATGTGTCGTCACGAGCCGCAGGGTTTAATTTTGATTTGTCTGTGCATGTTTTTTTTTATTTTCATAGATTTTGTTACCATTGCCATGCATTATACGACTGATAGACTGCAACGGCTGGAGTTCAAAATCATCAAATGTGTTCTACTGAAGAAACAAAGTCACCTACTATACATCTTGGATGCCCTGGGGGTAAGAAGATAAACATAAAATTTTATTTTTGGGTGAACTATCCCTGTAAGCGCTAACTGAACTTGTATGAGCGCTTCATATCTTGCTCTTTGTTGATTTTGATTGCTTGCTATTGTCCATTTGTAGTTGCTGTGGATTAAAAGCATCGCTAATTACTAAATGATAATTTTCAATGTAATCAATTACTAACAAAATGCAATATAACCCAGTGCCTAGATTGCTGTTGGTCAAGCAACGTTCAAGTTTTATCACAAATACATTATAGTACAGTTATAATATGCTTAACACCTATATATATCTATATATATAGTATAAAAGTTTTGTTGACAATATATATATATAAACGTATTTGTTACAATAGTGTTTAAACAGTTCAACCGTTAAATTTTCTTATATTTATTTTATAATTATTAGTCTATGTTTTCATAATACTGTGCTTTTTAACATTTTATTATTTTATATTCTTTCATATTGCTACCCTATTTGACAGAATAATTTGGATTGTATATTTATTTGATATCTCCTCATTCTTATTAGAAGTCTGTTTATATAATTAAATTATATAATTACACAAAATAAATATAATTATTAAATCACACTAAAAAGTGAGGTTTGTTTTAGTCATATGCTGCTATACTCATAACTAACAATGACGATAGTTGTCATTTCAATATGCACAGCGGGAAACAGCAGTACTGACAGACTCGCTGGGATTCTTCTAGATCTAATTAAATAAACAGCACACATTCAAACTGACAATTAAGCCAATATACGGCACTGTTAGGGTCGGTGCGACACGGCTCTCGGCCTGCCAATCTCTACAGGAAGCCAAATATTGCCAAATCAGCCAGCAGGAAACAGCACAGTTAATAAGCATTCACTCGAGCATGAGGCTGACCTCTGACCTCACATTCCACATCACACACTGACCATACTGACCCCAGCACTAGCTTTATACCGCTTTAGCAGGATTAGCTTAACCAGACTTAAAGTGGGGAATAGTGAGAATCTGTTCACAGAGCTGCCAAGCTGGTGCCAATATGTGACCCTGGACTACAAAGCCAGTCTTAAGTATCAACTTTTCAAAATTGAGATGTATACATCATATGAAAGCTGAATAAGTAAGCTTTCCATTGATGTATGGATTGTTAGGATCGGACATTATTTGGCCGAGATACAACTATTTGAAAATCTGGAATCTGAGGGTGCAAAAAAAATCACCTTTTTTTGATATATTTGATATATTTACGGTAGGAAATTTACAAAATATTTTCATGGAACGTGATCTTTACTTAATACCCTAATGATCTTTTTTTTTGGCTTAAAATAAATCTATCATTTTGTATTTGTTATTGCTACCAATCACCCCGAGATTAAAACTGGTTTTGTGCTCCAGGGTCACAATTATATTATAGAGTGACTAAAGCACAAATTTAGTTTTGTAACCAATGATTATAAACTTTTCATTGATCAACCTTTCAAATTATGGATTTTAAAATAAGCAAATAAACAAACAAACAAATGCAGTGTTGGGTACACTAGGGCGACCGTTCATAGACAGGGTTTAGCCTAAACCAGGATTAGGCCATAGTTCAATTAGGACATTTAAGTCATTTTTTATAAACATGCCTTAGAAAAAAAAACATTACTGTTGTGCATCTTGAGACAAAACAAGGGCTCTGACATATTTTAAGGTCAATCAGTGCAAGTTTCTTTCAGTTGTAACAGCTCAGATTTACATTTTAGTCTAAGACTAGGCTTAAGCCTTGTCTGTGAAACCGGGGGCACAAGTTTTAAAGTTAGACTTACAAGTATTAAGTAAGTACTAAGTACTTTCCATTTGTAGTCCATTACAGATTACATGATGAAAACTATAGTCAGTAACAGTCTAGGTTACTCATTTTAGGTAATATTTTCTGACTACTTTTAGACTCTTTTATATTTAGGGCCAGATTTACTAACAGCTTGCACCAGCTCAAACCCTCTTTTGGCGTTAAAAAGCTACTGTCAGGATTTACTAAACACGCGCTGAAAAGGCGTGAACAGTTATTTTTGCACCTGACCTTATTGAATATGCATTTGTAGGAGTTTCCCTTTCGATCTGTAAATTTATGGGAGTAGAGTATTTAAACGAATCAAAAAAAAAAGCATGTCTTAAAGCAGGCAGTGATTTGCGCTGCTCTAGATTGCACTGGTCATTATGGAAATTAGATGTTCTTTAATACGCGCATTGTCAGTAAATAACACGCATAATTTTTCCCTGCCATCGGCGCTTTTATGGAATTGCGCACTAATGGTAATTTGCCCTGTTTAGTAAAATACAGTTTTTATCAAACTTATTTTAAACTTACCATTAAATGTAACCAGTATGAACATAATCAAGAAAAGAAAATATATTCTATTCTTTATCAACAAAATTAAGTGCATTAAACATTACATTATGTAAAGGTTTTCCAAACGGGTTCGTAAAGGAACTGCAGTGGGTTTGTGAGTTGATTAAAAATATTGAATAATTAATTACATCATATAAATGGAATATAACTTATTTAAACACTTGAACATTTAATTTATTTACCTGCATGTCAATGTGACCGTTAAGCGACATCTAACTAAATATGCGGAGGTGTTGCTAAATCATTTGAAATATTAACTTCAGAGGTATTTCAAGTAAATATTTAATGTCAAAGGGGTTTGGCTGTTTTGGAATCCATGCATTATATGAACAAAATATGTGATGAAAAGTGTTTCACAGCTATTTACATTCTATATTGTGAATATAGTCAAAGTGAAATGCTATGACACACAGTAGGATTATAGACAGGGAAATTTAAAAGAGAAAAAAAAAAGAGTTAGGGATAATCAATAAATTATGACTGTCTGCCATTGTGTGAATAATATGTATCCTGTAATTCATAAAGAGTAACTGTAATCTGATTATGAGCTAAATAAAATGTAATATACTCTAATTGCAAATACTTGTAAATGGACTTTGGCGTGTATATGCTACGCCATGGGTAATTTTAGGGTTGTGGGGTAGATGCGTATCATATGTACGCGAAAACTGCATATCATATGCACGCCAACAAATTTCGTGATTTCGTATTTTCATGAAGACCGGGCTCTAAAAACAAACAAGCAAGCCCGGCCCAGATGAGGAAAAAGTAATGCAAAAAGTAACACAAAAGTAATGTAACACATTACTTTGCATAAAACGTAACTAAGTAAGGCAAATTAGTTACTTTGTATGGAGCAATGCAATATTATAATTAACTTTCCCCAATGTTTTTGTACATACATACATGACTACATATATAAAAGATCACAAAGCACATTTCGTAATTGTAATATATTTTCACAAGTGAAACAGAAAGGATGACATATTTAAATATCAATTTAAAACATTTGCTTACTTTCCAAATATATAAATATACTTTAGCACCTAATGAGCAGCATTATACAGTGAGTTTGATCAATCCTCATGTCACTGTTTGATGGCATCCTATCAATCTCTACAGGAGCCCAAAAATGGCCAAATAACCCAGTGGGAAACAACAGTTAATAAGCATTAATTAAAGTGCAGGACTGACCTTTGACCTCACATTCCACATCACACGTTTACCATTCTGACCTTAAAGGGAAAATTCACCCCAAAAAATAGTCTTCATTTATTCACCCTCATGTCATCGCGAAACTGACTTTCTTTCTTCTGTGGAATGTAACAAAAGATATTCATTTTTTGTCCATAAAATGAAAGTCAACGGCAAACCAAAACTGTTTGGTTACCATGATTCTTCAAAATATTTTCTTGGTTTGGAACGACCTGAAGGTAAGTAAATGATGACAGAATTTTCATTTTCATATATTTATATGTACCTAGCATTCACAATTTTTATCAGAAAAAATTACTTTTGTTAGCATTATAGCTGTCATTTTAAATAATATTTTGGACTTATATTAAGCTAATGCAGGTAACATTGATTTTTATATATTTTTTTTTTTAGGTTACCTGACAAAACATTTTTCGTTTACATTTAAGGTCCTTGCACACTGAGTCTGAAATTTTCATGTTCATTTTTTTTTCCGTATTCGTCCTATATCAAAATGCTTGCTACGGATGCGAAAACGCAGAATTTCGGCGGACGAACGTTTCGGATGCAATGTGTAAACGTGATTGACGCAACATGAGGTTGTATTTATTTTTTAACGTGCGAAAATATCGGACATCAGTGTTAAACGAAAGAATTTTTTAAAGGGGTCATATGATGTTGCTAAAAAGAACATTATTTGGTGTAATGAAATGTTTATGTGGTTTAAGGTTCAAAAACACATTATTTTCCACATTCTGTACATTATTGTTTCTCCTCTATGCCCCGCCTTTCTGAAACGCGTCAATTTTCACAAAGCTCATCGGTCTGAAAAGTGAGGTGTGCTCTGATTGGCCAGCTATCCAGTGCATTGTGATTGGCCGAATACCTCAAGCGTGTGACGGAAATGTTACGCCCCTACCATATTGTGATGCCCTGTCAGGCCGGAGCGATGATTCAAAAACATGAAAACCCATTATAAACGAGGCATTTGTTGCATCCAGTGGGGACATAATTACGGATTATAATGACTTATATTGTCTTTTTACACATTGCGTTGCATCACGCCAGATAAACATAAAACCATGTCTGCATTTGTGATCGGAGGAATGACAAACAACAAGTGCTACTCTACACTGCCCAGAAAACTCGCTTTAAATATAAAATATAAAAACTCTTTAAATATAAAAAACATACTTACAGTCTGTGAGTCAGAACAGCCGGCATTGTAGTCTACTCTCCCAGGATCAGGAAACAGTCCTCCATAAAATGCGCTGCACACATCTGAATATTTGGTTTGAAGTGTTCTGGAACAGAGGGGGGGGGGGGGGGGGGGGGGGGGGGGGGGGGGGGGGGGGGGGGGGGGGGGGGGGGGGGGGGGGGGGGGGGGGGGGGGGGGGGGGGGGGGGAGGTGTTGTAAATACAACTTAACCCCTGATTTATAGTCATGTCCTCTTTTGGAAGACCAAACAAAGTAGTTTCGCTTTCACAACGAAACACCGCGTCACCCAGTCGGCCTAAGCGAGCGGAGGCCGGGATAGAGTGTGCTGAGGCTGGGCTAGAGTGAGCTGAGGTGGCGGGCTTGAGAACGGCGCGGTTGGCGGATTCGACGAAGGAGCGTCCGGAGGGCTTGCGGCAACCACATGTGACGACCCTGGGCTGGACTCTGCTTCATCCACGGTGAAAGCCGATCCGGCAATCCACAGTGCGAAGTTGATGTATTTCCTCAGTTTTCCTCAGCGACCATCACGATCATGCTCCAGTCAATGACGGAAGCAGATATCGTCCTCTCTTTGGAATACCAAAACAAAGTAGTTCGCCTTCCACACAACGAATCACAAGCGCCTTCACGACGGGTGGCGGCACAATACTACAGCGATAATAAAAGTACGCCTTCTTCTTGCGTGACCCATTTGGCGGCGTTATGCCAATCTCCCCACATATTGACGGATGACTGTGGGGGCGTGTTAGCTAGCCGTTTTTAGGTAGGTGTGGCTGAATCTTAACTTTTATAAAGAATATATCTTTGGATTTGAGACTTTAGTCTTTGCAACTTTACAGATCTTCTTTATGCACCAAGAGCTTGTAACACTCCAAAGAGAAAGGAACAATTGAAATCGCATCATATGACCCCTTTAAGTCGAATCAGTCATAATACTTTGGTTTATGGGAGTTTGTAAGCATGAGCAATACTTGCCTTAGCAAACCTCACTCACAATGACCCGTGTACTGTTTTCCTCCTCCACGTCTTTCAGGACAGCCAGTGTTTTGACAGCGCTGCTCACTTCTGCAGTTTGTGAGGACTCAGAGTCAGTGATGAGCGCTGGAGTGGACAGTGACTGCTCACTTTAAAGCCCGTCGCTTGTCTCCTGCTCTCAGAATCTCCTGCACAATGGAGGAAGACGGAGCGAGAAACGTCCGTCTGCTGCACTTGATGGGCCGGGTTTGACGCATCTCAACACGCCTTTCCCCGCAGGTTCAGAAGGTCGCGACCCCGGCTGGTGCTGTCGCTCCTTACCCATCATGCTCTGTACTCGATGTGCCTGATGTTCTCTTCCTCACAGTTTGGCGGCTCGTGATGGGACAGGACAGCAGGGGGGTGGCTCTCAGGCCGAGGAAGTCATCAGAGTGGCAGGCCTGTCAGATCACGGAGGGCCGCAGGTCTGATCACCGGCCTGGCAGCCAAAGAGACAGCGAGCGCCGACTCTGCCGCTCTGACAGGGAATATGTTCACACAATTGGCAAGCTGGTGGCAACTGAGTGACTGAGACTTCAAGAGGCATCGCGTGAGGAGTATACAGGGCCTAGAAGACTGGTAAGATGCCCGAAGAGAGAGAGAGAGAGGGGAACTCAATTTATTTTGTGTTGAAATCAAACCAGTCATATAGTTGGCTATTAAGCATGAGTGGCTTTTAAGTGACATACGATGCGCTGTTTGCATTTTAATTTCAGATTATAGTTATATTATTTTATTATATTAATGACAATTTAAATACTTAAATACTTTTAAGTCATCTTGAGAAAGGGTTAATATCATTAACAAATTAAAACCATTAACTGAAAAAAATAAAAAATAATCCTTTTATTTCTGCTTCTTTCATTATTTTAAACTAAAACTAAAACCTATAAAAACTATATGAACATATTATAATCATAGAATAATAAATAATAAAACAAATGACAAAAACAGATTTTAACTCAAATTAAAATGAAAACAAAATAAAAAAAATAAATCTAATTCACCATTTTAGGTTTACAAAGTTCAAAGGTTACAAGCATATGAATGATATTAAATGTTACCAGTCTTGAGGGCCCAAGGTCCATGGTAAGATACGCCTATACGATATTTATAGCGTACTCTTAGAATACAAAAATATATATTATAAAATAAAATAAATCAACTTTCTATTTCAAAGGCACACACCCATAACACAGAATAGAAAACTTTCTTGCATCAGACATGTTCATTGAGGTGTTACCCTTTTGATGCCCAACATGTTGGGCTAAGGACCCCAAAAAAAACAAGACAGAAAAGCGACTGAGTTTATTTTTTTTTCTATATCTTTTGCAATAAATTAATTATTAATTATTTTTAAGTTTTCTTTCTAACTTTTTAAATAAAAATCGTTTTTGTGTCACTACCCTTCTAAAGCACAACATGGGTCTAAAATGACCCGTATTCATTTTCTGTGTTATTTCAGTTATGGATGTTTCTTTGCTGAATCTCAAAAAAAAAAGTTTTTCTATCATTTATTATTCCAGATAGTCTTTAAATATGTTGCTTTTGACTTCCACAAATCATTGTTTATTTTTCCTTCCTTACATTATAAACAAACACCGTTTTTGTATTTCTACATCAATTTTACACACATGGGTCTAAATGACTCGTATAGAAACCTTTGATATTTGCTATTTTTTTTGCAAGTAGGAACATATTTACTGCAGAAAACGATTCACCTGCCACACATTTCACAACATGGCTGCTTTTGTATAATCGATGCATTTAGTCTTATTTTATAATTTATTACCACAGAAAATATTTGATATATTGTGAAAGATAAATGGATCTAATAATATTTGAATGTTAGGCTAAGGTTACCTTGACCTTGAAATCTATTACTAGTGAGAAAGAGAAACATGTCCAATACTATTAGCTTGCTTGTTGTTGACATATTCTATTTTAGCTAGCTAATGTTAGCTAGGTCAACAAAATCAAAGTCAAAATAATACGTTATTATATACAAGTATATATCATTGCTGTCAGGCGGAAACCTCGTATCTCCACACTTCATCATTTTTATTTTTTGTCATAAAGCAATACTCTTGGTCACCCTTTATGTCTGTCAGTGTTTCTGAAAAGTAATGGTTTTGGATATACAAGGTTTCTGTCTGACAGTGACAATATATAATCAGTGTATACATGTTCAACCGCTTGTTGTGCACTCTTTATCTAGCATGTTAGTTTGGCTGATCGCAGACCTTCTAGATTAATGGCTGAAATGTTTGTAGAGATGCTGCATGATGAGGAAGATCAGGCCATTCTTAGTCTTGATTCAGAGTCTGAAATATCTGACTGATATGTGTATGTTATGTGTGACAAATAAACATATTTCAAGCGTTAAATGTGTTGGTCTAAATAACTGCTAAAATAATTATTTTAACAAAATGTCTTTTCTTTTTGGTTAATCTTGCTTTGCATGATCGGTCTTTTTGAACCCTAGTGTTTTAAACTTGATGTAGCAACAAAAAACCTAGGGATGGGCAAAAATGTATATTAATTTGTGGTCATTGTAAAAATATATTTTGAATATTTATGGATCATGAAATTTATAGATCAGGGGATATTAAATGCTGAAATAAACTGATTTCAAATGATAAAAAAAGCCCAGCAAAGTATGAGATAACATAGGACATTAATACTGGTCATTTTAGACCCATGTTGTGCATGTTTTCATAGCTTGTGCATCAAAGGGTTAAAAAGGAAAAACTTAAAGGGATAGTTCACCCAAAATGACATGTGATGTTTATTTCTTACCCCCGGGGCATCCAAGATGTAGGTGACTTTTTCTTTAGTAGAACACAAATGAAGATTTTAACTCAAACCGTTGCAGTCTGTCAGTCTTATAATGAAGGTGAATTGGAATCACGGCTTTGAGAGTAAAAAAAACCTACACAAACAAAACAGAATTAAACCCTGCGGCTCGTGATGATGCATTGATGTGTAAAGACACTAAACGATCGGTCTGTGCAAGAAACTGACCAGTATTTCGTTTTTTACCCCTGATTCACGCAATGTCCGAACTGTCCTGAGCATCCTGTCCATCAGCTGGACTTATAAGTGCATTACTGCCACCTATCTCTCAAATGGACCATCTACAATCTCAGTTAGGAGTGTCAATGGTCCATGTGAGAGATAGGTGGCGGTAATGCACTAATAAATCTGCGATCCATCGTAAAGCAAGAAGAAGAAGACGCCTCACACGCCTGCTGTTGAGAACAAGCTCAGGACAGTTCGGACATTGAGGTGAATCAGAGGTAAAAAACTATATATATTTGACGATCGGTCAGTTTCTTGCACAGACCGATCGTTTCGTGTCTATACACATCAATGTTTCGTCTCGAGCCGCAGGGTTTAATTTGGTTTTGTTTGTGTATGTTTTTTTTGACTCTCAAAGCCGTGATTCCCATTCACTTCCATTATATGACTGACAGACTGCAACGGTTTGAGTTACAAATCTTCGTTTGTGTTCTACTGAAGAAACCAAGTCACCTACATCTTGAATGGCCCGAGGGTGAGTAAACATCACCTTGTCATTTTTGGGTGAAGTATCCCTTTAAAGCGGCAGAATATTAAATAACTATAGTCTTACATTTTCTGTAGAAAGGGTGGAGTGCAAAAACAAAATTGGTGTTTCGCTAATATTCGTCCTAGACAGAAACAGGAGTCTAACGGATTATAAACTTATTACAAACTGCCCAATTTGGAGTGTTATATATTTAATATAAATTATATTAGTGCTAGTGTTATATCAGTGTTATTTTATAAATTATATTAGTGTATCAATTTGATACTACTAGTTAAATTTTTCTGTTTTAATTTTAATTCATTTTTGTCACTATTATTATTTTTAAATGTCTATAAAGTTTTTGTTGATTTATTTTATTTTAAGTAACACTTTGAGTTAACTGTAATAACCCTGATGTACCAACCGATGTACAGACATATACTCTAATTTAAGCCACATTTTGAATTCCTCATACCTCATAACAACACGGCGTCATTACAGTAATTAACCTCAGCCAGCAACCGCATCTTATTCAGGTGTAGCTGCCAGCCGCATGTAACGTCGCACACTGGAGAAAGGTTTCCCAAATAATTCATATATTTATGTGCAATCATATATTTTCATCAGCCTTATAGGTGATATGAATTAGTTTTACCATTACACTAATGACTTTACAATGACTGACAGCTCATTCGAATTCCTAGCACATACCGTGACATGTCTGCAGTCTCTCTGCACCATTGTGAAGTAAACCTCCAAACACTTGAACAAACATGACAGCCATGTAGAGAGAATAATGAATAATCATTACCTAAAGGTCCACAAATTATTGATGTAAAATAAGCAATGATATTTTTTTTTCCTCTATGCAATTTATTGCCATTAACAAGTAACTTGCAATCCAATAAATGTCAGTGTGGCTTTCAGTTAATTAAAGGAATAGATATTATATAGTAATGCAGGGTGGCACTTAGATCCCAATTGCCACAGAATGCAATTTACAGTCTGAGCTTTATTTGAAGGGAACCACAAATAATGACCATTAAGCTGTCAGCCAATGGACAGGAGATCACATTAATGAAATTAGATAAGGCGAGCGTTGATCTACACAGCCATCCCGCTAAAGAGACGAAGAGCCCGGAAAAAAAGGGTCAGGACCAATTAACTAACAAAACAATGCAGGGCTCTGGCGCTGTCCACACGCAGCGTGAGAGAGATTTCTGTGCGACGGCGGTTACGTGAATGTGTGGAGACGTCTGTGAGTCTGTGCTGTGTTTGCTTGTGTGATGATTTGACTTTCTGGACCTCTGTGTGTCACTTTAACCTTCATGACAAAGAGAATCCCGACTCCTTTCATTCACATGCAGCTGTACAGATTTAGATACAAACATCTTCGTGTTAGAAACCGTTCTGTCATCATGTCATTTCAAGAAGCACATGACGGAGCTTGTTTTCGTGCTTCGTACAGCAAGGAAATCTGAGCGCTGACAACGCGAGTGCCTCAAAAAGGACTAAATGAATGGCAGAGAACAGAATAAAGCGTTCCATAACAACATAGAGGAGGATGATAAGTTTAAAGCATAAAGTACCAAGTCAAAAGAATTGTTAAGGTCAGTGGAAAGTACAGGATTGAAATTTTTTAAAAGGGCTTGGCGTCTTGCTGGCAGGCACGAAGTCTAATTGGCGGTGTATTTAAAGATACAGGAACAAATAAGACATAGATAGGGGGGTGAAGCAGATTCTGTACAAGTTGAATAACAAGATTCAATCTAATCTATTTGAAGGATAGTTGTTAAAGAATCTTGATTTCTAATTTCTAGATTTAAACTGGAGTTTTCAGCCTCATTACGCCGAGTCTGCATTGGCATTTGTCCTGATCAGATCGAGTCGTATCATAGGGGCTAGGGGCTGTCAATAAAAACAAGGCGAACGAACAACAATGAAGGACAGACACGGATTATGATCAATGGGTGGGAAACATGGTGCTGCGCTTTGTGTTGTGGTTGAGACGATATCTTTGGTTTAAAGGCTGTTGGGTTAACAGAGATCAGTCAAAAGAACGGGGTATTTGATTTGAATAGACCATCTATTTTTCATAATAGATACCTGCTTAGTGATGGGCATGTTAGATCAAATTAACACATACTTGCTAAATAAAATTATTTACAGCAAGGGTAGATAATAATCACACAAACATAAAAATAGACGGACCCCAAACGATGCGATCAAATACCAAAAGTGACAACAACCAAAATGTAAGTTCGGTATCAGAAACTTCCGTCTTTGTACTGCTCAAATCTCACCCACACCCGGCTCGCTACTGCATTGCCATATCAAACTTGGAGTGGTCCCAGCATGTCAAACACCATGGTTCGAAGATCTAAGGGGGCTGATACTTACGCCCGGAGTGGTGAGTGTTATTCTGAATATATAAATGATGGTGCCGACCAGGGGAACGCTTAGAGAAGCTGGACCATGGACATTGTGTATCGGTATAAGCGTTTCCCAAGATCCGCGTTTTGGAAGTGAAACACGATTTTTTTAAATCGCGTCGGGCCCAGATGAGCATCTAAACGCCCCCCCTGCCTTTTCGTGTGGACAGCGAATCCATATATTTTCTGTATATTTTTCTGCCACATACTGGTCTGGCATGTATACTACATCGTTTTGTGTCGGTTTTGTGGTTTCGTGTGGACGCAGATATTTCTTGAGACGAGGAGAGAAAAAAGATCAGATAGGGAAAGCTCTGGCTTTGTGTGGACGTAGCCTTATTCTCTGGCATAAAATTACATCCTTGGGGGTTCATATTCCTATGGTGCTTCTTTGGTCTCTTTTGGAGATAGTCTCTGGCCATTATGCTTTACATGGAAAAGAGCAGCGTGAACACTCTATGAAATACCTCCTTTTGTGTTTCACAGAATTAAGTAAGTCGAATGCTTTTAAACAATCAGGGCGTGGAAATCCTTTTTTTTTTTGGCCGTTCCTTTCCAGCCATTTAAATGCCACATAGCCTCCATGTTTATGTGAAACAAGCCCAGGAAGTTAGCGGTTGTGTTGAAACGACCCTGACACTAAAGCACACACGCCGGGCTGCAGAGGTTCATGCAGTACTGTCTGCCCTCATGAGTGTGAGCGGGGGACAGCCTGAGTTTTATTCCGTGTATGTTGCCCAAAACCCGGCAGAATGCCATGGCTGGCACTAAATTAGTGATTAGGGACCCTCTCCTCCCTCTCCCGCCTCTCTCCAGAGACGCCCCCAGACTGACGCTTGGATTCATCAATAACGGGGTCACCTTTCTAGGAAAGTGGTTTCTCTCTGGGCCGCCAAAACTTTCTTTCAAAGTTAGAAGTCTTTTATGATTGGGAGTATGTGACGCAAAAAGTGAGTTTGAAGGTTTTCAGTAAAAGATTCTGTGGGGGTTTGTAGGTCAATTCCGTCAGCCGGTCGTGAGGGGCCGCGTGCTGCTTCCAGTGAAAGAGCGGTCGTGATGGATGCGGGGCGAGAGGGGGGCCGGATCCGGAGCGGATGACATTTCTGACGGCTCCCCCTCAAATGAGCATCTCTGCTGCTGTCAGTGCAAGCCTCGCCCCCCGGCAATGACTGTCAAGCGACATGCTCACAGCCGCACGGAGAGGTAGCCTATCATGGAGACACGGACGTGGGCCACACACACACACACATGCTTTAACCCTGATGAAGCAGTGTTTTATCTGAAGCACTTTCACAGGGTGTTAAATCCACACTTCTCTGCTCCAAAGTTTGCCTTTTGTCTTGATAAACGGCCACAATGACATTTGCATCTACTGTGAAGATATTCCCTCCATTCGTATGAAGTTCAAGAGTGAGACTGGCAGCTAAAAATTTGTGCGTGCATGGGGAAAAGTGTGGGGTAAAAAGTCTAAACTCAACATTCAGCATAAAGGGACATTTTGAGACGTGTTGAAGGTTTAACTGTAACTTAAAGGGACACTTCACCCCCCCCCCAAAAAAAATGTATAAAATAAAAAAGCATTATTTACTCAGTCTCATGTCATGTATGACTTAGGGGAGACTGGGGTTGGTTGTAACACTTTCAATTTCTCAAATAAGAAACAAGTTACAAATCACTTAATTCACTTCACACATATTCAGTTTAGTCCTTATTCCACATGTGAGGAAGTAGAGAAGTAGATTTTAGAAGAGAAAAACTAATTTTAGTAAATTTTTTTACTTCATTAATTTTTGTGATGGCAGTCCCTGCTTCGTAGTTAAACTCATCAAAGTTAAATTATGTTTATTGTGTGTCTGTGTAGATATTTTTCATGCAAGTTGTTAGTGCTAATGTTTTGGCTGTTAGCTGTAAGGTGAGCTAGTTCATGGCTACAATACTCTGAGTTAGTAAGAGTAATAAGAGCAAGACTCTGGGTTGGTTGTAACAGCAAGACTCAGGTCAGTTGTAACAGCAAGACTCAGGGTCAGTTGTAACAGCAAGACTCGGGTCAGTTGTAACAGCAAGACTCGGGTCAGTTGTAACAGCAAGACTCGGTCCGGTAACGCAGACTCAGGTCATTGTAAACACAAGACTCGTCAGCTGTAACAAGCAAACTGCGGTCAGCTGGAACAGCAAGATGCGTGTCAGTTGTACAGCAGACTCGGGTCTTGTAACGCAAGACTCGGGTCAGCTGTAACAGCAAGACTAGGGTCAGTTGTAACAGCAAGACTCAGGGTCCTGTTTAACATAAGACTCGTGTCAGTCAGTTTTGTAAGCAGCAAGACTCAACAGGGTCCAGTTTTACATGCAAGACTCGGTCATTTTGTAACAGCAGACTCGGTCAGTTTACGCAAGACTCGTTCCGTTTTAACAGCAAGACCTCGGTCAGTTGGTAACATCATACCTCGATCAGTTGTAACCAAGACCGGTCAGCGTACAGCGAAGACTCATGTCAGTTGTAACATCAAGACTCGGATCCTTTTACATCAGAACTCGTGGTCCGTTGTACAGCAGGACTTCATGGTCATTGTAACATCCAAGACGCCTCGGCTACATTGTAACAGCACGACTTCAGGGTTCATTGTACACAAGACTCGGGTCATTGTAACACAAGACTACGGGTCAGCTGTAACATCAAGATCGGATCAGTTTAACAAGGGGGGAGCCTAGGCGGCGCCGAGACGCACAGACACGGTCGTTGAACATTCAAGACATCAGGTCAGAATTGTAACAGCAAGACGCGTGGGTCAGTGTAACAGCAACCATTCGAGGTCAGCTGTACAGCAGAACGTCGGGTCGTCTTGTAACAGCAAGACTCGGGGGTCCGTATTTAACAGCAAGACTCGGTCACTGTAACAGCAAACCTCGGGTCATTTAACAGCAAGACTCGTCATTTGTAACATCAAGACTCAGGGTCAGAGAGTAACAGCAAGACCAGGGTCAGGTTGTAACAGCAAGAGCTCTGGTCCGATTTGTAACCGCGAAGCTTGGGTCGGGTGCAGCTGTACAGCCAAGACCAGGGTCATTTGTAACACCAGCAAACTCGGTCATTTGGTCACAAGCAAGACTCGGGTCGCTGTAACGCAAGACTCAGGGTCGTTGTAACAGCAAGACTCGGTCAGCTGTAACCAGCAGACTCGGTCAGTGTAACAGCAAGACTCGGGTCATTTGTAACAGCAATACCTCTGGGTTAGTTGTAACCACAAGACTTTCTGGTGCAGTTGTACAGCAATACTATGGGTTCTGTTGTTAACGCAATAACTCGGGTTAGTTGTAACACAAGACTCGGTCAATTGTAACAGAAATGAAACATTGTAGGGCTTTTTGGGTTTTGTTTTCTTTGAATTTCAGTATGCCTAGGTCTTGAGAAACCGAGGGGCGACTCTAAATGTTCAAGTCTTTAAGCTAAATTTTATTATGACCAATTACTATGTGTGACATTAACAAACATGCTTAAACACACACACAGGACATGCACAGTATTCATGTTTATTATCAGATGAACACACACACACAACAACAAACACCAACCCATTATGTTGAAAAGTCAGTTGGTGAATAAAAGCCTTTTAAAATCCTTTTTTGGTCATAATCCTTGTTGCATAATGTTTACATCTCAAACCAACCCCGGCCCTTGGATATCATAATTTACTCGCACGCTCCCCGGGTGATCCCTAAGTTACCTCTCACCCCAGGGAGTTACAACTAACCCGATTTAGTGTATTGTACATTTCCTCCTCGGATATTTGAAATTAAAACCATGCATGTGCTGGTGGCTGCAAAGATAACACAGCCAGTGAATAGCAGGCACGTACAACGAGGTTTTAAAATGAAGCACATTTTAAGTGCAGCTGGCGTGTAAAATAACGGGCAACAAGAAGAATTAGGCAGACAGAAAGTAAAAAATGTGTACAACCATGGGGGGGGGCCCGGGCCTTCCCCATATTTTATTTGATTTTTTTTGTGTGTGTGTTTGGAACAAACAGCCAAAAGAAAGTTCTGAAAAAGTTTTTCTGTACACACAATGGAGTCAATGGTAACCAAACTGGGAGTTGGTTGCCAACATTCTTTAAAATGTCTTCTTATATCTTCTGCAAAAGAGAGAAACTCGTACAGGTTTGGAATGACCATAATGTGAATAAATGATAACAGAAATGTCAAAAGGAAATAAGTCAAAATCTCACCCTCTTAGCTTTCCAAAAGCATATGACTTCTTGTCTTCCGTTGAACACAAAAGATGACATTTTTAATAATGTGCTAGAAGGTTTGACTGGAAAACTATTATTGAATAATGACTTAAAGAGATAATCCACCTAAAAATCAAAATTCTATGATCATTTCCTTACCCTCGTGTCGTTCCAAACCTGTACCTTCTGACTTTCCTTGCTGACGGAACACAATTTTTTTTTGAATAAATGGTTTGTTGGTAATCGAAATCCATTTGTGGGCGGGGCAACACATTGTCCCATTTCCTCAAAATATCTTCTTGGATGTTTAACAGAAGAAAGTAAGTCATACGGTTTTGTTTGTGTAAATGACAGATTTTTCTTGTTTTTGGTGCACTATCCCTATAATTGTCAGTTTCCTACACAGAAATCTGTGTTTCCTACACAGATTCATTATACGGTTTCAGAACACTTAAAATAGAGTTCAGTCATGGATACATTTATGATACTTTCACGAAACATTCATGGTGCTTTTGTGACATTTTTGAAGCTTAAAATCGTCATTGCCTATTTCATTGTAACTGCACTGACAAGAACAACCAGCACATTTTTCATTTTGGAGTGAACCGTACCTTTAAGCTCCATTGAATGTATTTCTGGGATAATGTCAGTCAGTTACCACTGAAAATAATTTGGACAGTGCATGTAAATGGAGTTAGTGTTATGGAGGACTTGTTAAGAAGAACTTGTTAATCATTTTCTCTGTGAAGTTGGTTAAATTGTCCTTTGAATGAGGGGTTACTTCTCTAGGTGGATGGATTTCTGGTTATTTGTTAACAATGGAATTAATAGGGTGGATGCTAAACATTACAAAAGCAACAACAAAAACCATAGCTTAAAACCAAGCAAATTTTCTCTGATAATTAACATTATGTGACAAATGCTGTCAAAAGGGAATCTTGAATGTAATGAATCTGGAAAATTATTTTAAAAATTAATTAATTTGGATTAGATACAAAATAAAAATGATATCCTTACAGCCCATAACTGAACATATTTAAATTCATACTGAACTGATATGGAATTCTGCAAAAGTCTAAGATGGATTTTCCAAAGCCTGAGATGAATTTGACATTTAACTGTTGAAATTAGCATAACACACTGTGACTTAGACATTATTTCAAGAAGGTATGACTAAATTCCCCTATATGTTCTCAAAGTTCCTCAACAAATAACATGCAGAACCAAATTAATCATAAATAATAGTGAAACATTTTCTTATTCTAAAATGTCTAGACATGTCAATTTGGCTCCGACCCAATCAGAGCCCCAAGGGTTTCAAACTTCCCCCGTTATAACTGAGCTAAACCCGATCAACTCCTCTGCTGGATCTGTGTGTCTCTGTCATGTTTGTTGGGGTAAACACGGACGGGACACATGCCTTGAGACCGGACGAGCTGCCAATACTCCGGTCATGTGACAGTGACTGGTGTCTCTACACTGAGATCTTGTCAATACGCGGCCATGTTGACATGCTCTGCTCATTTCCCTTCATGAGGCGGGTAATTGTCACGTAATTGTTCTTCTTTGCTGCTGTGTTTTTCAAAGGTATGCTGCTGCACTTCCTTTTCCCTTAAGAAGTAAGACACACACACACCACCAACACCACATCTCTCTATCACTCACTCACTCACTCACGCACACACACACACACACACACACACACACACACATTCTCTCACGCACACACACAAACACGCACACACACACCCACACACACCCCCCAACCCCCACACACACATTCTCTCACTCAACCCTCCACGACCCTCCACACACACACACACACACACAAACACAATTCTCTCACGCACTCACCACACACACACACACACACACACACACACACTCTCACTCACTCACACACACACACACACACCACACACACACACACCACACACATTCTCTCCCTCACTCACTCACACACACCCACACACCAACACCCACACACACACACACACACTCACTCAGAACATCACACACACACACACACACCAACACCAACACAACATTCTCTCACTCACTCACCTCACCCTCCAACCCTCACCACACCAACCCACAACCCACACACACACACTCTCACCCACACTCACACCCACACACACACACACACACACACACACAAACACTCTCACGCATTCACACTCGCTCACTCACACACACACACACACACACCACACACATTCTCTACTCAAACATCATCACACACACCCACACCCACAATACTCTCACTCACTCACTCACTCAATCCACACACACACCACCACAACCACAACCACACATCTCTCATCACTCACTCACTCACAAACACAACACACACCAAATTCTCTCACTCACTCACGCACTCACACAAACACACTCACTCACTCACACACTCACACACACAAACACACACACTCTCACTCACTCACACACAAACACACAAAAACAACCCACTCACTCACACACACACACACATTTCTCTCACTCACTCACCTCACTCCCTCACCCACACACACTCCTCACACACTCCCAAACACAATACTCTCAACCACTCACTCACTCCAACAACCACACATTCTTCACTCACTCACTCACTCAACTCACTACTCACCACACACACACCAAACATTCTTCCTCACTCACTCACTCACTCACTCACAAACACACACACACACACACACACATTCTCTCATTCACTCACCTCCACACACCACACACACACACCCCACTTCACTCACTCACACACACACACACACACACACCATCTCTCTCTCTCTCTCTCTCTCTATCACACACACACACACACACTATCTCACTCACTCACTCACACACACCACACACACACACAACTCACAACACACTCACAAACACAAACCACACACATTTCTCACTCATCACTCACTTCACTCACTCACCAACACCCACAACACACACACACACACACACACATACTTCTCACTCACACTCTCACCCACACACACCCACACACACACACATAACACACACACACACAAAACACACACAAACACACACACACACACCCACACTCTCTCACTCACTCACTCACTACTCACTCACTCACCCAACACACTCACACACACACACACACACACATTCTCTCCCTCTCACACACACACACACAAACACACACATTATCGCACTCACTCAATCACTCACCTCACTCCCAAACACAACTAATCTACACACTCAACACAACACACATACTCTCACGCCTCACACACACACACACCCACACATTCTCTCACCATCCTTCACTCACTCTCTCACACACACACACAAACACCACACACAAACATTATCTCACTCACTCACCACTCACTCCACACCCACACACACACACTCCCACTCACTCTCACTCACACACACACATCACACACACACACATCTCACACACACACACACACACACCACACACAAAAAACATTCTCTCACGCACTCATCACTCACCCTACTCACACACACACACAACACACCCCCACACACACATTCTCTCACTCACTACACCACTCACACACAAAAACCACACAACATTTCTCACAACCTCACTCACTACACACACACACTCACTCACACACTCAACACACACACACACTCTCACTCACTCACACACACACACACACAACACACACACTCTCTCTCTCACTCACTCCACAACACACCTCACTCACACACTCACACAACACTCCACACTCGCAATCACTACACAAAAACCACCCACAAACACACACATCCCTCTCACTCACCCACTCACCAACCACACACCACCACACACACATTTTATTGAACTGCATTTTATTTATTTATTTTATTGAAAGCATTACAATTTGTTTATTTGTCTTTATTGGATGTTTATGACTAATTATGATATGTGGGTTCTTTCTTTCTTAGACGTAAACTTAATATTAAACAATTCAAATGTAATGTAATTGAATAATAATGCTATTAATTACTAATGTTGTTTTATTATAAATAGGCCTATATCGATTTACATGTATGTTTTGGTAAAACTGCTTAAAAATCGTCTATTAAAAAAACAAACATATTTTAGGATCTTATTAATGATTTATTGTGAATTGCTCTCTATGCTGTCATAACTGAGTGTAACTTTATAAGTATCCAGGTCACTCCTTTAGTCAACAGTTGACAGGTCAAGGCTCCTCTGTTTTCACTGAATTGTAAAGTGGGTGTGTGTGTGTGTGGGTGTGTGTTGTGTGTGTGTGCAAATGTATACTGCCCTCCAGTGGCTGTTTTAACTGAACTAAAATTTTGGTGAAATATTTAAATATAAGGTCTATCCTATTTTCATTGTTTAGGAAATTATTTGCTGCTGACCTAAAGGAAGCATTAGCATTGAAGGATAAAATGTAGATTACAGAAAAAGCAGAGTGACAGTATATACCCATTAAATTTTTGTTTTATAAACATTTTCTAATTCTTGCATAGTTATAATGTAATGTCATGTCGTACCTGTAGTTGTAATTTAAATGTTTTACACCACAGAACCATTTACAATTATAAAAAAAAATATGTGAATCCAAAATTATAATTTAAAATTATGAAAAGGGAAATTGTGACCAGTTACAGGACATAAGATGTACATTTTCTGTAGGTTCACATGTTGATGGTAAATACAAGGGACTTTGTGATAGGATAGATAGATAGATGATAGATAGGAAGATGATAGATAGATAGATAGATAGATAGATAGATAGATAGATAGATAGATAGATAGATAGATAGATAGATAGACAGACAGATAGATAGATAGATAGATAGACAGACAGACAGACATACAGACAGACAGACAGACAGACAGACAGACAGATAGATAGATAGATAGATAGATAGATAGATAGATAGATAGATAGAAGATGGATAGATAGATAGATAGATAGACAGACAGACAGACAGACAGACCGACAGACGACGATAGATAGATAGCTCGATAGATAGATAGATAGATAGATAGATAGATAGATAGATAGATAGACAGACAGATAGATAGATAGATAGATAGATAGATAGATAGACAGATAGACAGATAGACAGATAGACAGATAGATAGATAGATAGACAGACAGACAGATAGATAGATAGATAGATAGATAGATAGACAGATAGACAGATAGACAGATAGACAGATAGATAGATAGATAGATAGATAGATAGATAGATAGACAGATCTTCAAAATATCATCAATTTCATTCATAATATCATCAAAGGAACAAACAGATAGAAAGAAAAAAAACTACAGGGGATAACTTACAAGAAATTTCCATATGAAGAGAATTCAAAAGTTCAACATTTCCTATTTCCTTTTAAAGCTTCAATGTAATGTAGGCCTATTAGACTATTTTTTGTTTGTTTGTGTATATGGTATTCTTCATACATAATTATTAAATTAATTAATTTAAATCCAATTAATTTTGCTCCAAACTCTTATTTTATACAACAAAAATATATATCTTTGCCAGAGAATCGAAACTTTACTTTTGTAAATTAAAATATTAGATATTATTCAATATCAATCAAAACACATTTGGGTTAATACACAATTGTAAAATAAGTGTTAATCTTATAGCAACATAAAATGCAGAAACTACAGTCATGTATTTATAGCGAGGTGAGATTAGATTCACTGACACACCGGGAGGTTCTAGTTTCTCTAATAAACATACTCACCATTTCACCGTACCTCCACCTGAAGATCACCCGAAGCACTGCGAGCCGATCATTTAATGCACTTTTCTAGCTTGAATATCTCTCTGTGCTCTTGATGCATGGCTGCCTGCATGTGAAACTACTGTTTCTAGGCCTAGGCCTATGTATTTACGGTGTGCAAACTTCCTGCTCACCTAGAAAACCATGAAATACAGCAATACGCTCGAGCTCCCATTTCCAGTAAAATGAAGTAATATGAGCCACAATTTTAATGTCATTTTTGTCTAATCGTTTGATCGGAAGTTTATACCCCTGCTGAAAAAAAGCAAACAAAAACCATCACAGAATTTGTAATGGTTTTACTGGTTGTAATGGGACCTGTATTAGTTTTACTGGAAACTGTAATGGACCCTTTGGGTCTCTACTGATAACTGGTCACCTTCTATTGGTGGCTTGTTCAAACCACTAAATCCTAGTGGAATATGTCCCAAAACACACTACAGAAAACCATTTTTTAATGGTTAAAAGTTGATGGTTTGTAAGACACATTTGTGTTGGTGAAAACCATTAGAATTACTGTGATGGTTTCTATGGTTTTTTTTCAGCAGGGACATCTTTAAACAAATAGGCTGAACAATAAACAATAAATACATAAAAAATGAGAGAAAAACATATTTTTTTTGGCATTCTGCCTTTATTAAGATAGGGTGTAAAGTAGACAGGAAGGGGAAGGGGGAGATGAGTGAGTGGAGGTGGGGGTATAACTATGTGCATACGTATTATTATTATATATATACAGTGGAAGTCAAAAGTTTACATGGTCTTCTGCGAAACACATGAATATCTTCTGTGTAGCTTCTAACAGGACAGTACTTAATGAAAAAAAAAACACGGATATTTATGGCAAAATAAGAAAATCTACATTCTGTTCAAAAGTTTTCCACCCCCGGCTCCTTAATGCATGTTTTTTTCCTTCTGGAGCATCAGTGAGCGTTAACTTCTGTGCTAGTTCGCATCCGAGTCCCTAAGTTGTCTCAAGATGGATCTCAAAACATACATTGTTGGATAAGGGGTCAATACACAAAAAATGTGGAAAAAAAAAAAAAAACGAATTTGTGTGGACATGATAACGAGTTTCGAAGAAAAACAGCGCAGTTTAACTGTTCGGGGACAAAACAAGGACTCATGAACAATATCACTAAACAAACACCCCCCCCCCCCCCCATAAAAAAACACAGCTGTGGCTCATTAGAGGTAAGAACACAGTATTAAGAATCAAGGGGATGTAAACTTTTGAACGGGTTCATTTTTTTTTTCATAAATTCAACTTTTTTTTCTCTCTTGTGATACATACATCTTTTATGTGAAATATCTTATTCAGGTCAGTACTAAATAAACAATACTATGCATTTTGTATGATCCCTCTTATTTTGATAAAATAATAAACATTTAGCAGATTCTGAAATGTGTAAATTTTTGACCAACTGCACTTGTGTTATATAGTGCACGCTATGTAGTATGCTATTATTCCATCCTGAACATAGCAAAGATAGATAGACAGATAGACATTAATGCATTTCTTTATTGTTATGTGGTTTTATTACATTATTTTGGCACAAATTAAATAAGGCACATTTACTGCAATGTTACACAAAAACTGTTCTGGAATCATACAAAAATAATTGCTCTCTAGTTCTTCAGATTGCCACAAAGAACCGTTACATTCAAGACAAATCAAATCACAAACCAGCTCGGTTTTATTTCATGGTCAATTTGTGTGAAGATATTTAATGACTTCCTGCCCAGCATTAATTCTATCCCCGCTAACACACGCCTGCAGCAGAAAATGCATTTACACCCACCGCTCAAAATGCAATCAATCAGGTTTCACGAGCTCAGCTCCTAAAACCAAACACACAGAACACTTGCAAGGGAATAAAGTGCATGATTTAAACAGAGCCGTGGGCCGTAATACTGCCCCCAGCTGACCCCTACACACCTCACATTTATTCCTAATTCTATACTTTTTCACAAACGCAAACTTTTCACCATATGCTAAGACAATTGTACAATTATTTTGATGGACAGTTTAGAGAGGAGAGAAAATGAAAGAAAATGTGTTCTACTAATGAAATAAATCAAAACAGGAAAGATTGAAAGGCATTAAGAGGATGAAGAAGAAAAAAAAACCTACCAACAATTAGAACAGCATCTAATCCTGTGAAAAAAAAGTTCCCACGACTTTGCCTACACACAGAGATGTTTAGTAAATGTAACAACTTAAGTTATGTAAGGAAACATTTGAAGAAAACTAAAATCTTGTTACATCATTTTATCCATAATTATCCCTTTTTCTAATGTGACATTCTGAAAATTAAAAAGTGCTCAAAAACATCCACGTTCTTTCTGTAGTTATTGTAAACATCTCCCTTTAACCTACATGCATGCTATACATGAAGAAAGTTTCCAAAGTCTCTTCACACACCTCAGATATTCACTTGCTTCACTGCTGTTTTTGTCCTTTCACCCACCAGTGTTGACACATGCTACCTTTTTCTATTTTGTGATTTAAGAGCATCATTTTTAAGTGGAATATTAAAAGCAACTTCCTCTTTCTGATTTCCACATACAGACCCTTAAAAGCTCTAAAACTGTTTCCATCTCATAAACCACAAATGTTAACAATGACAGTTCTTGAATTTTCAGGTCAAAAAAGTTTAGATACTTTAACACGCAAATACAATAAAGAGCCAGATGAGGTGGCGGAACTGATTTAGCAATGATGGATTTATATTTAGTCTATTAAATCGGTTGCTTGAAGACCACCATCACAACACAACATTGTCCATCTCTGTGGTCTCCACATCACTTCCACTGGACCGTGCGTCTTCCTCCTCCCCGTTGGGCTCCTGCAGCGAGCGCTGGGTCAGGTCCTGGCTGATGGTGTGGCAGCGGGTCAGGCTCCTGCTGTGGGCGTGAGGTGACTGCGGCCCGCTGCTGTCCACCGTCTCTCCTCTCGCCAGTCTGCGTCTGTCACGCTGACCCTCCGCCGTCTGAGATCAACACGTCAATCAGCGGTCAGGCTAGCAGGAGTTTTAGTATTGTAGTACAGCAGACTTTTCACTAAACTACCACATAACCTTGCTATTTAAAGACCAAATTTTACATTTTATTATACAAATGGTCACTATGGTTGGAAATGATTATTGTGGCTTGGGAATTAAGTCAAGGTTGTTTTAGGTAGTTAGTTAGTTAAGTAAGTAAGGTATACGTAAGGTAATATTGATACAACGTCACTATAGTTTGAAATTATTATGTGGCTTGGATTAAGTAAGGTTAGATTAGGTTAGGTTAAGTTAAGTTAAGGTAGTACGTAAGTAAGATTATCAAATGGTCACTATAGTTGGACATGATTATTGTGGCTTGGGTATTAAGTAAGGTTAGGTTAGGTTAATTTAAATTTAGTACGGCATATTAAGCATATACCAATGGCACATATTTGAAAATTCTATTTTTGCGTGGGAAATAAGTAAGTTAGATTAGTTAGGTTTCAGTTAAGTTACTTAGTACGTAAGTAAGATTATACAAATGGTCACTATAGTTGGACATGATTATTGTGGCTTGGGTATTAAGTAAGGTTAGGTTAGGTTAGGTTAAGTTACGTTAAGTATACGTAAGTAAGATTAACCATGTCACTATTTGTGGAAAGGATTATGTGGCTTGGGAATTAAGTAGGTTAGGTTAGGTGTAGGTTAAGTTATTAAGGTAGTACGTAGTAAGATTATCACAACGTCACTAATGGTGTGGAAATAAGTAGTGTGGCTTGGTATTAATAAGGTTATTTAGTAGTTCAGTTCAGTTTAGTACGTACGTAAGATTATACAATGGTACTATGTCTTTGAATGATTATTGTGGCTTGGGTATTAAGTAAGGTTAGGTTAAGTTAAGTTAGTACGTAAGTAAGATTATACAAATGGTCACTATAGTTGGAAATGATTATTGTGGCTTGGGAATTAAGTAAGGTTAGGTTAGGTTAATTTAAGGTAGTACGTAAGTCAGTTAACAATGGTCCACTTATCGTTAAAATTAGTATTGTGGCTTGGTCTTATAAGGGTTAGGTTAGGTTAGGTTAGGTTAAGTTAAGTTAGTACGTAAGTAAGATTATACAAATGGTCACTATAGTTGGACATGATTATTGTGGCTTGGGTATTAAGTAAGGTTAGGTTAGGTTAGGTTAGGTTAAGTTAAGTTAGTACGTAAGTAAGATTATACAAATGGTCACTATGTTTGGAAATGATTATTGTGGCTTGGAAATTAAGTAAGGTTAGGTTAGGTTAAGTTAAGTTAAGGTAGTACGCAAGTAAGATTATACCAATGGTCACTATAGTTGGACATGATTATTGTGGCTTGGGAATTAAGTAAAGTTAGGTTAGGTTAGGTTAGGTTAGGTTAAGTTAAGGTAGTACGTAAGTAAGATTATACAAATGGTCACTATAGTTGGACATGATTATTGTGGCTTGGGAATTAAGTAAAGTTAGATTAGGTTAGGTTAGGTTAGGTTAAGTTAAGGTAGTACGTAAGTAAGATTATACAAATGGTCACTATGGTTGGAAATGATTATTGTGGCTTGGGTATTAAGTAAGGTTAGGTTAGGTTAGGTTAGGTTAGGTTAGGTTAAGTTAAGGTAGTACGTAAGTAAGATTATACAAATGGTCACTATAGTTGGACATGATTATTGTGGCTTGGGTATTAAGTAAAGTTAGATTAGGTTAGGTTAGGTTAAGTTAAGTTAAGTTCAGTTAGTACATAAGTAAGATTATACAAATGGTCACTATAGTTGGAAATTATTATTGTGGCTTGGGTATTAAGTAAGGTTAGGTTAGGTTAGGTTAGGTTAGGTTAAGTTAAGGTAGTACGTAAGTAAGATTATACAAACGGTCACTATAGTTGGACATGATTATTGTGGCTTGGGTATTAAGGTTAGGTTAGGTTAGGTTAGGTTAGGTTAAGTTAAGTTAGTACGTAAGTAAGATTATACAAATGGTCACTATAGTTGGACATGATTATTGTGGCTTGGGTATTAAGTAAGGTTAAGTTAAGTTCAGTTAGTACGTAAGTAAGATTATACAAATGGTCACTATGGTTGGAAATTATTATTGTGGCTTGGGAATTAAGTTAAGTTACGTTATGTTCAGTTAAGTTAAGTTCAGTTCAGTTAGTACATAAGTAAATAAACAAACAGATAAATAAATAAGGCAGATATCTGGAGAATGGTACCTGGTCTAATACTCCTATGGTGGTCGCTGCTCTGTCGGTCCTCTTCTGACTCCTGTTAAGAGCAAAAGCTTCTCATAAACAGCTTGAAATTATATTGAGGGAAATTAAATTTAGTCAGAAAGTGAATGATCACAATAAAGAAAAAAGTTACTTTTATTAAGGAATTGTGCATCAAATTGCAATACAGTCATTTATGATATTACAAAAGATTTCCATTTCAAATAAATGTTCTTTGAACTTTCTCTATGCAGCACAACTGTTTTTTTAACACTGATAATAATCAGAAATGTTTCTTGAGCATCAAATTACAATAATTTCTGAAGGATCATGTGACACGGAAGACTGGAGTAATGATGCTGAAAATTCAGATTTCATCAGAAATAAATGACATTTTTAAACATATTCAAATACAAAACAATTGCAGTTGAAAATGCAATAATATTTCACAATATTACAGTTTTTACTGTGTTTTTGATCAAATAAATGTAGCCTTAATGACCAGAAGAGACTGGTCATTAAGGCTACAAAAAACATTACAAAATCTTTCTGACCTAAACTTTTGAACGGCAGAGAAGATATATTTTTTTTCCTCAATGTTATGTTAATAAACAAGTCATTACTTGACAGTAAATGTACCTTTGTTTTGTGAGGTCTGCGTCTTTTCTGCCACTGCTGGGACTCTCATGTCGTTTAACTCTTTGAACTATTGATTATGTTGTTGGAGAAATAACAGAGTTCAGTTTAATTATACAACATAAATTCATAATGCAATGCATATCATATAATACTATGTTCATCATAGCCTACTAGAGTGTTGAGATGAAATAAAAGTACAAATATCAAATATCTGATTCTTACCCACAATGCCCTCTGTTCCTCTGGAGTGTGTTTTGACCGGATGAACGTCCGGAGCGTCAGCACAGGCTTTCTGCAGGAGTCTCTGAATCTCTGTATTCTGAGGAAACAGAAACATACAGACAAATCATTTATTTTTTCTTTCAAAATGTAAAAATCTTTTAACCCTATTGTTGTGTTGGGGTCAATTAGATTTTCAAACTGCTCAAAATACTGGTTAAACTACTTATTTCTTCTTGAGGTTTTGTGAATATGTTTCATTTAGGGTCATGAATGTCACTAGGGGGGGGGGGGGGGGGCAAAGTTTCCAACGGATGTTTTGGAAAGGCTGTACAGTTTGTCATGACTTTTGTGTTGGGGTCAAACTGACCCTCCAGTGGTTTCCCTGCAATTTGCCAAAAATCAACACTTTGACAAACACTAAAGAGTCAGGTAAAAAAACAACAAAAAAAAGTAACTTGAAAAACATTGTACATATGAAATACTGTACATGAGAAAATTTGAAATTTAACTCAAAATTGAGATCTCATTATCTAGTTGAGTTTTACAGTTAAAAAAAAAGTGTCAAAGGTTGTTTTTGGTTGCTCGTTTTTGATCTTAATGACAACACTGTCACAGAAAAGAAAAGAAAATTTCAAGGAATGAAAAATAATTATTTGTGAGTCACAAGGAAAAACAAGGATTGTTGTGAGTCTATTTAAAGCATAAATAAATGTGTATAAGGTTTGCAGCTGTACTAGCGCGCACACACACACACACACACCAACCCACACACACACACAGAGACAGACAGACAGACAGACAGACAGACAGACAGACACACACACCCCCACACACACACACACCCACCACCCAGAAAGACATACCAGACCGACAGACTCACAACACCACACACCCAACCCACACCCCCACCAGAGACATACAGACAGACGACGACAACCACACACACACGCACACACGGGCCACACACACACACACACACACACACCACCCACACCCACACACACACCGAGACAGCAGACACACACCACACACACCCCCCCACACACCCACCTTCCCGGCGGTCTCGTGTGCGCAGTCGAGGGCGGTCCGCTGTCTCTTGTTGCGCATGTGAACTAAAGCTCCTCTGTGCAGCAGCAGGTCCACCAGCTGGATGTGTCCGCCTCTCACCGCCCCACCGCCTCATGCAGACCATGTTACCGTGATTATTAGCCAGATTCCAGCGCGACAACCGCTCTGATCCACCTCAAGTGTTCCATAAAGTGTCCATATGCAATATGGATTTGACATCCACTAAAATACAAGATTTATATTTATGTCCATATACACACATACATATATATATATCTATATATACAGTGATATTATAGAGGTTTTAATAGTGATACCATATATATATATGAAAACCTATATAATGTAATATAGTACCTCCAGCAAAATGGTGGCTATCTCCAGATTTCCCTTTAGACAAGCAAGAATCAGCGGTGTGTTTCCATACTGATCTTTCTTGTTCAGTTTGGCATTACACTCCAACAAAGCAGACACCACCTGTAACACACACACACACACAGGCTCAATAGTGATGTTAAAAAAGAAACGATCTCACCCACCATATATATAATATATATATACTATATATATAATATATATATATTATGCTGTCAATCGGAAAAAAAAATAACTAATTCATCACTTTTTTTCTGAAATTAATCGCACTTAATCCCACTTGACATTAAAGTAAAAAATATACTTTTATATTGTAATAAGTTGACATTCAATTTTCAAACAACATGAAGACAGTATAGTTATAATATTTGTTTAATGTCATCTTTTTTTATGACTGAAGGCGAGTATCAATAGGCGCGTTTCCATTACAGATTTGCGCAAAACTTTGGTGATATTTTATAAATGTCGATAAAAAAGTATTGCGAAATTACGGCGTTTCCATTAACCAATGTTATACGACTAAAACGTAAACTTTTGCCTCTCGCGATAAGTCATGGCCACGGATTTTGGCTATATTATTAAAAGGAGG
The DNA here is from genome assembly GCA_018155175.1 of Sinocyclocheilus anophthalmus. NCBI lineage: Eukaryota > Metazoa > Chordata > Actinopteri > Cypriniformes > Cyprinidae > Sinocyclocheilus > Sinocyclocheilus anophthalmus. Next base: position 308,281 of record JADLZN010001444.1, read on the forward strand.
CGGATGCATTATCTTTACAGAAGCCGCACGGAGAGCCGCTTCAGAAAGTGGCGTTGCGCGGCTGAATAAGAACACAAGCGGTCGACTAGAGTGGCCACAATCAGCTAATCCCTAATATTTAACCACTGACTATTTGCAATGTTGACTATATCACATATAATTGAAGCTTCATTTTAATATATATTAGACCTTAAAAAATAAACACTATTAAATGAACTTAAACCTCTTCATCTTGTGCCAACCCAGTTATAATAAATAATAGTTACCTGTGCCCTTCCAGTAGGCAGTCTACAAAAAGTTTAATAAAGTTATCAAACACAAATTCTAATTAAATAGAGACGAATCCTTAAAGCTACAAAGTTATTGCTTCTTCTGTTTTCATTTGTTCTTTGATTAACAGACATCACAGCAGATGGGTTATTTTGGCTGCTATTACTTTAAGAGATGCTGATGAACAACCGGAGTGACACACCTTTTCCCCTCTCACAAACCTTTAATATATCATTGCGCTTTAAATATGAGATGTATCATCACGCGGCGCATTTGTTGCATGCAACCTAAGGCACGTGATACTAGCGTACAGTGGTAAACAACTGACGGACGGGAAAATCATTTACTGACATAAGGCCTGACAACGTCTCATCTGACCGCAGTTTACTGATGAAGCTCCTCTGCACCTGTCCCGTTTCTGCACTCGTTTGCCTGGCGAGTGGAGTGCGCGACTGAAAAGTCTCCCATTTGATGTGGTCATAAAGATGTTTTCCGACTAAATAAATGCAATTCTTGTCAAGAAAAAGAGACAAAAGCAGCAGTTGTGAGTGTGGTGGCCAACCCTAGCTCCACCCCTGGCGTTAAATATTTTTTACCGCCGTAAATCTGGGAATAATAATCGCCTGTGTTAACGTGCTAATTTTGACAGCACTAATATAATATGATACAGTGGGTACGGAAAGTATTCGACCCCCTTAAATTTTTCACTCTTTGATATATAGCAGCCATTTGCTAAAATCATTCAAGTTAAATTGTTTTCCTTTTTAATGTACACACAGCACCCCATATTGACAGAAAAACACAGAATTGTTGACATTTTTGCAGATTTATTAAAAAAGAAAAACTGAAATATCACATGGTCCTAATTATTCAGACCCTTTGCTCAGTATTTAGTAGACACCCTTTTGATCTAATACAGCCATGAGTTTTTTTGGGAAAGATGCAACAAGTTTTTCACATTTGGATTTGGGGATCCTCTGCCATTCTCCTTGCAGATCCCCTCTCCATGTTCTGTCCATGTTGGATGGTAAGACTGGTGACAGTCCTTTTTAGGTCTCTTCCAATATTCTCAATTGGGTTAAGTCAGGCTCTGTCTGGCCATTCAAGAACTCACAGAGTTGTTGTGAAGAGTCACCCTTCGTTATTTTTACTGTGTAGCTTGGAGTGTCATTGTCTTGGTTGGAAGGTAACCCGTCGGCCAGCTGAGGTCCCTGAGCCACTCTGGAAGGTTTCGTCCAGATATCCCTGTACATTGGCCGGCATTCTCTTTCCCTCGATTGCACCAGTCGGTTCCCTTCCGCACTGAAAAACCCCCCGCAGCATGATGCTTGCCTAGGCCACCACCATGCTTCACTGTTGGACTGTATTGGACAGGTGATTATCAGTGCCTGGTTTTGTCCACACATACCGCTTAGAATTAAGGCCAAAAAGTTCTATCTTGGTTTCATCAGACCAGATAATCTTATTTCTCACCGTCTTGGAGTCCTTCTGGTGTTTTTTTAGCAAACTCCATGCGGGCTTTTCATGTGTCTTGCACTGAGGAGAGTCTTCCGTCGGGCCACTCTGCCATAAAGCCCCGACTTTTGGAGGGCTGCAGTGATGGTTGACTTTTTACAACTTTCTCCCATCTCCCTACTGCATCTCTGGAGCTCAGCCACAGTGATCTTTGGGTTCTTCTTTACCTCTCTCCCCAAGGCTCTTCTCCCCCGATAGCTCATTTCGGCCGGACGGCCAGCTCTAGGAAGTGTTCTGATCGTCCCAAACGTCTTCCATTTAAGAATTATGGAGGCCACTGTGCTCTTGGGTACCTTAAGTGCAGCAGAAATTTTTTTGTATCCTTGGCCAGATCTGTGCCTTGCCACTTTTCTGTCTCTGAGCTCTTCAGGCAGTGCCTTTGACCTCATGATTCTCATTTGCTCTGACATGCACTGTGAGCTGTAAGTCTTATATAGACAGGTGTGTGGCTTACCTAATCAAGTCCAATCAGTATAATCAAAAACAGCTGGACTCAAATGAAGGTGTAGAAACACCTCAAGGATGATCAGAAGAAATGGACAGCACATGAGTTAAATATATGAGAGTCACAGCAAAGGGTCTGAATACTTAAGACCATGTGATATTTCAGTTTTTTTTTAATAAATCTGCAAAAATGTCAACGATTTTGTGTTTTTCTGTCAATATGGGGGGCGGTGTGTACATTAATGAGGAAAAAAATTAACTCAAATGATTTTAGCAAATGGCTGCAAATAACAAAGAGTGAAAAATGTACGGTATATATATATATTTAGAGAGAGAGAGAGAGAGAGAGAGAGGAGGACTTTCAGGACTTTTCAAGCACTATTTTTTTTGGTTTTCAAGGACTAAAATCAGAGATCTCCCTTATCAAACAATATTTTTATCTTTCAAATTCTAATAAATAAACTAATAAAACAAAATGGTACAAATAAAAGTGCAGCACAAGCAAAGCATGCAACGGCTGTGGCAACTTTAACATTTAAAAGGATACTATGGCAAAGTTATCGCTTTCCTTACTCAAATTGATTTTATTTTATGAATACATGATTGACCTGAAGAATGAAAGCTAAATCATACACTTGAACAATTATGATCTATATCACGCTCGTAGACTCTAGGGGTGTGACCCTGGATTAAGTCTTAAGCCCCGTTCACACCAAGAACGATAACTATAAAGATAACGATATTAGCGTCCACACCAGCGGACGATATCGTCTGTTTATTCTAAGCGCACGCACATCTGCCGCTTTAAATTCTTTAGCTCGTTACAGCAGGATGGATTCTGAATGGCTGTCAATGTTTTTATCATTCATCAACTAGAAAAAATTTTTTTTTGGAAAGTGATTCCAAGAACCATTTGTTTCCGTTCCTCTGTATCCTTATCGTTATAGATGTGATGTGAACTTTGCTATTCTTTAATATTGAGAACGATTTTTAGAACTATATCTTTATCGTTATCGTTCTTGGAGTGAACGGGGCTTTAGTCTTTAGACCCCAAACTTTTTAACTGAAGTGCGCATGTATAAATGAATGTGCACAATGAGTTATTAGATATTAAAAAGCTAGTGCTTAAACACTGGTTTCAAAGCAGTATTGTTGTTATGAGAGGTGGTCTGTGATTGGTCAGGATTTGCGCACCTGTATCTGGCTGTTCTGGCAGGCCAGGTGAAGCGGGGTGGCGCTCTGATTGTTGCGGGCGTTGATGTTGGCACCGTGGCGGGTGAAGAGAGACACTAGAGCTGTGTGTCCGTGCAGCGCCGCCACATGGAGCGGAATGAAGCCGTCAGCGCTGCTGTTCACACCCACACCGTCCGGCTGCAGGTGGGCTGCTTTCTGAACACACACAGACTCACAGTTACCACAAAATGCTTCTAAATTCATATGAACCTACTTTTGTAGATTATATCAGAAACTGACTGCCTGGGTGCTAGGGCTGTCAAAATGGCTGAAAAACTAAATTCAAATGTTGTAGTTAAGTATTATCAGTATTCAATTATATGAATTTAAAGGCATAATTTAATTGGGGGGGACTTTTGGCTTCTCTCCTGAGGCCACAAGAGGCTCATTGGGTAAAATATTACTAACGTTTTATGCAAAGCAAAAACCCTCCCAAGGGACTATCTTTGAAAAAATGTGCATAATGTTTCAAATAATGTTTATAAACCAAATATAATTACTTAAGTTGCTTAAACAATTAAAAGCAAAACAGCATCATGTATGTATACATGGTTTAATACAAAGGACCGAAAACCAATCACAGAGCACTTTTTTTAATTTAAAAACATGTGATGCAGTGGGATGGGGTAAAAAACAACAACAACAACAAAGTTTTGAGACATGTTTTTTAATTTTACATGGCTTTCCCCTCCTTGCAGTACCAAAGTGCAAATGCCTGATAGATGCCCTTCAGAAAATATTCTTGGTTTCAGTTTGGCCGTAACACCAACATTGCCAGCATTGATGTTCTCATTTTCCGCAATATTTTGATGACAACGCAGCCACAGGGCTTCATCTATGAGTTCAACTGGATAGAATACAAAAGCATGTAATGCAACGACGACATACATCGGTTGCAAAAGTTTTTGCATTCGAATGTGGATTTTTTTTTAATTTGACGAATATTCGAAATTCGAATTTTTATTTGACAGCCCTACTGGTCGCTAATCCAAAACACTCTTCTATTACATTAATTTTGTTGAGAACTTTATTTAGTGTGTAAAAAAACATTATTTGTTCTACATTTTATTAATTTAATAATAAGTAATGTAATAATATAATGTAATAATAATAAAAAAAATACCTGAAGGCTATTGTTTTGATTTATTATTTATTCATAATTATTAATTTGCATAAAATGTATAAAAGTGTTAAATGAGTGTGTTCAGACCTTCTGTGCAGGTTCACAGCTGGGGCACTGACACAGAGGATGGCAAAACAAAAAACAAAACTTCTGTCTTAAACTGGCCACTGACTTCCTCATCCTCCGGCTCCTCATCCATCAATCCCACAAGAAACACACCTAACACACAACCCCCACCACCACACACACAAACACACAATACTGTCATTCTGTGTGGTTGTTTTTATTATTATTATTATTATTAAACCAAGATTAAAGCAAGACAGAATCCTCTTTAACAAGGTTTATGTGACCCGAAATGAGCTCACCATCTGCACATCTCCATCAGCCACGGCTCTCAACAACTTCTCCACCTGTTCACCAAACACAGGACAGAGAAAACATAACATAGCTGGGTGTCTGCAAGTAAAAATGACAACAATTTTCTCCAGGCACATTCATTGTTAAGTGATTATATGATGATAAAATGGCAATTTTAACTTTAATTTTCAGTCATTTTTGGTGCTGAATTTCCCTCTGAGCAAAGCTTGAGGGTTTGAATGCTTGAAAAATTGAAGACATAAATATTAGTATTGTAACCTGTAGCATAAAATAAATTGTAATGATCATATATTGATTTTTTACACTATAATTGGAATTTACATCAGTGATATGTTTCTGTCTTGATTTTTATAATAAGAGTTAAAACATAAAAAATAAGATTTTGAGATGACATTTTTGTCTTTGCATCTGCAGTCATTTGTGGTGCTTAATTTCGCTCAATAAGGGCTTATTTGATCTCATCTGGTCTTGTAACAGGAGAAGTGTAACGCTATGACCTGTCCTCCAGATGGTGGTGCTGTACCTCTTTGTGTCGAGTGCGTTCGGTCTCCGGCGGTGTGGCCTCAACACTGAGTGAAGACATGCTGGACATAGATGAACGCCTGCTGCTGCAGTCAGATGGCTGAGGAGAGCGACTCGGAGACTGAAAGCAGAAATGGAGACTACAGTCTATCAAAAGGTCTGCTGCTAAAATACCTTCTCTGTAAAGATTCTCCAGGTCAGCACAAAATCATCCAATACAGTTATTTGTCTTTTCTGTTGCTCAAGACGTTTCGCAACTTGTCAGAATGGGTTCAACGGTTGAGACATGAATGAGTGGCAAAACATATACTTTAAGTGAATATATTACGTCTTAGGATATGTTCACACTTGGCGTCTTTTTTTAAGCTGCCAGCGTCTGTTTTACATTATAATCCTATGGAGTAAACCGTGTTTTCAAAAAAGTCCTGAGCGCTTTTTAAAACGCCACCACCGGCGTCTTTTTCTGCAGCTCAGAAAGTCTTTTCAAGTTGAAAAAAAGTTAAACTTTTCTTAAAAAAAACGCCCTTTTGACAGCTGACCAATGGCAAGCGAGTGGCGAGTCCTTTCCATAACAAGAAAAACAACAAGAAAAACAGAAAAGATAGCCGGTAGATTAGGGATGGGCAATATGGGCTTAAAAATATATCACGATAATTTCTGATATTTAATGCTGTAATGATATCAATGACGATAATTTAGGGAATCCTGTTTCTTTAGAGAAAAGTATTATCTTTCCTATTTTTACCCAAAATAGGGTGTTGTGAGCATTACTGAGTACACACGTAATGTAATGACTGTTTAATTCAAACTGGAAGCCGGAGGGCGCCCTTGCGCAGAAACTCCACATATGCGTAGTAGTGATGGGAAGTTCGGATCGGAGTCTCGTTCAGCAAAATGAACAAATCTTTTTTCGAGTCATTTCGTTCATTTTAGCAAAATACAATTAAAGTGTTACGTGTTACTTCCCTAATATGTCTACAACTTACGCAAACGTTGATCACAAGTTACAAACAATACAAAACTATAATGCTTTAAGAAACAGGAAATATTAATTCATTGTTTACCTGAGTCTTCAGTCTATGATTAGCTCACCACCTCTTATCTGACAAGTCTTCGGGTTTGGGCTTATGGGGCTGTCACGTGAAGAATGAACGACTCAAACCCGAAGACTCGAGAGATGAACTAATCAATTCTCTTTCCGGCTCAGACTGCATTGGTTAAAGCTTATGGGGCTGTCACGTGATGAACAAACAACTCAAACCCGAAGCCTCGAACCAGGTGAACCACTTGACTAATTCCAGTACAGAACCTATATGATGTTGCGCATGCGCGACTGAACGAATCACTCCCCGAGACGACTCGTTCTTCCCGAGTCACATTAAAGATTTGTTCAAAATGAACGAATCGTTCAAGAACGACCCACCACTAATGCATAGTAGAAGTAATGCTCCACGAAGAAGCATCCAACGATCGCTGTAGCTGAATAAAACGCAGATAGAGAAATTTTAACTGAGGAAACCTGAAGACAATAAACATGCGATTGCACAAAATATATGGTATCTGTGTTCTTCAAGCAATCTTGTTTTTTTTTATAAGGATAAAGTATATTTATAATGCAATGCTAATCGACATAGCCTTTATCACGGTATATAATGCTATAAAATAGTATGATTTCTGCCTTATTCTGTGATACGAAACCACGTCTGATCACAAAAATAAGTTATTTCAAACACTCGAATATGTTATGAAGTTAATATGGAGAAAAAGCATGTCAATAAGTTAAAATATCTTTGTTGGACAACAGGTTTGTAAACGACTCATGCACATGTAAAACTGTATCACTGTATGTGCTACTGTAGTACATTTACTCAAGTCTCTGACCGATTGTTGTCTCTGTACAGCCCTATCCAAACCTGTTCTAGATTGTAGAAGGAGCTGCTCGATTTCACGTCCGCCTTCCTTCACGTCAATCCACACAGTCGCACACAGAAATATGTCAACAACTAGACTTTATCGTTATTATCGCGGGAAGACGAATTCTTATCGTGTGGAGAATGTTTACCGGTATATCGCAAACGATAAGATATCACCCATCCCTACGGTAGATTAGTTCGTACTAGCACAAAACTGTATCTAACTTAAGTCTAAAATATGCCACAAACTGTGCATCATTCAACCGGAGCTCCTGAACTAAATTGTTGTAAGCACCATACAGTTTCCTTCCCCGTATAATGTCGCGCACCCACAAACATTGCTGTGAACCGACATTCTCCTCCCCGTTAACTTCAAAAGGCAACGCAAGAGCCAACTTTCTCGACATTGCTGCAGCATATAGCGCTAGGCTACTGTTGCAGCTGTTGTTATAGCAACAAAAGACGCCCTCGGCTGCTATTTGTAACCAAAACGCTACCAGCTTTTTATTTTACTAAAAAAGCACTCGTCAACTTTTTCTTCTCAAAAAAGACGCCAAGTGTGAAGGGGTTTGGCAGACAAAAAAAAAAACTGGGAATCTAACTGAAATGATATTTGAACTCACCTCGAATCCACTTTCCCTTTTACCGGAGCCATTGTGTCTGCGCTCCAACAATGACAGAATCTATAGCACAGATAATACAACATTCACAAATGACTTCCTGCTGACAATGAAACGAACCGTTTGCTCCACGATTGTAGGTGTGTTAAAGCCACAAACTCTAACCTTGGAGTTGAGGGCACAGTGTAAGGGCGTCTCCTTGGCTTTGTTGTGGATGAGGGTTGATGCTCCGTTCTCCAGGAGCACCTCCATGATGCCCTCGTAACCCCAGCGAGCGGCGATGTGCAGCGGCGTGTCTCCCTTATCGTTCTGAACATTCAGTCGACAGGCATGCAGGTCGAAGTACAGCAGCGCCTTCACACACTGAGACACACATTCACATCAAGAACGAAATATCGACATTACACACATCTCTACAGTTCATCAAAGAAACACAATTTTTAAGAAGCAAAATAACCCACTTGTAAGCTAAATGTTCACAAATGTATTTTCTTCTATTAAAGGGGTCATGAACTGAGAAACCAAAATATAAGACATATAAGAGGTCAGTGTACTATAAAAACATCCTGCAGGTTTCAGAATTAAAAACTTTCTCTTATATTGAAGCCATTCTGCCAAAACGACAGCTCATGGAATGTTCTACTCTATGATGTAATAGTGTGGATAAGCACCGCCTCCGCAGAAGATGATCAATGCCTGCTTCTACATCGCTGCCTGTTTAGCCCCGCCCACCGATTCTACAGCTGCGTTCCACTCTATGTTTTGAAACACACTGGCGGACTTCCCTAAGCACTTCCCCTCGGGGGGAATCCCCACTACCATTTTGAAGTGGATGAGGGAAGTTTATATGGACAGACCCTCGACCCCTCGATTTTGACCGAAGGAGCAAGTCAGCTTCATATGCACACTTCAGGCAGCTCTGTAGACCACGAACACAATTATGACGTCCTCGCAGATTGTTTGTTGTCCTGAAGCTCGATCAGGGCTGCGGTTAAATGCACTTGCATATACTTTTATATGACATTGATGTAAATACAGTCAGTTATGTTTTCAGAGAAGGACAGAACATTTGATATATCGAAACAGATCTGTGCATTAGTGTAAATGCAGCCTGCTAAAGCTGCCACTCTCTATGATCTCATCAATAATAATCAAATGGCAATAATGCTGAGGAAAAAAGAAAAACCCATAACTAGCCTACTGTCTGTAAACTTTCGGATACTTAAAGTACACTTATTTAAGTAAATAAGTAATCGTTTTAAAAAGTAGTCTGCTTATATTATAAAAAATAAAGTAAATTCTGCACACATTAAATTTGATATAACATTTATATGAAAATGTAGCCATGTGCAGCAATATTGAAAACTGAGAATGTGACGCATCGTGATATTGAGTTGATAATGATTAGATTTTTTAAGGCAGTACTGACATCCAACTATAAACAAAAAGCATAGAAACGGCAATGTTGGTTAAAATGTAAAGTTGTAAAGATGTATTTGCACAGCAGAAGAATTAATTAGGAAAAAAATGTAGATCAAGAATCGTTTTGGAATCGGACTCCCAGAATCGGAATCGGATCGTGAAGTGTCTAAAGATCCCCACCCTCACATCCGCCCACTGATCTTCGTCACTGCCCTGGTTTAGCTCCGCTCATTGATTCGTCTCACGCCTGTTAGCTCCGCCCACACGATTTCTTGCTGTCACTGCGCCTGTTTGGAGCTCCGCCCACCGTAGTCTTCTCACTCTGTCTGTTTAGCTCCGCTCATTGAGTTTCGTTCACTGCCTCTTTAGCGCCGCCACCGCTTCTTCGTCCTCTGCCTGTTTTAGCTCCGCTCATTGTTCTCGTCACTGCTCTTGCTTCCGCCCACCGATTCTACATCACTTCCTGTTTAGCTCCGCCCACCGATTCTTCGTCACTGCCTGTTTAGCTCCGCCCACCGATTCTTCGTCACTGCCTCTTTAGCTCCGCCCACCGATTCTTCGTCACTGCCTGTTTAGCTCCGCCCACCGATTCTTCGTCACTGCCTGTCTAGCTCCGCCCATTGATTCTTTGTCACTGCCTGTCTAGCTCCGCCCATTGATTCTTTGTCACTGCCTGTCTAGCTCCGCCCATTGATTCTTTGTCACTGCCTGTCTAGCTCCGCCCATTGATTCTTTGTCACTGCCTGTCTAGCTCCGCCCATTGATTCTTCGTCACTGCCTGTTTAGCTCCGCTCATTGATTCTTCGTCACTGCCTGTTTAGCTCCGCCCACCTGATTCTTCGCAATCTACTGCCTGTTTAGCTCCGCCCACATTCTTTGTCCCTACTGCCTGTCTAGCTCGCCCATGATTCTTCGTCACGGCTTGTTTAGCTCCGCCCACCAATCTTCCTTCCTGTCCCTAAACTGCCTGTTTAGCATAAATAAAGAAGTCTATGAAGACAACAAAATGCCTGTGCAGTGCCCAGGTGTGGAAAACCGTCTTTGGCATTGTCTTCCTTCTGAGTCCCCAACGTTAGAAAAGAAAATTGAATGAACTTAATTATTAAAAGTTTAGTTCACCCAAAAATGAAAATTAGCTCACAAATTACTCACCCTCAATTCATCCTAGGTGAAAGACTTTCTTCTTTCAGACGAATCCAATCAGAGTTATATTAAAAATTGTCCCGGCTCTTTCAAAATTATAATGGAACTGGGCGGGGTTTTCTGTTCAACAGTCCAAAAGAAGTCAAATAAAGCACATCCATCCGTATTAAAACGTGCCTCACATAGCTCCGGGGGTTGAATAAAGGCCTACTGTAGTGAATCGTTGACGGAGGACGTAGGCATAGCGTAAGCTCCGGTGCTTATATGACCCGCGGGAAGCGCGAGGAGAGACAGCAAACAAAACGCCGTTCAAGAATTAGAAGTACAAAACGAGGTTTTGTAAAGAAGAATGTCGGAGGATTTCTATATAAACCAAGAGGAGACTGGTTTTCATTTGCTAAAGTAAAGAAACTTTGCTTCCTTTGCACCTGTAAAACAAACTCGCGAGACTACCATATCTCACAGCTGCATGCGTTACGTATATGTCCTACGCCATCCGCCAGAACGGCTCGCATGTATGACGGTTAGTGGAAGTGAGAGAAAAGAGTTTATAAAGTTTTAAATATGGATATTTTTCTTACAAAAACACTTCGATTCGCTACAGGAGGCCTTTATCCACCCCCGCAGTGTGAGGCCCGTTTTATTACAGATGGATGCACTTTACTTACTCTTTGACTGTTTTAACCTACACACCTGCCCCTGCCATTAAAAAGCTTGGAAGAGCAAGGACAATTTTTAATGTAACTCTGATTGGATTCGTCTGAAAGAAGAAAGTCATATACACCTAGGATGCCTTGTGGGTGAGTAAATCACGGGCTAATTTTAATTTTTCGGTGAACTGACATTTTAATGAAGATCCAGACTGTGTCAGTAAGAACTTGGTCCTTTGTGCACATTTTACCGTGGATTCGTTTACAAACAAGGCACAATTCAACGCAGGATTTTCAGAAAGACCGAAACTAAAAGACGATGCTGTGCCGACTATATTGGATCCAACAGTAATGTCGCAACACAAGTGTGAGTAACTGTTTTCATTACGTGGTCACTATTGTTTTGTCTGTTAAACAGATCGTTTGATTATGAGAAAGAAAGAAAGAAAGAAAGAAAGAAAGAAAGAAAGAAAGAAAGAAAGAAAGAAAGAAAGAGAAAAAAAAAGACTTACATCTTCGTGCCCGTACATGCAGGCCAGGTGTAGAGGGGTGTTTCCATTGTTATCCTGAGCATCTGTGTTTGCCTTATAATGCAAGAGCAGCAGCTACAAGAGCAAACAGGAAGATCAATGAGACAACAATTGAGGGACAATGTGATAAGATTCATTTTTAATTATGCGAGAAGAAATACCACAGACTGAAGTGATGTTGGATGCCAGGAACTAGCTGCACAGTTTTGTAACTCTGTTCATCACAGCTACAAATCTACAAGAACATTATTAGCATGAGTGAGGTTAAGTTCTGACCGTGACACCCTGGAAGCCCTTCTGGCAGGAGAGGTGCAGCGGTGTGAGCGCGTGATAATCGGTGGAGTTCACCACAGCTCCCTTTGACACCAGCAAATCAATCAGCAGGGACTGACCTGATCACAAGCACAACACAGGAGAACAAGCCACAACATTTATCCGTCAACTCTGTGTTAAAGCTACAGATTCATATGGTAGCATTTAAAAAAAAGAAGACAAAAATACAACAAAATCTAACCCATTATAAAATACCAGACATGATGTGAAAAAACAACAACAACAAAACAAAAAAAACCTAATAAAACAAAAACCAAAACCAGAAAAAAGTAAACAAACTGAACAAAAACAAAGTAAAACAAAAACTAACTAATGAATAAACAATAAACAATCAAATATATATTTATATAAACAAAAAGACAATACAAAACCCAAAATAAACCAAACAAAACCCCCAAACAAAATAAACAAACAAAAAAACGAAACTAAATTAAGTCAATGCTCACCACAAATAGCAGCAACATGTAGAGGAGTATAGCCTCTGTCATCCCGAGAGAATGGAGTGACTGTGGACGGGTCGTTTAACCTCCTAAACCAAGAAAGATAAGCAAAGCAATACTTTAATAAATACTTAGTAAGTAGGCTACATTCAACCAATTATACATAGTTTTTTGCATTTTTAAATTCGTTTTAATTTAATATCGTTTTCAAATTTGCAATAAAATTTAGTTTCGTTTTTATTAGTTTCTTTAATAATTTTGTTAGTTTTAGTTCAGTTTTTACTTTGTGAACATATTTCTATTTCGTTTTTATATGGTTTAGTTTCAGTTTTAGTTTTAGTAATTAAAGTTTATTAGATTTAACAGATTACTTCCAGAGCGCAGGCCAAAGAAAGACTTAGGCTAATTTAACCTTAGTGATGCAAACGTATAGCGACACCAAATTAAGGCATGTTGAGATTGATTGGATGGTAAATGTATACAAATACACACCAAAATTAAGCAGTTGTGCCTTTTTAAATCTACACAAGTTGCTTTTACGTTATATGTAAAACGCACTAGACTGAATGATAAATGTGTGTTGTGATATTTAATTTGAAAATACATGTAGCTAATTTCTTAATATTATAGCTTATGTCTTTCATCTTATTTAACTATAATCATGATACCGTAACTGTCTTGCTCACTTTCCCGCGAACAAACGCGCATAAATAAGTGGGACTGATGAAATGCAATAATAATAGCTGAGCCTCAACACTGGATTTGCAGCGTTGCAGCTGAAGTGAATGACAGCTTGGTAGCACTCGTTGCTCGCTTTCTGTAGTCTATATCATTTTATTTTTAAGATTTATTTGTAATGCTTCTGTAAAGGACTAACGGCCGCATAGCCTATACACTGCAGAGTTTAAGGGAGACAATGGCACTTAACAGTAAAGTCATATCTAAATATGTTCTTTTCATTTATGAAGATTTAAGTATGTTTATGCACATTTGTTCAAAACAGCCTGGCAGATTGTTCACAAGATGTAGGCAAAAGTTTGTATTGTATACAGGAAGGATGCGCGTTCTTATCATTCTTCTGTTGCGCTGCTTGTCTATTTTTCTTCAAAGCACCAACTTAAAATGCCTATTTTGGTTTGATTGCTTGTGTCACATGAGAAAATAAATAATTTTACCTTACTGATGCAGTAGCCTAATGCGGGTGCGGTTCAGGTCTTTATGTCAAACGGGTCGGGTACAGAATTAAATTGGTGCTGGCTGCTGTCGGATAACGGGTCGGGTGTTCTGTTGTGTAGCTACTGCGGATGCAGGTTTACCTAACAGGACCTGTGCAGGACTCTGCTTTAAACTGCTTTAAACTGCTTTGCGTCTCTCCGTCAGATAACCTCACGTGCATGATGTGCCATTTACGTCTATTTCCCGGTATTTCCCTAAACCGACACACAGCTCATATATTTTTCCGCCACGGGGTGAGAACGTAATGATTACGAAAACGATGATTTATTTTTGATCATTATTATTTTATTTCAGTTAGTTTTGCAATAACTGTTGTTAGTTTCAGTTTTTCCATTTATTTGGATTTTTTAATTTTATTTCAGTTTACGAAAATGTTTTTCGATCAATCGTTTTCGTCTTAGTTTTCGTTTACGAAAATAACCTCGATTCAAACTGCATGCTTTCTAATATGTTCAGCCTGTGGTGGTTATCAGCCCAACACACCATTAATATTACTATTAATATTAGTATCAAACTTAATCTGATAGCAAAGCTGAAGAGGCATACAGTTGTGATAAAGCCTGTAGTGTACAAATAAATAAATCTTTATTTAATAAAATGTAGAACAGGTAAGTGCTGTCTAAAAGAAATTAATGCAACATTTCAGATCACGGACCCATTTTATATTAAGTGTCCTTTACTACTATGTACTCACAATTAAATTGATTATTTGATACAATGCACTTACAATGCATATACGTGTTTTTACATTTGAAAATAGCATCCTGTAATTACATCTGTAATGATTTTTTTGCAGTTAAATCTCTAATTATACTGTTGACCCAACCTCAACCCCTTAAACCTAGCTAAACCACCAAACCTGTCCCTAATCTTAACCATATCCCTCCTCGGAAGCAGCGAAAGTGTTTTGCAATTTAACGTGAACACAATAGGTACATTGTACCTAACAATTCATTATTTTATTATTAAGTACACAGTATTCAAAGATACCTAATAGACACCTAATATAAAGTGGGACCCAGATCAGTTCAAAAGCTCCTCTGCATTTATTGAGTGGATGATATGTATGATGTTCGTCAGCACTGACCCTGAGATGTGGCGGTCACAGGCGTCACAGGAACAGAGTGGGTGACATAACTTCCTCCCGTCCTCCTCATTCTCACTCTCGCTCAGCAAACGCTTCACCTCAGCCTCATTTCCACTCACAATGTGCTGCCCATATACACACACATACTTAGTATCAATTCATCTTATTCAACATTGTATAAGATACATACATACACACACTAGTATAAACTAGTATAATGTTTTACGTCCTGCTCTTGCGCCAGTCAAAAATAAGGCTCAAATAAGGCAATGATGTCTCAGTGATCAATTATGAGGAACAGTCTTTGGTTTCGCAGGAAAGCTCTTACTACGAGTACTAAATATAATATTTCTTCCTGTGGTGTTCACGGGAAGTGGGCAGTAAAGTTGAAACTGGTTACACAAAGAGGCTTTATAGCGGTGCTCACCTCAAACAGCTGGTCTATAGGTGTAGCATTCTGGGACAGCAGGTCCACCTTCTGTCTGAAGGACAGTCGATCTCCTGACCCCTGCGGACCACAGCGCACATTCACAGACAACACACAGACATGCAGCTATGGGAGGTGTGTGTAGTATGTGTCAGTTCACACAATCTTGAAAGCATGTGACTATCGAATACACTGGACAAGCCACTTTATACAGCTGAAAAGCTCTGCTTACACACTATAAACAAAAACAGACTACTAGTGGCTTTATTAAATTAGGTTCAGTTTCTAAGAAATTGCCACAGCATTCTGGGATTATGCACCCTTCTTTAAGCCTATTGGACAAATATTGGACCTGGTGCCTAAAAGGCTGAATGTTCAAACCCTGCTGTGGTTTATCACAGGACTTCAAACCAATTGCTCGATGATAACTTAAATGATACATATTATAAAAATATATTTTATAATAATATCACAATATGAGTAAAAATCCCTATTTAAACTAGGAATGCACCAAAATAAAAATTCTTGGCCGAAGCTGAAACCAAAAAAAGAAAAACCCTGGGCCAAAGGCCGAATCCCAAACATGGTTTTCCCCATGTATTTTGCCCTTTTTTTTCACCAATGCATAAATTAAACAACCCAAATGTGCTTTTTACTCGTTTGTCTTGCTTTTCAAAGAAAAAATCAATTACAAAACAACAATTTACAAATATTTAACACTGAACATTTTTTTTTAAACATTCTAGCAGACATTATACCAATAAAGCACGATTTAACTTAAAATTAATAAGTTAGTAAAATAAAAGTTTCTGGCCATTTTTGAGACCCTATTCTTGAATAAAGCATGCATTTTTTATTTGTTTTATTGTTCAAATAAATGCAGCCCTGCTGAGCAGGAGAGACTTCTTTTAAAACAGAAAACATTACAGATCTCCATGTGTGAATGTTATAATAAATGTATTCATAGAGCTGCTGTAAGTATTATCGTTATCATTGTCTTACTTTTCTATTTTATTTTACAGAACAACAGTACAATTACAACACTAACATTTATGAATGTTGATGGAGCTTTTATTTTGGCGGAAACCTGCAGTTGACTTTTTGTTGACAACAGCAGATTTATAAATATATATGTTGCACGTATCACACTGTTACATGCCTTGTAAAAATTCATAAAAATGTGACTGAGCAACTGACGAGTAACACTGTATCAGCGCAGATTTTCCTCACGCTTTGGACTTTAAACCCTGGCTAACGAGTTTGTGCAGCGCTGTTTGAATGCATGCAATTTGTGCATGTATTAGAAAACATAACGTTCTGCAGTTTATTTAGTTGTTTATTTAAGGCCATTTCGCGATTTCAATCATCATACATTAACCAGCAACAACCACCCTCCTCTTCTCATCGAAGACATGCGATGCAGTACTAAACAGTCTCTCGCTGTCGGTGCTTGTAATGATTTTTACGTCTTTCTCGGACAGTTTAAATGCTTCCACACTGCTGACATGTGTGCTGCATTATAAAGAGTGCGCGCCTCTCACTCTACGCTGGTTGCTATTTGATCGCGTCACATCATTGTTCAGTACAACTTATTCAGTGTTTTCACTTATTCAGCCGAACACCAAAAGAGCTTGTTTTTTGCTATTTTCGGCCGAATAATTTCAGTTGCCGAAAATTTGGTGCATCCCTAATAGAAATCTTAATAATTCTCCACACCAGTTTCAATATTACTGCAAAAACTAATACTAGCCTAGATAATGTACTAGGGATGCACGATATTGGATTTTTGCCGATATCCGATATGCCGATAATTTTCAACTCATTTTGGCCGATAGCTGATGCCAATACTGATATATAATTATTTTTAATTTTGGTTAGTTTTTTAACAAGAACTTATTTGTTAGAATTAAATAAACAATAATAAAGTTATTTTATAATGACAGTACATTGAAGATTTGAAAATAACTATAAATAAACTATATATTAATCATTGCATTTTTTTTTTCAGAAAGATGCAGTGGTAACATTAATATTTTATTTTTAGATTTAACATTTGTAGATGATCTAAAGCAAAAGAGTTGTAAAATCTTTTAGAGCTCATAATTTGTTTAAAAAATATAACATATTACACATTAATGAACACATATATAAAATTATTTAGTTGAAGTGTCATGTTTGTGATTTTTTTTCCATGTAAGTTTCTGACCTTTAAATCAAAACATTCTCATGATTTTATGGCATCAATTACTGCTTTATTTAATCAGGAAACACAGTCTACATATTATTTGTGTATTTTGCTTTCCTTTTATTAGAAGTAGGCCAACAGCGCCCCCTATGGAATTAAAACTCCTTTCCGAACGGGCTTTAGGACACGGGGGAGGATGCCGCTGCACGTGCTATTACTGTTTACTCTATCACACACCGAACGCGTCATTCTTTACGTGCTTTCTCAGTTTAAATGCAGCGATCCAAAACAGTGAATCCAATCACCATTCAAGCAAAACTTTGCTTCAAGAATGAGCCACACTGCTGACGTGATCTAATCGCTAGCACACCCTGAGCACATGCGAGTTAATGTATTCCTCTTATCGGCAAGACATATCGGCATATTTTTTCACATCAGGCTGATGCCGATATTTACATTTAAAGCTATTATCGGCCAATTCCGATACTGGTCCAATAATAACGTGCATACCAACAATGTAACTAAAAAAGTTCCCAAATTTTATGAACACAAGTAAGCAGTAATAGAGTACAAACAAACAAATTACAACATGACAAATAAATACAATGCAACAAAGATAGTTTTTCAGGTAAGTCTATGAGAAATAAGAAATGCTACATAAATTGAATAAGGTAATCGATGTTTAAAAAAAAAAATGCATAGCCTTCACTGTATAAAATCAATATACATATTAATCTTGAGTAAATTTAAATGTAAAGTTATTCAGTTAAGAATAACTTAATAATAGTGAATGATCAACATCTGTGTGGGGAAACTCCACATAAAACTCCTGGATTCCTATTGAAAATATGTATTTCAAGGATTTTCAAAGATAGTACCGTATTGGCCCGAATATAAGACGACCCTGATTATAAGACGACCCCCCTTTTTCCAGATGTACCTTTTGGAAAAAGGCTTTTTAAAAACCAAATCTTGTTTTTTCTCAGTAAAACACATTTTGTCTTCAATTATTTTCGTATTGCATATTTTTCCTATTTTAATTTTTGTTTTGAAAGTATGGTACAAACTGGTAAAATGTACCAACAATCACATTTAAAAAATATACACTTTTTGATATACCATTAAAAAAAACAAAAAAAACAGGTAGCCCGTCTGAATTAGGACAGTTAGGCTATCCATCTAATAGTAGCCTACCAAAATCTTATTAACAGTAGAAGTTCAATCTTACTGTAGTCTTCAAATCTGGGTACTGTCTTGCGTTTTAAAATCACAAAGGGTTTGGTCCCATCAGGCTAACGTGACCGTCACGACTCATGCAGCTGTAAGCTTTTCTTTCTCTTTTGTTTTCACTCGCGGTCTTTACAACACGCATTACATTACGTATTTCATGGCACACTTGTTTTATGCGTATTGGGTGCCACCTATTGTTGTGGGTGTATTTTTGACATGTCAAAGTCTAGAACCTGAATATAAGACGACCACGTTTTTTCAGATGTATTTCCAAGAAAAAAACATCGTCTTATATTCGGGACAATACTTCTTCTGATTGGTCCACTGTTTTAAAACTGACATTGATGAGTGCATAGATATCGCCGCTCACGTGCGAGACACTGCAAAACACGCGAGTGCAATGTTCACATCCGTACAGTGCCGACTAAACACGCACATGTTTTTAAAGGGAAAGTATTAAAAGGATTTAAAAAACTAAATATCCAACATGGTAAAATTACGTCGGTTAGAGGTGCTGTATTTCGGTTACCCCCCCCCCCCCCCCCCCCCCACCCCCCCCCCCCCCCCCCCCCCCCCCCCCCCCCCCCCCCCCCCACCCCACCCAAACCCCCCCCCCCCCACCAAACCCCCCCCCCCCCCACAAAAAAAAAAAAAAAAAAAAAAAAAAAAAAAAATTCTTTTGGGATTAAAGCGTCCAGCCCTAAATTGAGCTCAACTAAGACTGAGACAATAATCCAAAAAATCTATAGGTTAACAAATATCGACTGGTTTATTGTGTCTGCCGGTATATTGGCCACCCCTAGTTGTATTACAGGGAAAAGAGCAGGGTGCACATCCTGCTAAAGCTCTCTTTTGTCATTTTTGGGTGAGTTGTTCCAGTTACACTTTATTTTAAGGTGTCCTCGTTAGAATGTAATTATGCATTTAAGTACAGAGTAATATTAATTAACTACATGTACTTACTATATAGTTGGGGTTCGGATTAAGGTTTGGTTTACAGTTTCTTGCATGTAATTATGCATAATTTATTGTTGTTATAATAGTACGTACACGTAACGTGTAACAAGGACACCTTAAAATAAAGTGTCACTGTTGTTCCTTTAACCTCTTGTTGCTGTATTTTGAGGAGCATTCAGTCCACTAGTTGTTGGATCATCATCACTACTAGAACCTGAACCAAAACGTGACTGTCTCAAGCGTTGTTCCCGCTGCCTTATCTCTTACCAGAGTGCTCTGGGTGAGGTTTCCCTGGCTGATGTACTCCACCGCAGCCTCAAACGAGGTGAGACAGTAACTCAGCTCATCCTTACTGGACTTACGGAAGCGGAAGTTCTTTATGTAACTCAGATTGGCCATCCTGAAGAAAACATCAGGATATTAGCATTCTGCATGCACAATGAAGCTCTCAACAGACTGTTAAAGATATTTAATTAATAAATCACTGCTCTTGTAACTGTGCCGCAGAAAACACAGCACTCGACTCACCAGTTAGGGATTTCTGTTTTGATTAGCAGATAGAGAATGACTAACAGGAGATCATCAGCACACATGGCCTCAATGCTCACTGCTGAAAGAGACACATCACTGTGATGAGCTGAGTGTCTGATACATAATGCACACACCAATCACAAGAGCTTTTCATAAACTGTTAATCTGAGTGTTCAGTCCACCAAACTACAATGCTACAGTGAGCGCTTCACAGGAAGAAATAGATACTGGGTTTGGGGAAATGTGCAAGATTTTCATCTTCAGTTTATTCAAAGTTTTGTAGCAGCATGTAAACAACATGCGATTAAGCACAACTGCGCTGTATATTCTGCTTCAGAATAAATTAATAACAGATTGCAATTCTAACCAAAAAGACTGCTTTTTTCCATTGTTTTAGTTTAATTAATGAAGGACACTAATACTTTATTGTTTGAGCATCTAACAATTCTAAAAATTTTGTTGCACACTAAATGTTTAAACAATAAAACAAAGTGAAAACAAACAAGCAAATAAACAAATGAATGAATGAACGAACAAATAAATAAATCCTGTGCAAGTAGCCATTTTTGGTTTTATCTCTATGGGTGAATCTCTCACAATTTATGTATTTATTTTCTGTAAAGAAGATTAACCTTTTTCAGGAATAAAGAGATTGTTTACATTACTATCATGACAATTAGCCCTTAATAAAATGATTAGGTTCAATTTAATTCTGCATAAATAAAATACAGTACAACAATTCTTCTTATTATTATTGTAGTGATGAGTAAAATTATTTATATTATGGTATTGATAAAATAAAATAATGTCTGGACATGTTACCAAGAATTGTCCACAAGGCTAAATAAGGCATAATATAATACTGGTGATAATATTATTATATTCATACTGGTTAAAAAAAAAAAAATGAATGCACTGCAAGTCGCTTTGGATAAAATCGCTTCGCAAACTGCCTACCACTCAGTGTCAGGCTAACTAAGGCATACTCTTTTTTTGATTTTGTTGTTTGTCTTATGTCCCCACTTCTAATTCCTCCTTCACGCTGGTCACCCCCCACCCACAACGTTGCAGGCACTGCACTGTTGGCTTTTGCCTAAAAGCCTGTCTGCTAACTGCTCTTTGTGTTGTAATCGGCCTACCTACACTCATTTATGCAACGACCACCGCGGTGGTTCCTACTCGTGGATCGCGCTGTGTGTGCAGGACTCGGCCCCCGTGTGTGCGTGCTCTTCTCGAGCCCCCGCGCTTTTGGCCCCCGAATTGCGCCGCCCCCCTCAATCCCTGTGTGTCTGTTTTAAAAGATGGCCCTAGGCAGGCTTCCTTGTTTTTCCGTCATCCTGCCGTTTGTTGTTTCTGCTCGACGCCACCACGCATAACACGACAGGGTTGACGCGGCCTAACGCACACTTAGGTCTTTGGGCTGATGGCACCAGTACGGCATGTGCAGAAGCGTCCGGTTCCACGCCTCCTATTTTTTCTTTATTATCACACAGGGGTTTGTTTTTTCGTGAGAAAGGGGGCACCCTCCCCCCCTTTAGTGGTTGGAGTGTTTCTGTGGTTTATGTGTTGTGTGTATGTGGTGTTAGTTGTGTGTGCACAACGTGTTTTGAACTACCCCCCACAGGAGGCTCTTTGTGTGATTTACGACCTTTGGGCTACACGAGCTGTGTGTCTGTGTGCTTTTTTGGTTGTTTTATTACCAGCATTTTGACTACGTGGGGGCTGGGGTACTGACGGCGGGTGTGCTGTCGGGTGGGACGGTTTCATAGGGTGTAATCAGAGATACGGTCATTGGTGCCGGGGGGGCGCGTGGTGCTGTCATCGGGCGCTCTGTCGGCAAAAGGCGGCGGGGGGGGCGCCGTCGGGGTGGGTCCTGGTCCCTCCCAGCACGCCCGGCGCGAGCATGGGCCGGGCCCGCGGGGGGGAGTCGTGGTCACGGGCCCGGCGGGGAGCGCCTACAACACCACACAGTGTTCTCAGATCACACAGTCACACCACATCCCGACTACACCTACACCCCGGGCGCCGGGCCCCGCCCCCGCGCGCCCGGCCCCCCCCCCCCTGCGCCCCCGGCCGCCGGGGGGGTGCGGCCCGCGCGGGTCCGGTCCGCCCGGGCGCCGTCACAGGCCCTGCCGCGACGCAGGGAGACTACAGCACCGCTATATACACACAAACACACACGGGAACACTCTCATCACACCCACACACCACCACTTCAACACACTCTCTGTCACCACTCCTCCCCCCCCCGCCCTCCTCACACATCACCTCTCTCACCCACCCTCTCTCCACAACACACCCACCCCCACACTCCCACTCACTCACTCTTCAACACTCACTCTTCCCACACGCCCCACCCACAATCTCTCAAAAGACCACACACACAACATGCACTCGTCTACACGACCTCTCTCACAAACACTCTCTCCCACACACTCCTCTGCACACAGTCACTCTCCTCTTCAACACAGAACACACTACAGACACAACACACACCACACACTCACACACACACACTCTCACACACACCACACACACACACACTCTCTCACACACACACACACACACACTCTCACACACACACACACACACACACACACACACACACACTCTCACTCACACACACACACACTCACACACTCACACACTCACACAATGATAGAAAGGAAGGTTTGTGGTCACAGCACCTGTATCTCGGCGTCTGGTTGATTGCATGATGATTAAAATAACCTTCCTTATGCAGAGCAGTTTCTGCTGGGGAGATGTACAGCCGTTCAGCTGACTCAACTCCCACTTAGCACGAGGAATATTTATACTACAAGAGAGAGATGTGACAAATGATCACTAAATCATTTCATACTCTTGCAGAGTCTCTATATTCTTTTCAAAACGCTTGTTTAAAATAACAAACACTTTGTAAAGTAATGCCAGATATTTTTCTGTTATTTTGCATGTCTCTGTGATATTCTGGACTCAGGTCCTTCCCACGGTGTTAGTCTACAGCTCTCGAATAACTCAAAAATACCGAACAATAGTAGTAGTGGTTTGGCTTAGCAAACTCTAATGAAAAACACCTAGCGATAGAACGGCTCACCTGAATTCTGACTTCACACCAAGCTCTTTCTGCTGCAGATCCTGTAAGGACCGTGTTGTTTTGTTGAACGCTGCATCCTGTCAAGACAAACAGTACATTAATAAAGGGAAATAATGCATCACTGCAGTGATCACCAACTTTTACTACAGCCATACAGAGCACATTATGTTAAAAACATAATTAATGGTAAACCAGTACCCGACTTGCTTCAAGAGTCCCCACATAACTAAAGAGTAGATCATGGATGCCATGATGGATGTACATCTGAAAATGGAAGAAAGAAATTATAAAAAAAAAAAAATTGGGCAAAGTTATACGTTTAAAAAACAATGCATTTTTTAACTGACCTCCACTGCTTGTTTGAGTAGAGTCATCTGTATCTCCTGTCTCGCCAAAATCTTCTGAAATTGAGACATTTTACATCATAAGCTTCAGGAAAGAATCAGTTTTTTAAAGTATTGCGGTTCATAAAACAGCTTACCAGACGAGAGTCCCTCAACAGCAACTGAAGACATTTTGTGTAAAGAGTATTTACAGAGTCCTGAAGGAATGGGGGAGAAGAATAAATCCAAAATAAAATGACCTTAAATACAAAGTGTTACATACAGTGTGATTTTTCTTTCCTGGTTATAACTAGGGCTGCAACAACTAATCGATATCATCGATTATGAAAATCATAGACAACAATTCTCATTATCGATTAGTTGGGACTGCCCTCAGTGCACGTCCAACTTAAGCGTCAAATTACAGCACTGAATTACGCATTTCTATGGACAAAATGCATCTAAAAATAGTGAAGGAAACAGAATGAGATGCTGCGGGAGAGTTACGTGATCCAAGCTGCCCAAAACATGAGAATTCTTTATTTTACGTTTTAAGCAACTGCATTTGCGTGATGGCTTGCCCTGTCAGGCGCTTTGGCAGATGCGTAAACTTTTAGTTTACGGTCATATCCTTATGTATAAATGTCACAAATTCACGCAAGCATTTCCATTTTTGCATAAAGATCCGTACTGAGAGTCTGTGTTAAGTTTTAATCTTTACTGAATGAGCGGCGTGGCGTCAGACAGACGGAAAAACATTTATTGTGCTGAAATATCTGTTGTTGAAAATTAAATTAAGGTTTAAAGGTCAACATGCATTGCGAGTATTTTATGAGAGTAGGAACTTTAAGTGGATAACAGCGTGTAATTGTCAGAATATCAATATCAGACGCTTCATAACCTCCTTACACAGGATAAAGAAATAACAGTAAGACGTGACTGTGATCAAAGTGAACGTGTGTTCCTGCAGAACATTACTCTTACCTATTGGTTACAACTGAGTTTGTGATTTTATTAGTCTTTATCATCTTTATTATTTAATTTTTAATGCAGAGATTTAAACTATATTAACTACATACAATGCTTAAATGTATTAAAACAAATAAGGTTTTTAACAAATTATGGTTTGTGCCACTGCTGCTCTAAACTAACAGTAATGGTGATTACCAAAATCATTTTTCTTTCTATATGGGTTAGTCCTCCAATATGCGTAAGCTCTTTAGTAACAGTAGTAGGCTATTTCTAATGCTATAATATAATTATTGCTGATATCTATGAAAGAAAGGCAGAGAGTTTTATAGTGTTTTTTTCAGATACCCAATTAGTCAAAAAGTACATAAACAATGCCAGCAAGCTGTTATGAAGGGCATAGGAGGGCCTTTTTTATGTGAATAAATACTATTTAGTTGTTGATTACAGACCAATAGCACTAACACCTATTATATCCAAGTGCCTTGAAAGACTCATCCTGGGATATATTAAATCCGTCCTCCCTCCTACACTTGATTCACACCAATATGCATACGGACCAAACAGATCCGCGGAGGATGCAGTAAACACTGCTCTCCATAACGCACAGGAACATCTGGAGCAGAAGGATACATATGTAAGGATGCTCTTTGTAGACTACAGCTCTGCTTTTAATACTATTATTCCTAGCAGGCTGGTCACAAAAATGCTGGACCTGGGTCTTAGCAATCAAATATGTTTGTAGATCATGGATTTTCTCAGGAACCGCTCACAGATTGTGAGATTGAGCTCGCATACCTCCTCAACTCTGATTCTTAGTACTGGAGCACCACAGGGATGTGTGTTGAGCCCTCTGCTCTACTCCCTCTATACACATGATTAGTGTACCCCACTAATACAATAATTAAGTTTGCTGATGATACAACAATCGTGGGGCTTATCTCAAATGGCAATGAGGTTGCCTATAGAGATGAAGTGTATAGATTAGATTGGTTGAATGGTGCACAGGCAACAATCGGTCTCTTAACATCAAAAAGACGAAGGAGCTAGTCATAGACTTCAGTCGACATCGAGAGGAACTTCAGCCCTTGAAAATAAAGGGAGAGGAGGTGGAGAGAGTGTCCAGTTTTAAGTTCTTGGGCATCCATGTTAGCGAGGACCTTAAGTGGACTGTTAACACTGCTGCTCTGGTCAAAAAGGCCCAACAGAGACTTTACTTTCAATGAACTTTGAGAAAGGCCCATCTCTCTGCCAGACTGTTGAAGTCTGTTGGTACGGTAGAAAGTATACTAACATATTGCATTGCAGTCTGGTATGGAAATTGTTCAACGGCTGAAAGAACTGCACTGCAAAGGGTTATTAAAATCTCACAAAAGATCATCGGACCCCCCCCCCCCTTGAGGACATCTACAGGCTTCGCTGTCATAGCAGAGCCTGCACTATTATCAAGGACAGCACTCACCCTTTTCACAATTTGTTTGCACTATTGCAATCTGGAAGATGCTACAGAGCTTTAAAGACTCGCACCTCCAGATTCAGAAACAGCTTTTACCCAACAGCCATATGCAAACTGAATTCTTCCTCCCCGTTTCTCTTTCTTCATAACAACGCTTAAAATTCTGGAAGGATGGACTGTGCCATACTATTGCAATCAAACGCACAAGTCACTTTAATACTGGTTTTTAGGTTTCTTTTAGGACTAATTCATAAATTTTTTAGGAATATTTATTTATATGTATTTTTTTTATAAGTGTGAATGTATAGATGTTATAGTTGCATTTCCATTAAAGATATGAAATTTAGTTGTATGCCACATGCAATGACAATAAAGGTATTCAATTTAATTCAATTAATGAATAATCTATGTCATCAGGCTCTGATTAGCACTAATGTGGATAAAAACAAGAAACTTTGTAATGTAAAGAGTGTGGCTCACTATTTGATGTCGAAGGCCCTTCCACTCTTGTTCCTTTAAGGAGTGACAAAAGGCGGCCACAAGCTTGTCCAGTTTTTCAGCATGACGGCCCAAGAATTCCCTCGCATCCTCGATATTCTTCAGACAGTACGGAGCAGAAACAGTACTTAAATCCTCTGCGAAAGCTGAAGAAAGAGAAACAGAATCAAAACGTTAGTCCAGCGAACAATACATTTACATTATTCAACCTCAACCTAACCAGGCATGTTGCAACAAGATGTCAATAAATCACTAAATCTTTTCATTGTTGATCTGAATTTTTGACTATCAAATCACCAGGGCTGTGGTCAGCGTCGAAGGGCCGTGTGATGCACAGTATGCTGTAGGCCTGCTCTTTCTCATTGTAGAATGTCTCCTCAAACAGGACGGGGACAGAGGTGGGATTGGGAAACCCTGCACCCAGCCGGACTTGGTTATTGTCTATAGACACTTCCTGGAAGATATGTCACACAAAACAGCTGTTCGGTTACAGACAGCATCCAGAAATTCCATTCTGATGATACATGTAGAACTATGCGGGATTTTACATACCTTTCCATCCAGCGTCTGGTAACCCTGTTCGGCAGGCTGAAGCACGTATCCGTCGAACTGAGATGCTGTAAAAGAGCCCGCTGGTAAACTTCCACAACACGGCACCAGAATCTAAAACAAACATCACACAATAAATAACAGCCTACATAACACAACCACAACCAGCCTAGGCAGCAAAAAATGGATGCATTAGTTCGCTCAAAAACTACAATTCTGTTAATCAAAGCACTTTCATATTAAAGGGTTAGTTCACCCCGGAATGAAAATTATGTCATTAATTACTCACCCTCATGCATGTTGTTCCAAATCCATAAAACCTTCGTTCATCTTCAAAACACAAATAAAGATATTTTTATGAAACCCGAGAGCTTTCTGTCCCTGCATAGACAGCAATGCAACTGATATGTTTCCCAGACCCAGAAACATAGTAAGGACATCGATAAAACAGTCAACGTGACATCAGTGGCTCAACTGTCATTTTATATAGCTACGAGAATACTTTTTGTGCGCAAACAAAACAAAAATAATTACTTTATTCAACAATCCTTCTCCTCCAAATCACTCCTTCCACCATTATCGAAAGTAGTTGCATTGTATGTACTGTTGAATATGAACTGTATGAATTGTTGAATAAAGTCGTTCTTTTTTTATGCACAAAAATTATTCTCGTAGTGTCATAAAATTATGGTTGAACCATTGATGACAAATGGACTGTTTTATCGATGTCCGTATAGTAACTTTTTCGTCTGGTTCTTTATATGGAGGGTCAGAACAAAACAAAAAAAAGCTTCGGATCATTCAAACATATCTTAATTCATGTTAGAGGTCTGCGCGGGTCTATTTTTTCAGTTCCGCTCCCGCAAGGTTATATTCTGCACCCACCCGCTCCCACTATATATTCACTCTTTGTTCATCCGCTGTCCGCTTAGAATAATTTTCTTCCCGACCCAACCGTTCCCGCTAAATTTAGATCTTGTTTCCAGAATCTCACATTTAAATTTCCGATACTGAAAGACAGACAGATAGGCTAACAAATAATAGTGTAGTCTGCACAAAATTGTATGTTATTTTATTTGTCTTGTCAAGAGTCTTGAATTTATATGAATTATCTTAAGACACAACATTTGTTTAATATTTTATGCAACACAGTAGGAAAAAAAAATTTATTTCTTTTTTGTTTTTTTGTTTTCGTCTTGTCAGGATACAATTCGTTTAACATTTTACAACACAGTAGGAAAAAACTGTCGCAGAGAGTAAAAAAATAATGTAGGTTGTACAAAAATAGCCTATTAGCTAGGCTATTTTTATTCGTCTTGTCAAACTACTAAATTAGTTTGACAATTTTTCTGTTAACACAGTAGGAAAAGTGTCGCAGAGAAAAATAAATAAATACAACATCTGTCATTTAAAACTATAGGCCAAGCAAAATATAATCAAAACCGAGTTGACCGTCCTTCAAGGACAGCGCATCCACATTTTGCTCCATCCTTATTCTGAGTAATCACGATAGACCTGTCAACTGTTGTCTGGGGGGATCTGCTCTTTATTTTTTAGCACAGGTACAGCCTGCTCTGAGCATCGTTATGCACATGCTGCACTCAGACCCCGCAAATAAAACGCGTGACGCAGAAAGCAGCATGAGGAGGCATAACAGTGCGAGTGCAGGCTGTACCGGTGGTCAATAAGAATAAAGCGCAGATATGCTGTTCTGAATGGACGTCGGGAACGGGATATTGTTAGACCGCCCGCTCCCGTTCAAATTACACCAGAGTTACCGACCGCTACCGCGTTTTATTCGGGAATTTAATCCCGCGGCGCAAAAAATCTGTTCGGTTCTCGCGGCTCCCGCGACCTCTGTGCAGACCTCTAATTCATGTTCCGAAGATAAACGAGGGTCTTACGGGTTTAGAACGCATGAGGGTGAGTAGTTAATGACAGAATTTTAGTTTTTTGATGAAATATCCCTAACGCAACTTCTTCTAAATTCAGCGTGCTAAGAAGGTCTTTGCATGTCACCATGCGAAGGGTAACGGGCAACTATTCCTTCCTTGAGAGAGCATTTGACGTACAGCCCCTGTCATGGCTGAACTTTCTGGGTGTGTCATCCCTTTCTTTGGATATGTTACTAAATGTTGCTTTGAGGTTACCAGAGAGACAAAAGCCATATGGATTTAGAACAACTAATATGGATGTTGTAGGGGAGAAATGATATCAAAATGTAATAGTGTTTTATCACTCTTTGATATAATGGCAACCAAAATGAGACTCCAATGTTCAATAAATAGTCATATTTGGTCATATTGATAGACCTTAGTCAGGGTAGTGCCAGTTTCATTTTTGTTCAGGAATGAAACCAAGCGGGTACAGTGGGTTCAATGGATTGTACTGTTGTTTAACAATATTCCAATTGTTCAGCTGACATAACATTGTTCCAGAATACTTTCAGTAGACAAAAACTCCATGTGATCTAGGACCTTTATACAGTGAATGCAACTGGAAAAGACTAAATTCTACTCCCCAGCCTCATTTTCATTCATGTAAAATCTACCCTGACTAAAGTCTATTCAATTCAAGTAATTTTGTTCTTTAGTCTAAATGGAAGCAGTTTTATGGGTGTTAAGCAATGCTGAAACTTCAATTACACACAGTATTAAGGCCTTTTCACACTGAACGCAAAAATCGTAAAAACGTTTTTGAATCGAAACAATAGATCCCTAATGGGGCTATTCACACCAGGTACGATCATTCATGGCACGAAAAAGTGATTTTTTTTTTTGGTCCTGTGTTTGTCGCTCTGCGATGAAACGGCCATCCAATCCAGATTTGAGTTAAGATCACGTTCCCGGAGTAGCTGCTGAGCACAAAAAGGCTGAGCTAAGAAGGGAGAAGAGTAGTTTTCCCCATGAGAGTGGTGGCGCGGTTTCCAAAACTAGTGTAAACAAACACAGGAGAGGCTGAGTTCTTGTTATCGTTGGTATTTGAGAACAGATTTATTCTCACATGTTCTTTATACAGAATAACATTTACTATTAATTCTCCACTGAACTGTGATCTGAAGAGCACCGTCCGTTTTATTCCGCGAGTGCTATGAGTCAGAGCATGTTCACTCTAGACCTGTCTATCATGTAATCATAACTCTTGCCTTTCCATACATTAAAATAAAAATAGGGAAACATTTCTCAACACATAAAATATGAAAGCAAATGATGTTTTCATGCAGCTCATGGTATTTATAACAACAAAGGATGGTTATGACAAATGACAGGTAGCGTTCAGTCCATTATAAAACATACAAAGAGTGCGCATGCCTATTATAGAATCAAAATCCATTTTAGATCACAATCAGAAGTTATAATAAGCACTCGATGATGATTTAAAGTGGGGTTTGAGCAAAAGCATTAATAATTGCATACATTTTGAAATGTAGCTTGATGCTAATTGTACCTCTAATTATATTTTCAGATGAATTCTTGTAAACATTATGGGGACAGTTTGTGTTTCTGATGAAGAACCAAAAGTTATTTATCTTAATTGAATGCTGCATAGTCACCGCTGATAAGCTACTACTAAATATTGTAGAAATTAATTTGCTGTAAAGTTACTTTGCAACTATTTGTATCGTGAAAAGCGCTATGCAAATACACTTGAATATTGAGCAGTAAGCGATGTACAAGCCATATACGAGACCGGCTACATGAGGGAAAAACGCATTGCTGGTTGGCGCCACCTAGCGCGCAGGAGTGAATTAGCAGAAGTCAATAAATCTTTTGCGCACTGTTCGTCGGCGATTCGCCTCGCGTTTTTGCACTGTATATAGCAGTTAGTTTTGGTCATTGGATTTAATTGGTTGAGCGGTGTTCCAAAAAGTGCTGATATTCAATCCAACATCACTGGGACTTTTCACCGTTTCACTCGACTTGTCAGTGTGTGGGATTTTTTTTGGTGAACCTTTCTGCAGGTTAAATTGTTACACAAGTAGGTGGTGACAAGTGACTATGTGGTGGTTCACAAGAGATTCACTGAATTATTCACTCAACCAATTCACAATTAAAACTACTACTGTGTGTTGTGTGGGCAAACAATGGTTGATCCTGCTTTGGCTTTGTTCGGGTCTATTTTTATAGAGTGCTGGAGGATTGAATTCTAAACTCTGGAAATGAGCATCTTTGCATTTATGGTTCCATTAACCCGAAGTTAATGTTTTTTTTTTTGTTAGCTTTTTTTGGTTAAGAGCCTGGAATTAAAGAAGCTCAACTGAACACAAGCTCAAAATAATGTTTTGTTCTAAAACATAAAATACACTACTTATTGTGTATAAATGTAATTTGCTAAAAATTAACTGGTTTAATATTTTGAATTGATGCATAAAAACAATATCACACAAACAACTGTGCTGATATCCAGAACAACAGAACATGTTATATGGTAATATTTTAGCTAAAGTTTAAGCATTGATTTAAATTTTAGTTAAATCCGAGAGTTTGAGAATAAACCACAAGCATAATATTGTTATCAATACTTGGTTAACAGAACCTCTAACATCTCCTAACATAAAACAATCGGTTCATACACACAGAATCTCTTTCTGACCACATGTGAACAGACCACAGTCACATGAATGAATACATGACTAATTATGTTCCACAAATAAATCTGATTCTGTTCATCGTTTCAGTCGCCAACAAACAAACAACATTCACTTTTGCTCTGTCTGAAAGCTGTAAATGAGTAGGAGTTTAAACAGTATTGCCATTAAAATATATAAAACTTAAAAACACCAGCATGAGAAATGTGGAAGTGAGAGACTCACAATGCCATGTAGTTCTGCCACCCTGCTGCACAGATCCGGTCTCAGTTTTTCCAGGGCCTGGTAAAAAGGGTTCTTCAGGATATTCTCATCATACACAGCCATATGTGTCCCGCACTCCAGTTCCTTAGAGAGACAGAGAGACAGGTGGGGACAAAGAGAAACGCATTAAGAGAAAGAAAGACCTGAAAATATGTCGAAAAGGCATTTTAGACATGTCAAAGGATGTGGGGGTTGAACTAAAGTGGATTAGCATTACTAACCATTTTTGCCCAGCTTACGTTTTCTCTCCTGATTGTATTTTGAACTTTAAAAAGCTGTTTTATTTTTCCCATTATAATCTCTTTTTTCAAATATTAAACGGTGTTTGTCAAAACAAGCATGACTTTGACTTTTTATGATCGTTCACACTTACGAATAGTGATCTGAACAGACCCCTATCCATAAGTATTAATGCCAAGATGAATATTCAGAATAAAAATGTGGTGCAATAAAAACGTTATAATAATTTAAAAGAACAGATATTCATGCGTCTGTTCAGACTAACACAACAATTGTTTTCTTTGTTTGTTTGTTATCACATCATAAAAAATTTAATTAAAAACAACTGCAAGATGTAAAGTCACAATTGCGAGGGAAAAAAAGTCAGAATTTTGAGATTAAAAATCGCAATTACCGTTCCTTTTTTATTTTTTTTTTCATTCAGTGTCGGTAGCAGGCTGCCATAAATCTTTTTTCCATTGCACTGCTAAGCAAACAGGCCAACCAATAAGATTTACACTTTTAGTCACATGATCAGACCTGCTAGCGTTACATACACCTTGGTAATGACATAATGCTTCAAAAAGCACCCTAGCGACCAGTGAGATGACACCAGCATTGTGCCAGTGGGTTTTTCAGAGACTCTTCAAAACATGTACAAAACAACGTACAGTAAACATAACTGTATCTACGTAAATAGAGGCAGAGAGACCATGAGGAGGCCAAGCACTCTTTCAGACTGATGATGAGGAAGAAGACATTAACATTTAAAGCCATACATGTTTCTACCTCAGTTTGAAATTAGTCTTCATTTCATCGAAGACATGTTCGCTCAGTTGTATTTTTGAGCTAGTCTTGGTTTAGCATCTCACTGCAGGAATTCCCCCACTATGTTCTGAGTGGGAAATAAATACAGTCTATTCTGCTCACTTCCTTAAAATGCATCTTGTGAAGTCTGACCAAAAATACTGTAGACTTACTATCACAAAACCTGTTAAGAACACGTCCGAGACATACCATATCCCCCCCCCCCCAAAGACCACGAAGAGCATTATTAACCTAGAACTATGAACTTTAAGTTTTAACCAAATAATAGGTAAAAACACACAACAGTTGCCAAAGAGTCTACACCAAAGTCTCACTCACGTATTTACGGTGGTTAAAGAGAGTTTGTGACACCAGGAATAATTTCATCTTTAAACCCTTCAAATGACGGATAAGGAAGAGGAGAGCCATGAAGATGAAGAGGCTTAGGGTGTCCAGGCGAAGATTAAAGAATCACATGGTCGCTCTGAGAGGTCAAGGCCAAAAGTCTGATAATATTCAGGCCTCCACCCCTCATTCTGGGAATCATGGGAAGATTTCCCAGATGACTGTCTGCTGAAACCCTGAAGAATGCAAAATCCACCATGTGATCTGCTCCTCCAGGCCATAACAAACTGGGCTGAGGGGGAACAAGGAACCACACTCTGTGATCCTGATTGCAGGAGGAAGTTCAGAAGACCATGTTTTCAACTAAGGTGTCACCTTTAAGTAAAGGGGTCATATGATGCTTTTTTAAAGATCATTATTTTGTGTATTTGGTGTAACAGAATATGTTGACATGCTTTAATGTTCAAAAAACACACATTATTTTTCAAATACTGCACATTATTGTAGGTCCTCTATGCCCCGCCTCGCTCAAACGCTTAGTTTTCTAAAAAGTCCCTCCTTCCGACAAGCACAGACTGCTCTGATTGGCCAGCTGACACAGTGCATTTTGATTGGCCGAACACCACAAGCACTCATCGGAAATGTAACGCCCCTTACCATAAATCGCAGCTTCATCTTTCAAAATAAAAGTAAAGACAGAGCCCGAAAGGGGAACAGAGTCGCGTGAAAGACACAGTGATGAATATGTGGTATTATGTTTGTGATGTGACCCCCCCCCACTCTCTCTCTCTTTCTTTCTCCTCTATCTCTGCGTGCTCGCGCAAGCAAACACCGCGCACCGCACGCACAACGCACGCCGCGCACGCACGCAAACGGCAAAACACACAACAACAACACACACAACCATCCAAATGCATTGCCTGTCGGTTTGTAATAATCTTAATGCATCTACTTTCAGAAAGGCCAAATAAAGTGCTTTTGCTTTAACACTGAAACACACAGCATCTCCTTGACATGCTGCTTCAACACTAACTGCAACCACGCCTTCTTTCTTTGCATGAACATTTGGGAGGCATTATGCAAATATTTCCACATAGTGATGGTAGATATGTATATGGTAGTGAGGTAGATATGTGGGGGGGTGTTAGAACGAGCCGTTTTAGGGGGGCGTGCCAGAGTCTTAACTTTGATAAAGAATAAAGTCTCTCTTTGGTTTTGAGACTTTAGTCTTTGCAACTTCAGGGATCTTATCTATGCACAATCAGCTTGTAACACTCCAAAGAGAAAGGAAAACTTGAAATTGCATCATATGACCCCTTTAAAAATGGGCCATGGCTCGCAGGTAGGGCGGGCAAAATCGAATACGATTTTCATCACATCTCGTCAGTAAAGCCGCTTCTGGTGATTAGTAGTAAATCTACAGCACGTGCTTTCAGATGGAGCGGCATTTATTACACAGAGCCGTAGATCACTGACAAGCTACACAAAATCGCGTTCAAAATTGAACGTGATTTTGTGTAGCTTGTCAGTGATCTACGATTCGATTTTTTGCTCAGCCTTACTTCCAGGTATTCATTACACTGGCAATGGGATATGCCTTTCCAAATAAAATGATTGAACTATTAGCTTGACCCAACACCAGGCCACAAATGATCCAAACAGAACCATTTATTTAATTTAAAATGACAAAACTTAAATGGGTAACTGCCGTAACATTATATGAAATGTGATTTTACTGCCCTCAAAGGTAATTTGGCTGCACTGCAACAAACACAGATTGTTCAAATTGATTTATTTATTTGCAATTTTAAGTAAAATGTGGATATTGTTGTCAAATTCTGTCAATAATTGTATCAATCCCTCCCTTTTGTTGTCCCTTCTCTCGCCTGGTGTATGTAAAAGAAGATAGGCTAATTTGAAAAAAATCTCAGTGTTTTGTCCGACTGTAACCAAAATATACATTGTATCAAAATGTCTTCTTTGTGCTCGGCAGAAGCCGTTCGCAAAGTTGGAATGATGCAAGGGTGAATAAATTACAGACTTTTCATGTCTGGGTGAACTATCCCTTTAAAGGGGTTGATTTGCTCTTATGCTTTTTCACTTTTTCAACTTTTTTTTTAGTCTGTAATGTTGCTGTTTGAGAAAAAAAAAGATCTGCAAAGTTACAAAACCCAAAGTCCACTTCAAAAGGAGATATTTATTTAACAGAAATCACTTTTCAAAAACTACAAAGAACGACTCGTTTGGACTACAATGCATATTTTTCGGGATTTGTGATATCACAAAGATCGACGAATGGGACGAGACCTGGTTGAGCTGCACTAGAGAAGGCAACGAGTGTTATCACTTTGTCGGAGAGACGCTCGCTTTTCCAAGGCAGACGAACTTAGAGTGGTTACAATCATCTGGGTTTAAATCGCGCTCAAATTGACTTGATTTTGACGCAATATTTACACTAAAGCTGGCAGGCAGCTATGGTAAGGGGCATGACATTTCACGACCAGGCACCGATTGGAGCCAATCACAGCACACACTGGCCAAGCTAACCAATCACAACACACACTGGACCAGCTAACCAATCACAACACACACTGGGCACACACTGGCCTAGCTAACCAATCACAACACACACAGGGCCCCAGAATAACCAAAATTCGACAGCACATCTTCGTAGTTCCAGAAGGCGGGACCCCTAGGCCTTCATTTGAGACCAGGATATCTATTCACGGACCGTTCAGCCAGACTTGTGGGGAGGAGAAGGTGTTGGAAATAATGGAAATATCTGTGAAAAAGAAAAAAAAAAGCTGTTTTTGTTTTTCGAACAACCTAGTATGAGAGGATGTTCTAGTACACCCCCAAAACAAAATCACGACTTCGTAAAAAAAAGCATAATAGGACCCCTTTAAAACCATAGGACGCTCTATAATTGTTGTTGAACATCAATGACAGCAGAGTCCACAGGGCTGGCTCATATAATTGGACCTCTCTAGTTCCATGTGTACATGCACCTAATACAAATAAAGTTTAGGCACATGACACTCCAATCTACCTCTATCTCAATAACCAAGTGACTACAGACCCATGTACTCTACTGAACAAGTCACTCTCTGGCTAAAAGTTAAGTAAATTAAACATAATGGAGTTAACTCCTAGATCAAATGTTCCGACTTAGCTACTACGAGGGCCCACGTTCTGGAGGAGTGTGGCGCCAAACCACCACTTCTTGCCTGGAGGTTTCTAGCACTCTTAAAGAAATTGATTAGCTGGTTCAGTTGCATTTGATTATGGTTGGAGCTTAATTCTGCAGGACAGTGGCCCTCCGAGAGCTGAGTTTGATACCCCTGTCGTAGACCATCAAGTCAAATAAAAAAAATCTAAATATGCTGAGAACAGACCAGTTAAGACTTATTAAAATATTTTCTCATATACAGATTTATATACAAATTTCAACCCAAAATAGTGTTGTCCATTTTTCAACTATCCACACTAACACCCAGTGTTGGGGAAAGTTACTTTTAAAAAATAATGCAATACAATATTGCGAATACTCCATAAAAAAGTAATAATTACGTACTTAGGGCGCATTCCACTGCGTTGGTACGATCGGATCGGTACGGACTATCAGTATGGTATGGTACGGCACGGCTCGGTTTGCGTTTCCACTGCAGTTCAGGTACGGCTTGAATATGGGGGATTATCAAATGTCGTTTTAGTTGCGCGCTCATTAAATGTCAACCTTGTTTGAACGTTTCGTTAGTCTTGGCTCAAAAGACACTTGCGCAAACTTTTCTTCGCGGAAGGAAACGCTTTGCGTTTGTAAACACTGAGATAACAAATATTTAATCTCTCAAATCAAGTTTTTTGTCAAGTATTGTGCCAAGTTAGTTTTGGTATTGAGGTAAAAGTTACTTTGCATTCGCTATATAACATTGGGTGGTGGTCACGAAGATGACTGAGTAAATTTGATGCGTTTCCCCCTTTTGCGGCGACTTTCTTCTTGCAAGATCGGCAGACAGTGTGACCGTCCTCGATTAAATTGCCTTCAAGACTCTTGTAAAAGCCAAAATACGACAAGACCACCAATTTGGTCCTCTAAGGCGGGCCTGGACCAGGATTTACCGCGACTCGACGAGTTTCAAAAAAGCGCGATAATCAATCGGTTTTGCGATAATTTAAATTTTAAAACGATAATAATAAACCGTAGGGCTTTTAGAGTGAGTGATCGTGAAACGGGTAATCGTTAATCCCTAGAGCCTTCTACTGCCCCGCCCGCGACTTCAAAAAACGCTTCATTCAGAGTTTCGCCCCATAAAGCTCTCGCTGGATCCGCTCCTCTGCCATCAACGAGAGGAACGTCTGTACTTCCTCAAAAGGGGGAACAGCCACTTTTTGGTTGTTAAAAAAGGTGTGCTCGTTCAAAACAGTTGTGTTCGATCCTTCGCTGGCTGTGATTTAAATCTAGCGGTTCTGTTGTATTTGTGTCGCAAGTTCAGTGACGCAGGTAGTGACGATTTTCTCCGGCCAATCCGTGATCAGCAGAGTTTCACGTCACGTTTTGGTAACGGTACGGATCACTTGGAACCCCAACCGAGGTGGTACTAAAAAAAAAAGTACCAGGTACCCGGTACTGTACCCAGTGGAAAAACCCACAAAAGTGAACCGTACCGAGCCGTACAGTGCCGTACCATGCAGTGGAAAAGCAACATTAGTAGAGTTATGGAAAGTAATGCGTTACGTTACTTTTGCGCTACTTTTTAAATCTGGACAGGGCTTGCTTTGTTTGTTTTTAAAATAAAAAAGTTATATTTTGGCAAATATAAAAGCCTTTTCACACCAAAAGTGAAATGAACTAGCCTCAGGCTGAAGGGAAAGTACATTTACGTCCGTACAGTAGAATGCAGAAGAAGACATTTCAACACACTTCAGCAATAAACAAAGACACACAAATGTTGTCTAGAGTAATTTGTGCTTATTAGTACGGTTGAACTGGATCATCGAAGGTCAGAAGCAAAGACATTGGTTAATAGAATGGGATTAAATACATAAAGGATATTTGTGTTGTTTAACATTTAATTATTGCAGGTTTGCATCATATTCTGAGTTGCATTATTTTTTTTCATTTTGAGGAATACTGAATCTGTGTGGGGGTTTTTTTGTGAGTGAGATGAATTAATGCATATTCATATTTATTTTAGAACTACAGTAACATCTGATTTCTCTCAACATGGGGACAGGAGAGCTGTCAGTCAATACACTGGAAAAAAAAGTAACTTGCGTTACTTATTTGAAAAAGTAACTCAGATATTCTCTTGTAAATTAAAAAGTAATGCGTTACTTTACTAGTTACTTGAGGTCAAGCATAACAGAATACAAGGAATAAATCGTTATATTAGACAGTGTAATTTAATACGAGACGATTGAATAGCACACTTAACAGTGCAGGTAGGCTAACGTTAGCTTACTTTTCGTGAAATAAGATTTGCTAACCTAACTAAGAAACACTGTTTACCAACGTAGCTGTATTTAAGCTATAAACAAATTATTTCAGAAAGAAAAAAATAGCCACGTAACTTTTTTGATGCTTGTCGCTGTCAAGATGCTCGCAGCTCGTGATTTTTCGGGGTTGTGGCTAAAACTAGGGGGCGTGTTTCAGGCGCCCAAATGAGCTCTTCTGATTGGCTGAAATTCTCTGCTCTCTGAACAGTGCGCGCCGTTGCCTCTACAGATGCACAAATCACTTTTGCACCATTTATCACACAGATAGGCGGTGCAAAAGGGAGAGAGCGTGAAACTTCATTTGCAAGCGAAAAACAGTGTTTGAGACTCGTAGCAGCAGATTCACGCCGTTGTAGTTATGCACTTGTGTTTGTGCTAGAAAAAGCATCCAAGAAAAAAATATATATGTAAGAAAACATTCTACAAGCGTGCAAATCTCATTGCAAGAATTCACAAACTGATTTGCAGATGTACAAAATTCGTCTGTGACTTCACATTTTTTGATGCAGGTGTGTGAATGTGTTTTGCACCATATTCACTGCAGCAATAGTAGCAAAACTTGTGAGCGTACGAGTTTCTTGATTTGTGATTCGTAGACTAGGATTTGTGCACCTGCAGTGAAGGATTCGAGAAGGTGTAACTGTTGTTGTGTTTGTGGGAGAGAAAAAAATATCTACAAGTTTGCAACTTTTGTCGGTGACTTCAGATTTACTGATACACATGTGTGGCTATTCTCTACAACTACAAATTCTGCTGTCACGGTCACTCAGTTGTTTTGCACCAAAAATACCTTCATACAGAAGACTCAAATGCAAAAACCGTCAGACAAGAACATATTTTAGTATCTAGGTGTAGATGTTTCTGTATGTGCCAGGTTCAGTCTGAAATCCTCATCTGAGCCTGAAGCTGATCATATCACACATAACTTGTCTTTTAGCACCAGCCTGATAAACAGCCTGTAGTTCATCACACACCATGGTAACAGCAACCGAAGCTAACTAGCCATATGCAAAACCTAGTAACACACAAACGGCCCGGGATAACTGATTGTGTGTTTGTGACTCTTAGTGTATACGTACACGTTTCCCATGTACAGTATGAGTGCTAGCATCAGGGCTCAGCTTCTGTCGGTGCCCGAGACGTGCTATTGCTAACAGCTCTAACCCGAGAGAACAACCACACCGAAGACTGAACCCGCCACGAAAGAGGAAGGCGGTTAAGCTTACCTCGTATACTTATGTACAGGGTGGTAAAGAGGTAAACAGAACAGTTCTGGAGTTTGTCAGCGAACGCAGGAACATGTCAGACAACTTAAAGTCAGCAGCACAAAACTGATGATTGAACTGAAATGAGCTCGACCAATCAGGGATGGACTCGGTGACGCGTTAACCAATCACAGAGCGTCTTCCAGTTCGCCAGCGTGACACAGGAAAGCGTCTTGTTCAGGTTGAGGATCTTTTTAAAATTATTTAAACTTGAGAACGAACGCACAAACCTAAAATGACTGAGTTGAGATAAAAATATTAAATAAATAATATAATAAAAAAAGAGTATACTATATATATATATATATATATTATATATCTATATAACTACTAAACACACGCACGCGAACCACACACACACACACTAAATGTATACACACATATATATATATATATAGCCCAAAGGAAAAGAGGCAGTAGTCTGATGCAAGCCAGATTTGAAAGGTTTTCCCCAAACATTGCTCAGAAATTTTAAACGTTGTTTGAATATGAACATAAACATCATATATGGTAAGATTATTGTACATTGACAATTCAGTTGTATTTGTAATGTTTCAACAAAAAATATTTAGAACCTACATCACATTAACATTGATCAAATTATAATACCAATGAAATATTTAGTTTAGTTTTGTTATTTTCAGTATTGATTCAACAGCAGCAGTGATGTAGAATAGTGTAACACTGATTCATTGACATTACCATTGATAATTTTGTATTTCAATAATGATTTGTGATGTGGAATCAATAATAGTTTACCATTGATTCAACAATATTACTATCTTTTTTTTACTATACTTTTCTTGTTCTTTTCAATGTTACTTCAGCAGCAGTGATGGAAGCAATCAAAGTGTAATGTTAGTTCAATTGATTTTTTGTTTTAATCGTACCATTGTTCAGCACTAATTGAGGATATTAAACCACCATTACTTGATTCAATTACATATTCATTGATTTTCTCTTGAAATCTCAATCTTCTCTTAACATTAATTGCGGGTGCAAAAGAGATATTAAACACCACTTCATGACTTTGTGACTTAACATTGTTTCAGTGGTTGCTTGCTGTCAGAGTTTAAATTTGATTGACATATAAATGTGATTGTGAACATGATTATTTAATCTTGTTTATACAGTCTACGTGATTCAGGTGTAAAAAAAGACTTTAAACGTTCATCACTTGCTATATCAGCAGTTTATTTTATTCATATTCAGAAAACTCTCGAACTTATTGTAGGAATTGACACTACATATCCAATATCCTAAAAAATTACATATATTTAGCCATTATAGTGCCACCCTGTGGTCGATTCACAAAAACACTTGATATATGACCCTGTTGATAAATCATGATTTTGGTCAGCTGATATTAAAATTAATGGTTGCTTAAATATTGTCTTGTTGGTGGCCATTATTTGGATTTTGGTTAACTCTATAATAAATAAACAAATAAATAAAAAGAAAATAAATAGATAGAATACAAAAATAGACATTTCAATGTACCCCGTCATGGGAACTTCGAACTGCGTCTCTAGGGGTCGCTATGGGGAACGCCACATCGTGACCCGTGTCTGAAGCATACATTGAAAAAAACACCAACAACTCGTTGGCCGGCGACAGCCATGACGTCACTACCGGTGCAACTATAGTATAAATAGGCGCCGGGAGCTACACATCATTCTCTTCTTCGTCTTCATTGACTGTTTTGTTTGAAGCGTGCATTTCTGTGGTAAGAGCGATCTCTATTCATCTCATTATGGCGAGCACTAGCAAAGCGTTTAAGGATGTGTGCATCCGTGTTGACGTTGTATAACATCTGATGACACACACGATCTATGCGTTATTTGTTTGGGCGAAGAGCACGCACGCAGCGTTTTTTCCCAGGGAAAAAGCTCCACTCTCGTTTGTCTCTCTTTTCGAGGAAAGAGGGGCAGCCATCTGCTTCCCGCGATTCAGGACCCGCCGCTGCTGAGGCACGGAAGGGAATGAGCTCGTGGGGATCGCAGGTGGATCTGGCCGATGAGTTTGAAGGGGGGTTTCCCTTTCACGATCGTCGGCTGTGCACGAGAGTGAGCCGCTGGAGGATGATGTTATTTCATTAACATTGTCTGATTCAGGGGCCAGTGCTCTGCTGGGATCAGCCCAGCAAAAGCAGGAAATGTCTGAGGAGGGCAAAGAAGCTGAGTCTGAGCATTCCCAATCCTCCTGTCCTGCGTATTTTTATGATGAGCTTTTGGAAAGTATGGATCGCGCCACGGCGAGGCTTTAATTGCCGTGAAGCGGGCGAAGAAAGTATGGGACGTGTGGTTTTTTTGCCGAAAATATTCTTTAGACGTTATTTTCTGGCCATAACCCTCCAGCTCAGGTGAGCCTTCCTTTCTTCCTGTTTTCCATACAAAGATTGAGAAGGAATGGAAGAGGCCGTTTTTCCTCACGCATCCATCTATTCCAACATAAGAGTTATGCCAACATCAAGGCAATGCGCGAAAGCGGTTATGAGAAGATGCCACTATAGAGAGACGCTGGCCAGCTATCTCTCTATGGGTGGGACGTCCTCTAAGACTCCCCTCCTTGACATCTCGCTCGGATGCCAGGGCATACGCAGCAGCAGCAGGTCGGGCTGTCGCTTCATTGCACACAATGGTGATGCTCCAAGCATGTCAGGCTGACCGGCTGAAAGACCGGGATATAAGTCCAGGTCTGAGCCCGAACAACCCAGGGGTCCTAGCCCGTCTCGGTTTGAGGATCAGAGACTGGCTCAGAAGGCTAGTGTCGCGGCTCGCGCTCCTCCCCCGCCCGCGGGTAGGGGTAGGAAGAATCGCGGGTCAAAGGAAGGTAAGTAAAAGACTTAAGGGATGTGATCCAGACAGGGCGTCAGCGCTTTTGTCCGGATCAGAGTGATACCTCAGTATCTACTCATTTCCTTCGGGGGTCTTACATCTGCCCTTATCTTCACCTTCCTAATTCCCCTGTAACCACCATCTCTCCACCTGACCGAGGTTAGGTGGGAAATTTCCTGCATTATAGTCTCCTATACTGGACCTATTAGGTTTGGTTGGTTCTATGGCTTCATAGTGACCATCTTACTGATGGTCCGGTCTAGAGGCTTCTCCGGACAGAGCTCCGACGCGGGAACCATGGTGGGTGAGTACGATCCATGTCTAATATATGTATATATATAAATATATATGTGTATCTAATGAGACTGGTGGTTGTGTGTATAACCCTTCTGCTAGTTTCTTTGCAGTGTTTCCCGGGACCTGTGTGTTTCAGTCCCTTTCTAGGGTAGGTCCTCGATGGGCACCCCCTCTGATGGGTTCAGAAACCGGGTGCTCGACTTGCAGTGTTATTTCACTCGTCGATATATGTCCAGACGGTAAGAAAAGCCGGGTTTCGGCTTCATACTTCCTGGATCATGCTGCCATGACACAGGCTTCTGCGGGAGCCTTCGTGATCATCAGGCCCCCGGCGTGTCACTGCAAAAATTTCCTGGACGTCCGGGCTGGGGTTACGCTTTCATGCTACCCTGACTGGTCTACCATATCTGGGTCGCCCTGAGGGGCTTCCCGATCACCAGGATATCCCCTCTTGCTGAGGCATCGAGCGGGAGGTATAGGTGGCATTACGAGAACCTTCCTGTGTAAATGCTGTCTCGGGCAGTGCTCCCCTCACCTTTGAGGGTTGTATTTGAGCTTGCCTCTCCCGTTTGGCCCAGTACTTCCGGGTATCTGTAAACAGATTCTCGAAAACTCTAAAATCCAAATACTATGGTAAGTGCACACGTTAAGTTTTGCGCACTTTTCTACAAATCCACATAGCTGGTAAGTGTGCACGTTATGCTTTGCCCACTTTCTAAAATCCACATAAGTGGTAAGTGTGCACGTTATGCTTTGCCCACTTTTCTAAAATCCTGTATGGTAAGGATTATGCATTTTTGATCTCGTTCCCTTTCTCTGAGTTGGTTAGACCCCGGTACCTTGGGCTCCACTCAACCAGTGTGTCTCTGTTGACATACTCTTGAAGTATCACTCCCCTCACCATTGAGGGTTATTGCGAGTATGGTGTTTTCTTCGAACGTTAATCTTCTCTGAGGAGTTGGATTCCTCGCTCCATGGGCTGTCCTTGTGGTAGTATTGAGCAGTGCTCCCCTTTATCAAAGGGTTACCTGGAATGAGCAACGTTATTCCTCTGAATTCGGAGTTCTCCTCTCACATGAGAAGTTTGAGTTCTCTGTTTCTCCAGAGCACCTGGAACCAGCAGCATCAGGTGAATTAGGCCCTTCCTCTGCCTCCCTGATGCACCGAGTGTTTGGCTAGCTTGCAGTATGCGCTACCCTTCTGATTTTACAATCATGCTACAGGTCAAGCCCCCTCTCGGGAGAGCTGGGTTTTTGCTCCCTCAGCCAAGGTAAACTACTGCTAGCCGTTCCAGCAATGGAACATGCAGTAGGTCGAGCCCCCTTCTCAACTGAGAACAAGGTGTGTTGCTCCCACAGCTAAGTAAATTATTGCTAGCTGTTCCAGCTTTGGAACATGCTGCAGGTCGAGCCCCCTTCTCGGATTGAGATCTGGGTGTGTTGCTCCCTCAGCTAAATAACTGCTAGCTGTTCCACCATTGGAACATGCTGTAGGTTGAGCTCCCTCTCGATTGAGAGCTGGAAGTTTGCTCCCTCAGCTACAGATTTACTGCTAGCCACTCCAGAATTATAGCTCAGTCGAATAGGTTTTTGGCGTAAATGCGCTATTCTATCTTATGGGCCTGCCTTTTCAGGGCTGCCCAGAACCTAGACGGTAGTTAAGTGTGTGCACGAATTTGCGTTTGCCACAAT
The DNA here is from genome assembly GCA_018155175.1 of Sinocyclocheilus anophthalmus. NCBI lineage: Eukaryota > Metazoa > Chordata > Actinopteri > Cypriniformes > Cyprinidae > Sinocyclocheilus > Sinocyclocheilus anophthalmus. The sequence goes on from JADLZN010001444.1 coordinate 353,171, forward strand.
TCTAAATCCACATTCTGGTTAAGTGTGCCACGTTAGCTTTGCCCTTTCTACAATCCACATAAGTGGTAGTGTGCATGTTATGCTTTGCACTTTTTCTAAATCCTGTCTGGAAGACTACGCGCAACAAACTTTGTGCTCTTTCTGAGGGGTTTTAAAACCCCTGTTAACAACGCCCTTCGGGGGCACCACTCTACCTATGTATCCTCAGTTATACCTACTTTAACAGGGTGTTGCTAATAGGGGTCTGTTGAGACAGTTCCTTCAACACATACAAAGAGAAATGTGCGGTAGCCCCCGTGTGACAGGCCAAGACTAGTATGATCCTAGGCTCTTGGTCGTATTCCCTTAAAATAATCTATTCCTGATTCCAAGCCTTGAGATCTACCCCGGGCCCAGGAGTCTGGCCCTAACAGGTAAGTATTTTGGGGTATGTAGCCTAGGCCTTTGGCCGTAGGGAAAAACGTCACTGGCAGCCGTCTACGTCAAAGGGGCAACTCCCATAGCAATATGGTAAAGTTGGTACTTAGTGCTCACCATGGTTCTGGCATGCACTCCCCTCAGCATGGTGGATTGGGTATACCGTTCCCCATAGCGACCCCTATAGGACGCAGTTCGAAGTTCCCATGAAAGGGAACGTCTCAGGTTACTTATGTAACCATGGTTTCCTGAGTTGGGAACGAAACACTGCGTCCTCTAGGTTTCTTGCCATGCTGCGGACGCAAGCTTCAGACGAAGAAGTGAATGATGGATCTATAGTCGCACCGGTAGTGACCTCATGGCTGTTGCCGGCCAACGAGTTGGTGTTTTTTCAACGTATGCTTCAGACACGGGGCAGAGAGGCATTCCCCATAGCGACCCGAGAGGGAAGCAGAGTTGTCTTGTTCCCTACTCAGGGAACCATGGTTACATAAGTAACCTGAGACGTTTTGTTTAATCCTGTGTGGTCAAACTTCATGTTAAAACTGATTCCTCCTTTCTGTTCCTTCTGTTTACACCCTGTTCATTAATTGATTTCTGTACACTGTAATATTTGCTTCTTCTATCATCCACGTCCCACCTTTCCTGCCATTTCTGTTTTTGATCATTGCCTAGTTTTTCCTTTACCGAAGGGACTGTTTATAACATCTCTCGTCCTGGATGATGTTTTTGCTAGTTCGTCTGCTCACTCGCTCCCTTTTATATTTACATGAGCAGGTACCCAGCAGAATCACACGTCTATCTGAAGATCATCTAAATAAGCTTTGATGAATTACTAGCATCTTTGTCAGATTTCATATTTTGAATACTGAAAAGAGCTGCTAGAGTCAACTCAACATACTACTCTGTCTGGCTTTATTTCCTCCACCCACTGCAATCCTACTATAATCGCCATCATCTCAGCCGTGTAAACTGACAACTGATCAGGGAAACTTTCTCCAATGCTTACATTCAATGTTTGCCCTCCCCTCCATAAACTGAAGAACATAAAGCACTGGTGTTACACACCTCTGTACAGTGGGTGGCGGTATATGCACCTGCATAATTTGCTGGCTACCCACAATAAACCCAGAGAGAGAGAGAATAGCTCCGCCAGAGAGAGAGAGAGAGAGAGAGAATAGCTCCGCCAGCAAGGGAGGAGGTAGGATGAGAGAGAGAGAGAATGCGAATCGCTCAGCCAGAGGAGATGAGGAGAGGAGAGAGAGGAGGAGAGACGACGAGGAGGGAGAGAGACGAGAGGAGAGAGAGGCACGGCCAGAGGATGAGGTTTTTGGAGCCCCGGAGAGGAGAAGCCAGAGGGGAGAGGGAGAGGGAGGGAGAGGAGATGGAGAGAGAGAGGGAGAGGGGGAGAGAGAGAGAGAGAGAGAGAGAAGTAGCGGAGCGACGAGGAGGGAGAGGGGACCGAGAAGGAAGTGGCGAGAGAGAGAGAGAGGAGAGGGAGGAGAGGGCTGGGAGTCGAGGAGGGAGAGGGAGGATGAGAGAGAGGAGGAGTGAGAGAGAGCGAGAATAGCTCCGCCGAGAGCGAAGAGGAGGAGAGGGATGAGAGAGAATAAGCTCCGCCAGGGGGGGAGGAGGAGGAGGAGGAGGAGAGAGGAGAGAGGAGAGGAGAGGATGAGAGAGGAGAGGAGGAGAGAGGAGAGGAGAGTGGAGAGGAGAGGAGGAGTCGCTCCGCCAGCGAGCGCCCGAGGCCCGAGGGGGGCAGCCGCCCGCGAGAGAGAGAGCGCGAAGGCGGGGAAAGCAGAGATAGCGGAGAGGAGGAGAGAGAGATGGGGAGAGAGAGCGCGCGAGAGAGGACTAGCTACGCGAGGCGAGAGGAGGACAACCGCACCAAGGGAGAGGGAGAGGGCGGAGTGAGAGAGAGAGACAGAGAGAGAGCGAGCGAGAGAATAGCTCCGCCCAGAGAGAGAGGAGAGAGAATGAGAGAGAGAAGCTCCGCCCCAGAGAGAGAGAGGAGCGCGGAGAGGAGATGAGTGAGGGGGAGAGAGAGATGAGGAGAGAGAAGAGCTCGCCAGAGAGGAGCGAGAGAGTGGGAACGAGAGAATAGCTACGACAGATGAGAGAGATGAGAGGAGAGAGAGAATTTTTTTAGAATTTAACAGAACTTTAATACAAGTAGAAAGTCACAGTACAATCATAACCATAATTTACATGAAAATAAAAGACCAATCACATAAAAGTAAAAATCACATCAGCTTCAAATAAACAACACAAAGCACCGTTACAGCACCAAATACTTTCAAAGGTGTCAAGATCGTTCATATGTTTATAATAATTAAAATCAGTCAAAATCCTTGCTTGTACCATATTTGAAAATAAAACATCTACCTTCTGTTCTAGGTTGTGTTCAACTTTCTTCTTCCTGCTAATATACACAGCCAACTTGGCTTGACCTAATATAAAATTCAACAGTTGACACAACAATCTTCTTTTCCTTACATATTTAAAACCAATAATAATCACTTCCATAGAAAACGTTTCACTACAACGTGTAAAAACATTCCTTAACACCAGAAACAAAACCTCCAATCTAGCACATTTCACAAAAGCATGAAAAATGGTTTCCCTCTCATTACAAAAAGGGCATTCAGCACCAATACCTGGGTTTAAAACTGAAATAAAAGAATTAACTGCGATCGCACCATTGAAGGATCCTCCACTGCAAGTCACCCGTTCTTTTGATCAATGGTGGTTTATACAGTGCTCTCCATTCAGGTCTTCTACCTGCAACCAGTTTAAAAAAATCACGCCATGGGGTATCAATCCTCTTATCTAACATTTTTTTGTTAAAACTGATCACACAGTACTTGTACAGTGCTTTCCCAATACAAGATAAAAACTTTACATACAAAGGTTCAGCAGACTCTAAAAAAAATCCAGAAAAACCTTGTACATTCACAGAAAGAAACAAATGAGGGAAGGAGTCTGTGGGGTTAGGCTTTATAAGGCCATCACGAAAGCTAGACAGCAAAGACCATTCCGTTGGTTTGAGGGCAGCCTGCCACTTCAATAATAACTGTGCTACTAGACGAGTGGATCTGAAACCCAACCGTTGAGCAATTGCTTCATCATTTTTAAAATCAAGTCCTGCTGACTCCAGTAATTGTCCCAAGGTGATGACGTTGTTATCCACAAGTGCTTTATTAAGTCCTGGGTAAAGTCCACTGGCAGATAGATCCAGACGTGCTCCACGAACTAGGGGTTCCTCCAAGAGCCAATAGAGAGACTGCAAGTCCTCTGTCCGATTAAAAACAAAAAGACTCCACACCTTAAAAATGTTCCTATAAAACACTGGCAATCCAGAAGTGTTCAGTTTCATGGGGTCCAAAAGAAAAAGAGTTTTGTCCAGCCCCAGATCTTCCAGTTTGTGCAAAATCACATAAGCAACGGCACACCACTTTAACTCAGCTGAACCAACAAGTAGTCTTTGGATGCGCTGCAACCGAAAAGTCGCCAACCTGCTTTGCAAATGTATTAATCCTTGTCCACCCTCCTCTTTCGGCAAAAATAACACACTCTGCGGGACCCAATGTAGTTTATCCCAGAGGAAATCCACTAAAGTAGCCTGGATCTTGGCCAACAAATGAGAGGGAGGATCCATACATGCAAATTTATGCCACAATGAAGACGCAACTAAATTATTAACTATTAAAATACGCCCCCTATACGACATCTTTGGAGACAAACCTTTCCATTTTCCCAGGCGACCTTTGACTTTCTCAAAGACCCCATCCCAATTTTTTTGCACTGTTAAATCATCCCCCAGAAAAACTCCTAAATATTTTAAACCTGTTGTTCCCCAAACTAAACCTTCTGGAAGTTCCGGTTTTCCCTCTGACCATTTACCCAATAATAAAGCTTCACTTTTCTTCCAATTTACACTTGCAGAAGATAAACTTTTAAAAGCTGAAAGTAGTTCTAATAAAACCTGTATATCTCTTTGTTTGCTAATCAAAACGATCACATCATCAGCATAAGCTGACAAAATAAGGTTCTCCTTGCAATCTGGCAAGCATATGCCGTGTAATTTCACCCTTATTTGTTGTAAAAGCGGTTCAATCGCTAAAGAATAGAGCATGCCAGATAGTGAGCACCCCTGCCTAACACCTCTATAAACTTTAAAAGGAGCACATAAACCACCATTGATCTTAAGAATGCTCTCAACGCCACTATAAAGAACTCTGATAAAATCAATAAATTTTTGACAAAAAAAAAAAGACTCTAAAACTTTCCAAAGGTAACAATGCTCCACGCGGTCAAAGGCCTTCTCCTGATCTAAAGAAATCAAACCACAGTCCAGATTAAGCATCTTGGAGACCTCAAAAACATCACGAACTAAAGACACATTATCAAAAATCGATCTGCCGGGAACACAGTAGGTTTGATCAGAATGGATGACACAATTCATCACCCCTGCTAACCGATTAGCCAACGCTTAGAGCACAGGTCTTAGAGCAGTTTGTAGTCATTACAGAGCAGTGATACAGGTCATCAACACTTGATGTCAGTAAGGTCACCTTTTTTGGCCAAGAGGGTTAAAACTGCTCTGCGGCAGCTCAGAGGCAGCCGGCCTTCAGCCAGGCTTTCATTCAATACCTCCAGCAAGTCCTCTTTTAGTTCAGCCCAGAAAGACTTATACAAGTCAACCGGCAGACCGTCAATCCCCGGGGCCTTACCAGACTCCATTCCTTAGAGGGCCTTATACAGCTCCCCCTCGCTCAAAGCACCTGATATTTCAGCATTTGCTTTCTCTGACATCTGAGGCAAGTCAACAAAGAAATCACTGTCACCCTCATATCCTGCTCCTAGCTCATTTTTATACAAGCTTTCATAAAAACAAACTGCTCTCCTACGTATTTCTGCAGGGTCCGTCATTAGCCTACCACACTCAGAGCGCAAGGCATGAATGGCCCTACTCTGGCCATTCTTCTTCTCCAAACTAAAAAAAAATTTGGAAGGAGCATCCATCTGGTTCATACTCTGGAACCTCGATCTGACCAAAGCCCCCTGCGTTTTAAAACCCAGCAAATCAGCCAACTGTGTTTTCTTATTGACCAAAGTGTCAAAATAGCTTTGGACACCAGTTGACTCAGCTAACTTCTGAAGTTTTAAAATATCAGCCTCCAAGGCGTTCATAACTACAACAGTCTCTTTAGTGACGTTTTGAGCATACTGTATGCAGAATTGTTTAATTTGAACTTTCCCAAAATCCCACCATTGTCGTAAAGAGTTAAAAGAACCCTTTGTGGTTTTGAACTCCCCCCAAAACACCTTAAACATGTCTTTGAAATACTTATCAATTAACAAGTTTACATTTAACTGCCAGTATGCACTCTTTGGTTTGATGAAACTCAAATACACAAAAACACTGTACCATGCTGTGATCAGTAAAACCCAACGGGGTAATTAAACATCTTTTAACAATATTACATTGATGATTAAAAACATAGAACCGATCCAACCTAGCCAAAGAGATAACACTGTCACGTACATGAGTCCAGGTGTACTGCCTTTGTGCCCCATTAAATCGTCTCCAAATGTCACATAACTCATGCGTCTTAACAAGTTGAATTAAACGATTACGAGAGGGCAAATGAGGCTCAATATGATTTCTATCTAAATTTGACACTGCACAGTTAAAATCACCACCCAGAAATAAATATTCTTCCACACAACATTTTTGCATAACAGAACAAAGTACATTTAAAAACACCATCCTTTCCACAGCTGAAGTAGGGATGTACACACAAATAAAAACAAAAGTGCAGTTTTCAAAAGTGGCTCTTACTTTCAAAAGCCTGCCTTTAACAACTTCTTCAACCTGATACGTGTGTGGAATAAAACTTTTAGCGAACAGAATGGCAACCCCTCCACTAAGTGAAGTGTTGTGACTTAAAACCGAGACTCCATCCCACTCCTCCTCCCAGTCAGCAGCATTTCTTAAATCACTATGAGTCTCTTGCAACATGGCAACATCAACTTTTTTTGTCTTAACCACCTAAAACACTTCAGCTCTTTTTTTCATTTGTCACTTAAAAAATAACATTCATTGTTTGCAATATTCCCTCAACCTGTTTGAAAACATAGAAAACAAACAAACA